>CM022756.1:3036862-3056862 GCA_012411365.1 Ameiurus melas
CAACGCCTCCTTCACTGAGATTGGCAGATACAGAGGCCATGCCTCCATCACTGAGACTGACAGATATAGAGGCCACACCTCCGTTATTAAGACTAACAGATACAGAGGCCACACCTCCTTTATTGAGCCTGACCGATACAGAGGCCACACCTCCTTTACTGAGACTGACAGATATATAGGCCACACCTACTTTAATGAGACTGACAGTTATAGAGGCCACACCTCCTTTATTGAAACTGACAGATAGAGGCCACACCTCCTTTATAGAGACTGAAACACAGAGACCACACCTCCTTTATGGAGACTGAAACACAGAGGCCACACCTCCTTTATGGAGACTGAAACACAGAAGCCACACCTCCTTAATGGAGACTAAACACAGAGACCACACTTCCTTTATAGAGACTGAAACACAGAGACCACACCTCCTTAATGGAGACTGAAACACAGAGGCCACACCTCCTTTATTGAGACTGAAACACAGAGACCACACCTCCTTTATTGAGACTGAAACAGAAGCCACACCTCCTTAATGGAGACTGAAACACAGAGGCCACACCTCCTTTATTTAGACTGAAACACAGAAGCCACACCTCCTTTATTGAGACTGAAACATAGAGACCACACCTCCTTAATGGAGACTGAAACCCAGAGACCACACTTCCTTTATTGAGACTGAAACACAGAGACCACACTTCCTTTATTGAGACTGAAACACAGAGACCACACCTCCTTTATTGAGACTGAAACACAGAGAACACACCTCCTTTATTGAGACTGAAACACAGAGACCACACCTCCTTTATTGAGACTGAAACACAGAAGCCACACCTCCTTAATGGAGACTAAACACAGAGACCACACTTCCTTTATTGAGACTGAAACACAGAGACCACACCTCCTTAATGATGACTGAAACACAGAGACCACACCTCCTTTATTGAGACTGAAACACAGAAGCCACACCTCCTTTATTGAGACAAACACATGTCTCCTTCAGTAAGACTAAGACACAGAGACCACAGCTCCTTTATTGGTACTGACAGTCACAATAGCCACGCCTACTTCACTAAGACTAATACACAGGCTACGCCTCCTTGATACTCTTAGCAAAAAAAAAAAAACATCTGCAATTATGGAGGAAATTATTTCTTTTAATTCATTTATTCGTTTACTTTTATTATTTAAAGAACTGAATTACAGTTAATGTCAATCAGTTAGCAGAGACGCTAAGACAGCAGGCTTCCTCTGATGCTTAAACACTCGGTTGTTAGCTGTATGCTATCTAGGTACCAACATAAGTAAAAAAAAAAAAAAAAAAGGTGTGAGAAAGTGAATTGACCAGTGTAGATATATTATTGAACTATATTTCTACTTCGAAATTTATGACCACATGACAAAACTTTGTGATCATTTCCTTTCTGGCATCAGCTTTAGATTAAAGACAGGTGATGGTAGCCATCTTGGTTCTTCCTGCTTGTGCTAAAGCAATTATCGCTGTCGAAACCACCCCTTACTCCATAACGACCCTCATGGGAGCAGTACTAATGTGCACATCATTAATTAAGACCTAAATGTGTAACAAGGCCTCTCTGAGCCTGAACCGTGACAAGGAGCACTTCATTAGTGGAGGAGAGACAGAACACTAACATGCTAATTTACTGAATGATTGAACAAATATACTACTTTTCTCCTGTTTATGCTACTTCCATACATCTCTCTCTCTCTCTCTCTCTCTCTCTCTCTCTCTCCCACCCAAGCCAGGTTATAATTGGGCAACATTTTATCTAAAAACTATACTTAACTAACTAAGAAACCACAGAGTTCCATCATGCTAACTTTTTGTGACTCATTGGGACAAATCCTCAGCTACAACAGTTACAACAACAACTCAGGACAACAAGATTACTGTCACAAAAATGGTCAGACAGATAGGTAGATAGATAGATAGATACAGTGGGGGAAATAGGTATTGAACGTGTCAACATTTTTTCCTATGAGGCTATTCACATGAAATTTTCACCAGACGTCAGTAGTAACTCAAGGAATCCGCAAACATTAAAGTCCATCAATAAAGTTACGTGTAATAAAGTGGAATGACACGGGAAAAAAGTATTGAACACACTAAGAAAAACCAGTTCTCCACGGTAAGGTAAGGCGAGGAACCAGCTGAAATCCGTATGTAAGTATACCCCCGTATCTGTGCAAATGAATATCAGCTGGGTTAGTAAATTGATGGTCTATAAAAAGGCTTTTCGTTACCAAGGTGTCACATAAGAAACATCTCATGATGGGTAACAGCAAAGAGCTCTTCCAAGACCTTCACAACCTTATTGCTGCAAAACATATTGATGGAATCAGATACATTTCAGAACTTCTGAATCCTTCAGTAAACACGGTTGGGGCCATTATCCGCAAGTGGAAGCAACATCACTCTGTCATCAACCGGCCATGCACAGGAGCTCCTCGCAAGATTTCTGACCAGGGAGTCAGAAGAATAGTTAGAAGAGTAGACCAAGAGACAAGGACCACTCGGAAAGAGCTCCAGAAACACTTGGAGGCAGCAGGTTCCATCGTCACAGAGAAAACCATAGGCAATGCACTCCAGTGCTCACGCTCACATGTAAGACTCCATTACTAAAGAAAAGGCACGTCGAAGCTCGTTTAAACTCATGTGGACAAGCCTATGAAACACTGGGAGAGTGTAGTCTGGTCAGACGAGAGCAAAATGGAACTTTTTGTCTGTCATACTACACAGCATGTCTGGAGAAGAAGTCACTGCACATCACCCTAAAAACACTACACCAACAGTGAAATGCGGAGGTGAAGCATCATGGTGTGGGGCTGTTTTTCATCACATGTTACTGGCAGACTTCATATAACTGAACTAACGATGAATGGAGCCCTTTACTGAGAGATTCTTGAGAAGACACTGTTGATAACCACCAGGATGATGAAGATGAGACGTGGGTGGACTTCCAACAGGACAACGATCTAAAGCATACAGCAAAGGAAACTCTCAATTGGTTTCAGAGGGGAAAAAAATCAAGGTGTTAGAACGGCCCAGTCAATCACCTGACTCGAATCCAACTGAACAAGATTTAAAGACAATATGTTTAGAAGAACGGACCAAAATCACAGCTGAATACTGCGGAACATTAATTTCTTCATACTGGAAGCATCTTGAAGCGTCATGACAAACAAAGACTAAATATTAAATACATTTCAGTTAGTGTGTTCAGTACTTTTTTCCCGTGCCATTCCTCTTTATTACACATAACTTTATTCATGTGTTAATGTTGTGAATTCTATATATTTCCAGATTTCTTGAGTTCATTCTGAAATCTGGTGAAAATTTGATGTGAATAACCTCATTGGAAATATATTTACTGAAAACAATGTTGATTCGTTCAATACTTATTACCCCCACTGTAGACAGACAGACAGATAGACTGACAGATAGATAGGTATATGGATAGATAGATGGATGGATGGATAGATACATGGATGGATGGATGGATGGATAGATAGATAGATAGATAGATGGCACATGTAGCATAACAGTAGCATTGCAGCTCAGACTGACTGCATTTCCCCACGCAAAACAGAAATGAGAGCATGGAGAAGGCTGTAATTTAAGATAAACGCAGTCTTTATCTTCCTCCGGAGAGTCGGGCCTTGATAAGAGCGCAGTGCGCCCGGATAATCGGATGTAGATGGAGATAAATCAGGAGAAACGAGGGGAGGAAGAGAAAGAGCAGTTTAATTAGACGACTATGCGTGCATTATTAATCGTCTCCGTCGCGACGGCGTGCATGCATAATCGAGCGACGTCGCGTTCTGGTTTTTTTTTTTTTTTTTACCAGAAAGATTTCAAGAAGTGATAGAGGGAGAGACAGAAAGCGGAAGAGTGTGAGAAAAAGTGAGTGGGAGTGAAAGAGCAGAGAGAGAGAGAGAGAGAGAGAGAGGGAGAGATAGATGAGGTGAAAGGACAGAGATGGAAAGAGCTCTCCATTTCAATAACACATTTTCACTCTGACAAATAATAGGACCTGCAGCAAAACATCTCTCTCTCTCTATTTCTGTATATCTCTCTCTCCATCTTCTCTTTGTGCATCTGTCTGTCTTTCTCTTTCTCTCACTGTCTCTATTTCTTTCTTTCTTTTTTGTCTCTTCCCCTGTCTCTTTCTACCTGTCCTTTTTTACTCTCTAGATTTCTCTCCCCATCTCTGTCTTTCTTTTTTGTCTCTGTAGCTCTCTCTCTATCTCTTTCTCTCTCTCTCTCTCTCTCTTCAAAATGTATATTTCTCCAGCTCTCAGAAATATCGGACACACTGTGATGTAAAATTAAACGTCTGAATCGAGATATTGATTGTCTCTCTCGCTGTCTCTCTTTTAGCTGCAGGGAAGAATCTGCAGCGAGTTCTGAGATCAGATTGAACTCCTTATTTGGAAGGAGGGCGGAAACATTTTACTAATCATTTTGCTAATTACTGACATGTAACGGGAGTCTAAAGGCGGCGGTTGAAGTCACCGGACTTTATATGAAAAATCTTTAATAAGAACAGCTGTACACCTGAATAATCATCCAATCAGCCAATCAGGTGGAAGCAGCATAACGCAGGTCAAAATCTTCAGCTAATGTTCACGTCAGCTGTCACACATGTGGGCAGTGGTGGCTCGGTGGTTAAATGCTCTGGGTTACTGGCCAGAAGGTCAGGAGTTCAAGCTGCCACTGTTGGGCCCTTGGGCAAAGCTCTCCATTGCTCCATTGTATAACTGAGGTAAATGTAAGTCGCTCTGGATAAGGGCGTGATCAGTGGTGCCAGTTTGAGTATTTCAGAAACTGTTCTTCTCTACACAGAATAGTATTGGGGGGGGGAGCATCAAATGAGCAAATGAGTTCTGCAGGCGTGAATGTCTTGTTGATGAGAGAGGTCTGAGGAGAACGGCCAGACAGGAAGGCTACTGTCGCTCGAAAAACCACTGTTTATAACCGTGGTGAGCAGAAAAACAGGGCAGTTTTGAGGTGGATGATCTCCAACAGCAGCAGCACACACCAGGTTCCAGTCCTGTCAGCCAAGAACAGGAATCTGAGGTAACCTCTGGACAGAAAAAGACCAGGTGATGTTTTTAGTGTCTTTTAGCTGCTACTGCCATGTGATTGGCTTATTGTATAAACGCATGAACGAGCACGACTTTGTAGTCGTGATGGCGTACTGATACCGCAGTATAAACAACTAGCCGGATCTACTTTCTCCTCCATTGAAAACGTCGCCCAGATCGCCTCATCTTCACTGCTTCATAGTTCCTCTGTCGCTTATTGTTGTGTCGCTGGAATTGCAGCGCGCTGACGTAGATGATGAACAATCACCTGCCGCTTTGTCGCTTGATAGTACGAATGTACGGTTAGTTTAGAGTCAGCTGTTGAAGCGTGTCAGTAATGATCTAGTAATTAAAGGTTTTTGCTAAAAACAATGGAACGGATGGATGCACCTGTGTTGTCTGTCGCGATCTGCCAGCTGGAATGACAAAACTGCTTAGCGAACAGCGTGACACGAGTATCGTGATGAAAACGCTTTCATTCCCAGAATAACTCAGTCAGTGACGCGACGCCGGTTCAGAAACCTTTCTCAGAAAGGAAACTACACGGTAAGAGATCTCCACGCGTGTGTGTGTGTGTGTGTGTGTGTGTGTGTGTGTGTGTTAATTGTTATGTCAAAGTCAACGTTCAGACAGTTAACAATTAATTCAAGTTAAAAATTCTTACAACGTTACTTTTTTCCAATTTTTTTATTCAGTGCGTGAATGCGTAATTACATTTCTGCCTCGCCGCTCTAAAACTTCACTTCTGTTCCCGAGGGCGTAAAGTCATCAAGTCATCGTCGTGCACGTTAAATATGAACCCTGATTCTTCATCCCGCTTTCAGGCTCGTTTTTATCTGCAGGAGTGGAAATCACACCGTGGCGTTGTGTACGTCTGTGTGAGAAGAACTCGTAGCAATAAAAGCTGAGTCATTCTGTTAAAGGTGTGAATCATAAATGTTTACTCAGTCACCAGTGTGTGTGTGTGTGTGTGTGTGTGTGTGTGGAAGCGGAAGAGGATTTATGACTGAAAAATCGTTTCCTGATCGTGATGTTGCTAGTTAACCGCAGGGGAAATGACCTTTTCTCTTTCTGACCTTGAAAGAAGACAAGAAACTAAAAAAGAAAAGAATGAAAAGGAAGTGGCAGCTTTAATCCTAGCAGAACAGGAAGACGTGGGGCGTGTGTGTGTGTGTGTGTGTGTGTGTGTGTGTCTGTGATTCTTCCAGTAAAGCGTAATACTGCCAGTTAACGTTCCTGTCCACTAGAGCTACATTTTTGGTTGCTGAGATGGAATTTATTGTGTGTGTGTGTGTGTGTGTGTGTGTGTGTGTGTGTGTGTGTGTGTGTTAGAGAATTAGAGCAGAAGATTCCTCTGCTGTTCCACCCTGCAATACATGGCATACTTAACCCCACACACACACTTACACATGCGCGCAGGAAAAATGTAAGAAAGAAAGAATAGTTTAATGTCTTGACTACATTGCCAATTCCTAGGAAGAATTTAACAAGTTTTTAACACACCCCCCCCCACACACACACACACACACACACACACACACACACACTGATGCAGCAGGTGAGGAACATAAATTGGTAAAATGGTCCATGTAATGAAACAGCATGTATCTAATGCAGCAGCACAGTGAAGCTGATCGAATCATTTTAGGATGTGTGTGTGTGTGTGTGTGTGTGTGTGTGTTTGTGTTTGTATGTGTGTATTTTTGATGGATTGTGTGTATTTGAGAGAAAGAATGATCGTATCTGCAGATATTTGTATCTCACAATACTCTTTAACACTATGTTCGTCTGGGTGTGTGAGAAACTGAGCCACTAGTTTTCACACTAATCAGTGTGTTATTTAATTCATGTTGAAGTAATTAGCTTTAATATAGCCACTACTATCAGAGTAAAGAAATGAACGAATTTATGGTGACAAGTCTGCGATACGATGAGTCAAAACACCATGTGTTTCTGTGTGTAGAGTATCGTGAGTCTGTGTTCAGCTGCAGGTGAGCGGGGGGGGGTGGGTTGGGGGTACGAGTTGCTTGCTGGGCAAACAATTCACACCTCTCCACAATAACATTGGTATAGAGATAAAAACCCACATCACTGAAGCTTTATTGGGAGTAACTTATTGTATACAACTGCAACAATAAAATGTTAACTTTTAGACCTAGTAGGCTAGGTAAAAAAATATAAATACTTATGGCCTCTGATGAAAAGCGTTGAACTAAACAACACTGGAGAGGCCACGCCCACAGGCAGCACAAATACAACACAAGCGTCCGCAGGTGACACTTGTCGATGGACTTGTCATTTTGTATGTGAAAAAAACAACAACAATTGTTTTAATTTCAACAATGATTTTTTTTAGCAACACTGTAATATAATCTCTTTCTGGACAGCTCAGCAGAGCCATGATAACTTGCCGGTTAACTGAGCTGAGAGGCGATCAGGACATCCATCCACTAGGTGGTGATGTTCTGGTAAAATTTACATCGTCAACCTGAGAGAAGAAGCGTTAGAAGAAACTCCTGATCAGTTTGCTGTCTGGACTTGTGTTAAGTTCTTGTCCGATAACAGGATTTGGACCCTGCAGTGGCTGATTTTCCTTTCGTCTGAGCTCAGGAAGAAGTCACACTGATCTTCTGAAGTTCAGTGAAAGCTTCTCTGTTTCTTTCACAGAGCATAACATATACACAGTGGTGCCTTACCGGTTAAGGCTCTGGGTAACTGATTGGAAGGTTGGGGGTTCAAGCCCTGGCGCTGCCACCCCCCCCCCGTTGGGTCCGAGAACCCCCCCCCCTTTCCCTCCGGGCCCCCCCCCCCCCCCCCAATAACATACTTGTGTATTTAAAAAAAAAAAATAATTTCATTGTGCTGTAATATATATCATGTGCTATACATATAAAGTATAATAAAAACTCATTATCATTATCACACAAGAGATAAGAGGATAGGACCCGGAGAGACAGGAAGTACAAACTCTATCTGAAGGAGAGAAAACAACTCTATCTGTTCTTGTACTGAGACACATCCTGACACAGTCTACAGACCTTCAGAATTGAAACACATAAATCATGCCATAAAACTTATCATTGCTTTCCTAGGTCCCAAAAGGCGCCTGCGCGTGATCTATGCAGACACTTTACAATGCAGAAGAGATCAAGTTTGTGTGTGTATTCCTAATAGAAAACAGAGCTATATGTGTATGTGTTAAATGAGATGAGAAGAGAAGAGGCCCCCTAAGGGCAGCTTGATTGTGAATGTTCCCCTTTCTCATCTGTTGAGGATGTGTTAAGATGAGATGTGACGAGGCCCCCTAAGGGCTACTTGATGGCAGTATTGTCTCTTGTCACAGCTGGACAGTGCTTGATGCGGCTGGCGTGAATCCACTGGGGTTGTGAATCTGTGAGAAATGCGGTGCGTGTGACAGCTATCACACCTGTAAGGAAAGAGTGAGTAGGCTGTTCTGTGGGCAGAGGGAGAGAAACAGAAACATCACCATGTATACCGTTCAATTTTTCAATCAGAGCTTGAGTGTAGTCGCCGACAATCATGTCAAGATCACCTGTAAAGCAAACACCTGGGTTTCCCCTTAGTCCATGGAGCAGGGAATGGTCCGCCTATAATTATCTCAAAAGGAGACAATTTAATTTTCTGATTAGGACTCATGTGAAGTTCATATAGGATGGCATGTATTGGATTGACCCAACTACTTGAGGGATTCTCTAAGAACCCCTTAGTAAGGCATTCCTTAATGGTGCATTTTTTCCTTACCACAACCCCTGAGCTCTGGGGATGATATGGAATATGAAAATGCCAATTAATGTTCAGAAACTTGCACAGTTAATCTGTTAACAAACAGTGTCCTATTGGGGGATCAGTACATGTACATTTGTGGCATTTGGCAGACACCCTTATACAGAATGCCTTACATTTATATATCTGAGCAGTTGAGGGTCTTGCTGAAGGGCCCAACAGTGGCAGATTGCAACACTGGGGGCATAACCCCGCATAGCCCAACAACCAAGCTATCACTGTTCCAATAGCTTGGAGGGTCTCCGAAGGATTATTTCTTTGCAAAATTTTAAGGATGATATTGGAATTTTCCTTGGAAAGGGTTCTACCCATTTGAGAATTTATCTATGATATTTGAGGCCTCTGATAGCTAGCATGTGTGTGGGGTCAATTTATGGTGTCTGAAAAGGTGTGAAAGAACCAATTTTTCAGTGTCAGTGTCCATGAGAGAGGACTCAGCAACAGCCCTTAAACAGGCAGACATACCTTGAGCTACAGGTTCTAGAAATTTGGAAAGATGTGCTAACGGACGATAACTACCACCGCGTTCTTGTGCCCATGCCACAGTGTTCCCATCCTCGGAAACATACAGGTGGATCATACAAGTAGTCTAAGGGCCAGAGCTGAGCTTAATGCCTATTTTAGATAATGTGCATCATCCCCTTAGTCCATTCAGTGTTCTGTGGAGAGCCCTTAAGGCAACAGTGTCTGAGAACTTCATGGTGTGAGCAGTCAGGAATGAACTCACGACAGTAGTCCCAGAAAACTCAGCATACCTCTTTGCGTGGCTGGAGGTGTACGTCAACAATAGCGCGCACACGGTCACTGGTTAGGTGGCGCAGATATGGGACCAGTGTCTGACCGAGCTGTAGAAGGGAGGCCTTGAAACTGCACTGAGCCAGGTGGGTGAAGAGTTTTAGAGAGCTTTCTGTGCAGAGCTCATGTCCTTCAGCTGATAAAAGAATGAACAAGGCAGCAGTCCTCAGGTAAGACAAGAGAAGATAATGCCTGATGTACCACAAATACAAACACAACCGGGGAGTCAATAAAGCCGTGAGGAAGACCCGTCCAAGTGTGTTGTTGATTTTTGAAAGTGAAAGCAAAGATAGGCTTCCTCTACTCAGATACAGGGACGCTGAAAAAAAAAAAACGCTACACAAATCAACTACCATGAAATGTGTGTGTACTGTATGATTGACCACGCCCTGCGTGAGTAAAGGATCAATCACCGGCCGTATGCCTAACTCCTTTTCTGCTGACAGCGGATACCGCTTACAATATACAAGACGAGTGGTTTTGATGTTCGCAGCCTAAGGGGTTACCTGAATGACGCCTCCTTCATTAGTATGCATTGCCCATAACGTTTTAGGCACCACCGCCTCTAATGCTTCAGGCAACGGGACGCTTCATGGAGTCTGTGTCGTGCTCATCATCATCCACATTTCAGACAGAAGAAAAACAAAGATTGTGAATCTACCATCATGCATTGTAAGAGAACACTTCAGTTTGAACATTGAATATCTATCCAGTAGGTTAAAAGGAGAAGACGGAATGACGACAAATTTGTGATCAAACGTGATCTTAGGATGGGTTGAGTGCACTCAGTATGCATATTGTTTAAACACGTGGTGTATTAACTAAAAAGAACACACACGAGACACATATATGAACTTCAGTGTCACGTTTTCACTATGAGAACTTCCTGCTTGCAGTAATAAGATATTAAACACCATCAAATTTTACCTTTGGACACCTGTGGCAAGACTAACCAGACAAAAAAATAAAAAAATAAAAAAAATATATATATATATTTCTCTCTCTTTTTCTGTCTTTCTCTCTCTCTCATGCTCTCTATCTATCTATCTTTGTCTTTCTGTCTTTCTCGCTCTCTCCCTTTTGCTCTCTCTCTCTCTCTCTCTCTCTCTCTCTCTCTCTCTCTGACCCTAATTCACCCTTGCTGTCAGATCATCTTATTTATGTCTGTGGTGAAATAGCACAAAGCCCAGATCAGGATAAATAATGAATTATGATTCCATGAGCTAATTCCTCACTGTGTGCCAACATGATTATATATGTCTCTCTCTCTCTCTCTCTCTCTCTCTCTCTCTCTCTCTCTCTCTCTCTCTCTCTCTCTCTCTCTCTCTTGGTTTCTCTTCCTTTATTTATGTACACCTTATCATTTCCATCTATTACCCTGACACGGTTTTCAAAATTTACACAACCGAGGGAACATGTAAGAAATGTACTGTTTATCCAGAGAAGCAGGTAGTAATGAGAAAGCTAAATGTTTATTATTACACATCACGCTGTATTTTGGACATATTGTATACTTATTGGGAAAAAGGATTGGAAAAAAAAAAATAGGATAAAAGAGAGAAGGGCGGCCCGAAAAAACAAAAAAGAAGAAAAAAAAAAGAAAAAAGAAAAAAAAAAAAAAAAAAAAAAAGAAAGGGCCAGGGAGAGAGAAGGGTGAGAGGGTGT
The DNA here is from genome assembly GCA_012411365.1 of Ameiurus melas. Lineage (NCBI taxonomy): Eukaryota > Metazoa > Chordata > Actinopteri > Siluriformes > Ictaluridae > Ameiurus > Ameiurus melas. Next base: position 3,048,233 of record CM022756.1, read on the forward strand.
GTGGGGGGGGGAGTGTATGAGTAAGAGTGTGAGAAGAAAAAAAAAAAAAAAAAAAAAAAAAAAAAAAAAAAAAAAATTATAAAAAAAAAAAAAAAAAAAACACCTTTACCATTTAGTGCTCGCATATATCTCCATACAGTCACACTTTTCACAGTGTTAGGCGTAGATATCCGAGCTGCTCGAGTCCAGCATCCTTTTCATTTGCCTAAACTGATCAATATGTTTGAAATTTTCAAATTGCATTACTGTTGCATTTCTATTATTAAAAACAGCTCCTCTATCTCGTCTGTGCTGTAGCCGTAGAAGTGATCTTTTATAAACTGTCTACTTTCTACCAGCTGGTAAGATTCTGGACAGAAAGCAGGGTTTTTAAAAAAAATGTATTATTTTATTGAACTGAGCCAAACAACAGTAAAGAAAACGTGAGGGAAATGTCCGGTGCGACTGCTTCTCCAATTTTAAGCTTCCAAACAGACCACAGTGTTTTTGACTGGCTCAGAAGATCGAAACTCGTGAAGTCGTAACCAGAACCAGAAAGAAAAGCCTCACGTGTCACATCCTTTCTGTTTGGAATCCAAATTATATGTGTTTGTGTGTGTTTGTGATTTGTGTGTATATGTATGCTAGAGCAGTAACTAGTGGAAAATACTTGTTTATATATACACCAATCAGCCATAACATTAATACCACCTGTCTAATATCGGACTTGTTTGTCCAGAACATCCTACAGGCGCTCGATCGGATTCAGATCTGGGGAATTTGGAGGCCGAGTCAACAACTTGAACTCTTTGTCAGGTTCCTCAAACCGTTCCTGAACATTGTTTGCAGTGTGTCAGGGAGCATTATCGCGCTGAAAGAGTACACTGACATTAGAGAGCACCATTACCATGATGTTTATGTATTTGGTCTGCAGCAGTGTTTATGTAGGGGGTACATCTCAATGTAAGATCCACATGAACGCCAGGACCCAAAGGTTTCCCAGCAGAACATTGCCCAGAGCATCACACTATCTCCACCGGTGTGCCTTCTTCCTATAGTGCATCCTGGTGCCATCTCTTCCACAGGTCAGCGATGTACACATGCCCGGCCTTCACATGATGTAAACAAAAACGTGATTCATCAGACCAATCCACCTTCTTCCATTGCTCCATGGTCCAGTTCTGATCCATTTTGGTAGGTACTATGCTCTGACCCAGTCGTCTAGACATCACAATTTGTCCCTTGTCAAAGTCGCTCAGATCCTTACGCTTACCCATTTCTCCTGCTTCTGACACATCAACTTCCAGGACTGATTATTCACTTATATCCCTAATATCTCCCACACCTTGACAGGTGCCTTTGTAACAAGAGAATCAGAGTTGTTCCCTTCAGCTGTCAGTGGATTTAATGTCGTGGCTGATCGGATTATACAGCACTTTGGTTCACGGACATTGTTTTTGAAGTGCTGTATAAATAAAACTGACTGAAGTACATACTTACTGCAGTGAATCTGCTTTTCTGCCGATTTCCACTGTCAGCTAATTCAGCTGAAAAAGCAGGAAACGATGGAGTCGATAATCATAAAGTATATAGCTAAATTGTACATGTTGGCACCTCTGAGTACTCTAAAATTTTATAAAAAGTAGAAGGTGTTTTTGCCTCAGTTAAAAAAATGCAGTCTCAGATATGAAGTTCTTTAACACTACCCATCCTCTATCACCTGCTCATTTACAGATGGAGAGGAATAAAACACACAGTGTCCTGCTGTTACAGTGAAATAATCACTGATGGTGGTGTAATGCAGCAGAGTTATTGTTACCACCATGAAGTTGATTATTTGTCTATAACAGCACATCCACAAAGTGTTTTTTTATTCTGATTATAAAACAAATGAGAGAAAAATATTTAAATTGGTCATTTATTCCAGTATTCCAGATCCAGTATTATATATGTGTGAGTGAGCGTCCTGTTTTATTTAAAGAACAGGGATCTATCAGAGTCTGATCTTTACAACACATGTTTGTGGAATTGTATCATGGCACGGACAAAGGAGGTTTCTGAGGATCTCAGAAAAAGTGTTGTTGATGTTCATCAGACTGGAAAAGGTCACAAAACCATCTCTAAAGAGTTTGGACTCCACCAATCCACAGTCAGACAGATTGTGTACAAACAGAGGAAATTCAACACCATTGTTCCCCTCCACAGGAGTGAAGACCAACAAAGATCACTCCAAGAGCAAGACCTGTAATAGTCGATGTCACTGAGGAACCCACGGTAACTTCTAAGCAACTAAAGGTCTCTCTCGCATTGGCTAATGTTAATGTTCATGAGTCCACCCTCTGAAGAACACTGAACAACTATGGTGTGCAAGGCAGGGTTACAAGAGAAAGCCACTGCTCTCCAAAAAGAACATTGCTGTCCATCTGCAGTTTGCTAAAGATCACAAGGACGATCCAGAAAGCTATTGGAAAAATGTTTTGAGACCAAAATAGATTTTTTAAATGAGAAGCGTTATGTTTGGAGAAAGGAAAACGATGCATTCCAGCATAAGAACCTTATCCCATCTGTGAAACATAATGGTGGTAGTATCATGGTTTGGGCCTGTTTTTCTGCATCTGGGCCAGGACGACTCGCCATCACTGATGGAACCATGAACTCTGAATTATACCAGTGCATTTGGTATAATCAAAACAAAATCTAAGATAAAAAGAAGTTAACCTGAATAAACACTAAATACAGTTTTTAAATGATAATGTTATTTATTGAAGCAAAAAAGTTATCCAATACAACTGGGCCTGTGTGAAAATGTATTTGACCCCGTAGTTACTAATTCCCAAAATCTATGAAACTGCATTCATAATGGGCTTTAGCTGGATTAGACACAACCAGGCCTGCAAACCCTGCAGAACCTTTTCAACAGCAGGAAGTTGGTTAAAAGGTCTTACTCAGTAACACACTGTGTCAAAGTTGTAAGAAATTCCATAAATGATGAGGAAGAAGGTGATTGAATATGTCAGTCTTGGAACCGTTTAAGCTATTTCAAAGGCTCTGGGACTCTACAGAATCACAGTAAGAGTCATTGTCTCCAAATGGAAAAAAAAAAAACTTGGCATAGTAGTGAACCTTCCCAGAAGTTTCTGACCTTCCAAAATTCCTCCAAGAGCACAGCAACGACTCATTGAGGAAGTCAAAAAAGGCCTAGAACCACATCAAAGGACCTACATGGCTCTCTTGCATCAATAAAGGTCACTGTTCATGATTCCACTATCAGAAAGACACTGGGGGAAAATGGCTCCATGGAAGAGTGGTGAGGTGAAAACCACTGCTAACCCAGAAGAACATTAAGACTCATCTGAATATCACCAAAACACACCTTGATGATCCTCAAACCTTTTGGGAGAATGTTCTGTGGATTGATGAGTCAAAAGTGGAACTATTTAGGCTCCCTTTACATCTGGTGTAAACCACACATCGTATTCCACAAAAAGAACATCATACCTACGGTCAAGCATGGTGGTGGTCGTGCGATGGCATGGCGATGCTTTGCTGCTTTCAGGGTCTGGGCAACTTGCAGTAACTGAGGGAACCATGAATTCTGCTCTCTACCAGAAAATCCCAATGGAGAATGTCCGGTCTTCAGTCTGAAAGTTGCAGCAAGACAATGATCCAAACGTAGGAGTAAGTCCTAGTCCTAGAAGTAAGTGAAAGTCTGATTTCCTGTTATCAGAAGCGCTTGGTTGCAGTTATTTCTGCTAAAGGTGGCACAACCAGATTTTCAGTTTAAGGGGGCAATTACATTTTCACATTGGTGATAACTTTCTTTAAAAAAAAAATACAAATATAAAAAATTGTATTGTGTGTTTACTCAGGTTGCCTTTGTTTTATGTTGTATTTAGTTTGAAGATCTAAAACTATTTACTGTAGTATAATATATACACAAGAACAGAAGAAATCAAATACTTTTTCACCGAACTGTACTTTTGCCTCTCACAGATATATAATATTGTATCATTTTCCTCGATAAATAAATAACCTAGTATAATATATTTTGCCTCATGTGTTCATTTGGGTTCTCTCTATTTTAACTTTTAGGACTTATGATGATGTTTTAACTCACATTTGTGCAACAATATAGAAAATCCTAAAGGGGTCACAAACTTTCAAGCAGAACTGTGCATTTAAGTTGGTATAAGGTGATGTGCCTTATTACTAATTACTATTATTAAGTGAGTTTCTGACTCTAATCAATTAACACATGGTCTTGGTAGTCAGTGGAGGGATTATTTTCGGATACCAAAATACATCATTCTAACTAGGTAGTCTTACATAACTGGGAATTATTTTGGGAATAATGACTGGGAATTATGGTATTGGGAAACAAAATCAGGTGATGAAAATGTGAAGGCAGGTTTGTCTTTTTTTTGGACAAATCCAGTGAAGAAGTCTTGTGTGTTGTCCAACTCTTTTCATCTTTATTATAAATAGACTAGCATAGTATATTATACAGAACCAATCATGCAGTTCCTCCATGTTCCAAAACCTAGTGACCTCCTTTGCTCCCTGCTCCCTAACAAAAGCCACATTTTACCTACAGAAATGCTTATCAAAGCCGTCAGCTTCTTTAGTCATGTCTGAATGGAGACTGAAGGTCTGCCTGTGTGCTGGTGGTGAAGATCAGAAGCCAGAGTTCTGGTGTTTAGTCTGAGGCTACAGCGTGGCGTTGATGACATTCTTCTCTGGCTCCATTTGTAGAGGTGATGGAATGGTCTGGAATCCAGAACAGTGGGAAAATACAGGAGAGAAAACACGCCGGACCAAATTTGACTGCCGTTCGTGTAAAACGGTGCGAAGGCGCCAGTAAACATGGAACATCCTCAGTAGCCAGATAAAACAAACTCATTCACACTGTTGAAGGTGGTGGATTTACACTATTTAGTGTACTGTTTATGTGAATTTCTGTTATTCTCCAAACCTGGTAACCATGGCAAACGTAGGGCTGGGCGATAAGACAATATTTATTGACGGAACACCTTTATTGGTAACGATAGGAAAAATGTTCGGTATAACGCTCGATAAAATGTAAACAGACATGAAGTTTGGTTGCATGGGGTTCAGTGTCTTGCCCAATGACACTTCTGCATGTGGAGTCGGCTCTGGGGAGGACAGTGAGAGTCCTCAGAGCAGCAGCTCAATTCATCAGATCTGGACATCAGCACAGTGTTATCTGGAAGTAAACGTTCAAGTGGAAGTTTTATACGAGACTAGGCTAACTATGCTAACAGGCTGAGCACAAACCAGAGCACCGGGAGTCACAGGAACCTCCCTTAGTTTGCCTTGATTGTTCTACTTTTACATTGCACACATTTACAGTGGTGTGAAAAGTGTTTGCCCCTCCTCATCCTGTCTTGCATGTTTGTCACACTAAGTGTTGAACATCAAACAATTTAAACAATAGTCAAGACAACACAAGTAAACACAAAATGCAATTTGTAAATGAAGGTGTTTATTATTAAAGGTGAAAAAATCCAAACCATCATGGCCCTGTGTGAAAAAGTGTGATTTGTTAAACATACTATAACTGTGGTGTACACCTAGCTCCTACACACAGGCCTTACACTGCACAACAAATCACAAATAGTTGACACGAACCCAGAATCCTAAAAGTACACATATGCGGCCCAAAAAAGACAAGAGAGGTGAGACGCTGAAGAAAAATGGGAAAGGCACAGTAAAAACAAAGGCGACAGGAACAGTGGTACAGTGGCTGGCCCAAATTACCCCAAGAGCCAATACAAAACCACAACAACAACGACTACATACACACCAAAAAAACTGGGAAAACTGCATGGCAGGTCAAGGAGAAAAACTGCTGAGCAAAAACACAATCTCACAACACGAAGACGGACAACTGTACGATGAGACAAAGAAAGGTGTGTGAGTATACTGCGTAGAACACTGACAAAAAACAACATAAAATAGAGGGAGGTACTGAAACCGTGATAAACATAATTCTCTTACCAATGGAATGCACCATGTTGTTACAACTAACAACTTGGGTTCTGCAGCAGACATGTAAACACCAGCAGCACCAATGGCTGAAGAAACAAAATTAAACTTTGGTTAGCCAAACTACCTAATTATTGAGATGTTGTGTATGACTTAAAACGTTATGCAAACCCTCTATGTAACTGTTGACAATTCTGCAAAGATGGGGGCCAAATTCTCAGGACCTGTAAAAGCCTATTGCACGTTATTGCAACGCGGTTGCAGTTGTTCTGCTAAGGCCCCAGTTATTAGGTTTAGGGGCAATCACTTTCACACACAGATGGTTGATTTTTACCTAATATAACACCTTCATTTACAATTGATTTGTGTTTATTGTGTGTCTTACTATTGTTTACATTGGTTTGATGTTCGAAACACTTAAGTGTGACAAACAGCAAGGAACAGGAAAGAGGAAGGGGGCAACACTTTTTCACACCACTGTAGTACTTTATTAAGTTCAAGAGTTTCTTAAACACATAAGGAGAAGATATTCGTTTAAATTCTGTTTTGTTAAAGCTAAAATTATTTGTTGTTTGCCTTAATAAAGTGAGTAAAAAAAAAATACAGTGGTTAAATTCAAACCTTTTTTTCTACTGGTGTTGTTTAAAAAGATTCAAACTATATATATATAATATATGAAAAATATATTTTTTTACAACCTAGCAAAATTTTGGTAAATATTGAACGTTACAATGGTGAAAAAAAAATATATATATATATCTAATGTTATGACATAAATATTAGTGTGTAGTAAAGTGTGTGTAAATTCTTTGTTTTAAGAACAAACTACTCACCAAACAACTTCTAATTGTAATTATTATACCAACCAGATGTACATAAATTCACTACTTACATTGTAGCAGTGTACTCAGTGTTTCACATGAAAAATATACAAACATTTACAAAAATGTGAGGGGTGCACTCACTTTTGTGAGATACTGTATGTTAAGTCACGTCTGCAAAACTCCAGGCAAAGAGATAAAAATGACAAAATGATGCCTAATTAGTGAAATCTAGTTCTGTAGCCTATTCTTTATTTGTAGCACCAACTGCCATCGGGTTGTTTACATTGCTTGTTTGCATTGTTGTATATGAATATGATATATTCATTTTGTCAAGAAAGAAAGGGTTATGTCTGTGGCCGAAATGGCGTACTACCTTACTACATAGCTGGCATAAAGCCGTACGTCAGAGGCGGAGTATGTCCGATTTCTCAGTAGGTGAAACTACTGATTCCGGCGATATTTTCTGCAGTGTGCAACCAATGGACACTAGTCAAACAACCCATAATGCAATGGGACTGGTGCAGACGAGCTCAGAAAAAAAACTCAGGGAAGACGGCACATCGGCTATTTTTAAGTATTCGACCTTGGTTAAACAGGACTTGTTTAACAATACCTGAATAAATTGTTAACTGGTTGAAGTTTTAAACATGAAAATAGTTCTCACAGCGTTTGAAACCCTTTTTGTGATCTCCGTCATGCCTTAGTCAGCCAAGCTAACAGTATTTTTAAAATTTACCTCAGCCTGTTAACCCCGCCCACATTACATCACTAATTCAGTTCACTTTCCTGTTGTGCATTTTGCCGTTAGTGTGGTTGCCTTAACCTGGTGGTCCCTTTAAGATTTTTGTGTTTATGGGAAATGTCTGATTAATGCGATTTCACAATTTTCAGTTAAAATATATAAAAATTATTAATAATAATATTGATAATAAATGTTGAATGCAGCATTATCAGGGGCCAAGCACTTGTTTAGATGGGTCTCAAGATGATGTGAGACAAACTTGGTAAACATTGGGCAAAATTTGGAGGAGGAGTGACACTTAGATGGAAGCATTTTTGCCATGTTATTGTAATTTTGGCCAGTAAGTGGTGTTGTCATGAAATGCATTGCATAGCCTCAGCGCATGGTCCTGAAGCTGCCTACCAAGATTTGTATCAGTGTGTAAGGTTGTTGCTGAGATACAGCTTCACTTCCTGTTTGGCAAATTTACTATTTGGAATATCAACAATCTTTTGTGCAGGTTGATCTGAAGATGATGTATATAAAATTTTGTGTTGATTGGATATTATTATTTTTTTCGACAAAATCCAAGATGGCAGACAGGAAGTACACTTTCATTTCAGATGTTGGTCTACGTTCACTTCATCATTCTTCAGCATTAGCATATACCCTTCAAATAATGTAAGGGAAAAAAAATAAGTTGTTACAGTTCTTGACCACAAGGTGGCGAAGTCATGAAACTTCTTGGGTACATTCAGGGCATGATCCTGAAGATAGTTAACAAGTTTCCTGATGATACGTGGATGCATTACAGAGATTCATCCTCATCCTGTTTTTTTGCATTTGCCAGTGTGTTACAGAAGAATGGATTTGAAGATCAAAATTCCTTCGATAACTTTTGTTCAGACAGGTCTCAAGATAATGTGAGTCAAATTTTTTGAAGATTGGACAAAATTGGGAGGAAGTGCAAAAATGGAAGTTAGATATAATATTTTGTACCATGTAAATTGTAACTTTTAACCAGTAGCTGGCGCAGTCACACAATTTGCTGCATAACAAAGTTTGTGTCAGTGTGCAAAGTTGCTGCTGAGATACAGCCT
>CM022756.1:3061862-3089362 GCA_012411365.1 Ameiurus melas
CAATGTTGAGACATATCGTGTCACACCTAGTGAACGTAGAGCTGGATGGAATTTGTATTGACGACGACAGAAGTTATGCGGAATCTTCTTGTAAACCCGGTGGTGTGTGACCGTATTTGGAAACAACACCACGTTTAAACGAGTGCGTCATAACATTAGACGTGAACCGAGTCGCATATCTCGATGTGCTAAGATCGTACATGTTTAGCAATTGCATTCAGGCTTTAGCGACGTGTATTGATTTATATATAGCATGGTATCTCATGCTAACTGCTACAGTAGCTAGCCGACTAGCTAACAGATCATCACCTACTGTAGCTATGAAATTGGTTACAAAATCCCCAAAGAAAAAAATCACAGACTTTTTCTTCCTCTGGTGATTCCTGTATATCTGTCTGCGCGTTCGGGTCACTTTCCTCTGAGCGAGACGGCGGTGGACCTTCAATTAATTAACTAGAAAAAAAAAAACGCAACAAGGTCTTTTGACGCTACTTCTAGAAAATGAACAACAAATGATTTTGCATCAGGTGTGTTTTGCTTTTTTATGTTTTTGAATCAATTCATGACGCTCCCGTAAACGTTATCGTTACATACGATATCGTAATTGTCATAACTCTATATTTTGTTTTATTGTAAATAAAAAAGCCTGACAATACCTTGCTGCATCAACCAAACGCATCATAACTGAAACCAGCTTCTACTCTACAAATATATTTTCCTGTGTAATTTATACTTTTTTTTTGGTCAACTCAGCTTCATTGAAATCTTTCAACAGTGTACTGGCGTGGAAGTATAATAGCGCCAAAATGTCCTCGAGGCAAAGCGGCATGTTGAATGACTTAAATTGAATGAAAACATATCGCAGTAACAATACTTGAATTTTTTCTGCCTAGCGATTTGACACAAATCGAATATCGATGCTTGAATTAGTTTCCTCTGCGATTCGTTGGGTTTGTAGATATCGATCGAAGACACGCATTCACCGTGCTAAAATACGGCTCCAAAACATTCATCTGTTAAAATCCCATCTTCATTATTCATCAGGTAATATTCCGACACACTATTTTCCCAACCGCACAAATTCACGCTGCAAAAATCCGGGCCTTCACATCCGGGTCTCGCAGGAAGACACACGCGTGTGTGCGAGTGTGACACTGAGCATGGAGATTTAGCGGCGCGTGACAATTGTTCATCTGTCTGATCATCTGTTGAATCGCGAGTGTTTTGTGTGCGCACGTGCAGCATGTGGTTTTGTGTTGCCAGATTGAGTGTGACACACTCCCCCAGCGGGATGTTAACGTTCTTACACACTGATTTATGCCGGTGTCTGGCCTCGTAAAAACGAACTGCACTCGCACTCGTTCGTCTCGCACACAGTCGCGCTCAGCCGTACAGAAAATATTACACGGTCGCACTGTGACATATTTACGCACGCTCGAGCTGCGGCGATACTGTAAATCTACAGTGTCGTAACAGTATTGTGGTTTCTCGGTGCTCTTAGTGTCTGCTTACTGTCTCACGTTTCGGGTTTACGTCTTTATCCAGTAGCTTTCACCAAGTGCAGTTCATGCAGAAACGTGTGTGTGTGTGAGAGAGATACATACGAGAAAGAGGCTGTGTGTGTGTGGTCTAGTTTTATGTTTTCCATGTTGCTCCTCTGAATGGATCGTTTCTCTTCCGCTGTTTTGGAGCTACAATTCATTCACTAGTCGACTTTTCCCCCACAGTATATGTCATCGTCCGCTGGAGAAACTATTATGAAAAAATGAAAGACGGCAAAACGATACCCTCATCTCTCCATGTTTATGGCTTCTTTCTTTCTTTCTTTCTTTCTTTCTTTCTTACCTTCATCTCTGCCACGTTTCTTTTTCTTGGTGCATAAAATGTTATGAAATGTTAACAAACAAGTAAAGACTTAATCCAGAGTAGGTTTGTCTTTAGAATTTGTGGTGAGATAATGTCCTCGGGGACGTGCTGATGTTGGTAAAACATGATGGACAGGCTGTTAAGAAGATGTGCGATTAACTGTGAGTGATCGTGTGTGTACTGCTAAGTGTTAAACTGTCCCACTATCCTACGTTTCAATTGGAAAAATAACTATATATATTTATATAGAATAAAAATATTTCTATCAATTTCATTTGATGTCAAATTTCTTTTTGTGTGTTCATGAATATCCTGTTTAAGGGATGCGGAGATCATGTGATCTTGTTCGGAGCCCATCTGTTGTGATGACGTCACGGCGTGTTGAGGAGTTCACAGCTGAATTTAACACGTACTCGTGCGAACACGTCATCGACGCGGGTGCTGTGACAAACAACCTGTTAAATTCTCACTACCACCTGACATCTCTGTATACGTGCTAAAACACACACACACACACACACACACACACACACACACACACACATGCATGCATGCATGCACACATACACACACACATACACACACACACACAGAGTGCAGGTGCACACTGTAGACCCTCCGCCAAAATCCCGTTCTTAAGTGTATCACTGTCCTTTTTGTTCTTTATTTATTTCGTATTGCTATATTTATGCCCCCCTCTATTTCTCTCTCTCTCTCTCTCTCTCTCTCTCTCTCTCACTCCCTCTCTAAGAGAGCTTGGGGGATTTGTATTGACTGTTCTGCTCTGCCATCATTCCATTGTGAGTGTTAAATGCGAGTGGTTAACGCAAGTAGTGCAAGTGAGTGGTTAATATGAGTGTTAAGTGCAACTGGTAAATGTGAGGGTGAATGTGAGGGTAAATGCGAGGGTAAATGTGAGGGGGAAGGCAAGTGGTAAATGCGAGGGTGAATGTGAGGGTGAATGTGAGGGTGAATGTGAGGGTGAATGCGAGGGTAAATGCGAGGGTGAATGTGAGGGTGAATGCGAGGGTAAATGTGAGGGTGAATGCAAGGGGTAAATGTGAGGGTAAATGCGAGGGTAAATGTGAGGGTTAATGTGAGGGTGAATGCAAGGGGTAAATGTGAGGGTAAATGTGAGGGTAAATGCGAGGGTAAATGTGAGGGTTAATGTGAGGGTGAATGCAAGGGGTAAATGTGAGGGTAAATGCGAGGGTAAATGCACGTGGTAAATGCGAGGGTGAATGCACGTGGTAAATGTGAGGGTAAATGTGAGGGTGAATGTGAGGGTGAATGTGAGGGTAAATGTGAGGGTGAATGCGAGGGTAAATGCGAGGGTAAATGTGAGGGTTAATGTGAGGGTGAATGCAAGGGGTAAATGTGAGGGTAAATGCGAGGGTAAATGCGAGGGTAAATGTGAGGGTGAATGTGAGGGTAAATGTGAGGGTGAATGTGAGGGTGAATGTGAGGGTGAATGCGAGGGTAAATGTGAGGGTGAATGCGAGGGTAAATGCGAGGGTAAATGTGAGGGTTAATGTGAGGGTGAATGCAAGGGGTAAATGTGAGGGTAAATGTGAGGGTAAATGTGAGGGTAAATGCGAGGGTTGATGTGAGGGTGAATGCAAGGGGTAAATGTGAGGGTAAATGCGAGGGTGAATGCACGTGGTAAATGTGAGGGTAAATGCGAGGGTGAATGTGAGGGTAAATGTGAGGGTGAATGTGAGGGTGAATGCGAGGGTAAATGTGAGGGTGAATGTGAGGGTGAATGCGAGGGTAAATGTGAGGGTGAATGTGAGGGTGAATGGCGAGGTAAATGTGAGGGTGAATGCAAGGGGTAAATGTGAGGGTAAATGTGAGGGTAAATGCGAGGGTAAATGTGAGGGTTAATGTGAGGGTGAATGCAAGGGGTAAATGTGAGGGTAAATGTGAGGGTAAATGCGAGGGTAAATGTGAGGGTTAATGTGAGGGTGAATGCAAGGGGTAAATGTGAGGGTAAATGCGAGGGTGTAAATGCACGTGGTAAATGCGAGGGGTGAATGCACGTGGTAAATGTGAGGGTAAATGTGAGGGTGAATGTGAGGAGTGAAAGGGTAAATGTGAGGGTTAGATGCGAGGGGGTAAGTCTTGAGGGTAAATGTGAGGGGTAAATGTGAGGGTAAATGTGAGGGTAAATGCAAGGGGTAAATGTGAGGGTAAATGCGAGGGTAAATGTGAGGGTGAATGCAAGGGGTAAATGTGAGGGTAAATGTGAGGGTAAATGCGAGGGTAAATGTGAGGGTTAATGTGAGGGTGAATGCAAGGGGTAAATGTGAGGGTAAATGCGAGGGTGAATGTGAGGGTAAATGTGAGGGTGAATGCACGTGGTAAATGTGAGGGTAAATGCGCGGGTGAATGTGAGGGTAAATGCGAGGGTAAATGCGAGGGTGAATGTGAGGGTAAATGTGAGGGTAAATGCGAGGGTAAATGTGAGGGTGAATGTGAGGGTGAATGCAAGTGGTAAATGTGAGGGTAAATGCGAGTGGTAAATGCGAGTGGTAAATGCGAGGGTAAATGTGAGGGTAAATGGAGTGGTAAATGCGGGGGTAAATGGGGGGTAATACGGTGGTAATAGGAGGGTAAATGGGCAGTGGTAAATGTGAGGGTAAATCACGAGTGTGGTAAATGCGGTGGTAAATGCGGGGGTAAATGTGAGGGTAAATGCGAGTGGTAAATGCGAGTGGTAAATGCGAGGGTAAATGTGAGGGTAAATGCGAGTGGTAAATGCGAGTGGTAAATGCGAGGGTAAATGTGAGGGTAAATGCGAGTGGTAAATGCGAGTGGTAAATGCGAGGGTAAATGTGAGGGTAAATGCGAGTGGTAAATGCGAGTGGTAAATGCGAGGGTAAATGTGAGGGTAAATGCGAGTGGTAAATGCGAGTGGTAAATGCGAGGGTAAATGTGAGGGTAAATGCGAGTGGTAAATGCGAGGGTAAATGCGAGTGGTAAATGTGAGGGTAAATGCGAGTGGTAAATGCGAGTAGGTGTTTCCTGAAATTTTAATGTGCTTTTTGACAGCAGCTCAGCATGACAGTGCCGAGTAAAAGCAGTCCCGGTGCTCACACTCACACACACACACACACACACACTGTGTTTAACCGTGTGACACACTCGGGGTAAGTGTGTGTCCTTTATTCCATGTGTCGGATAAAGAGGAAAGCGGAAACATCATCGGGAAACATTTCTGAGCTGTAAGAGTCGGAGAGTTCCTGATGAGTGCCACGCCCTTCCTGAAATCGACCTGTCACTCATTTAGGCGGAGATGCTGACCTCTGTCACGGAGAAACATTTCCACTGGGTTTTGCTGTCAGGAGTGAGAAGCACACACACACACACCCTCACACACTAGTATTTCTGTCACTCTCTCTCTTTTTGCAGTCAGTCTAACACTCGCACTGAGACGTAATAAACATGAAAAAACCGAGAACATCATGTTTATCATGTGGTAATGAATTCATTTGGTTTACCCGACATTAATCAGCATTCGAACACATGCTCGAATTTGAAGAGTGTGTCTAGAGAGTGTTACTGGTACGTAGACTAAAGCCAACAGATTTCAGTTCCTAATGATTAAACACTCCCTTTCTCAAGCAGCTTTATAGAATAGCACTCGATCCAGCACACCCTGTGATTCTGCATATGCACCGAAAGTTAATGGTGCGCACGACTTAATGAAGCCTCGAGATATTCTCACTGGTCGCACTTTTAATTCCATCGTAACTGAGCAATAAAATCACGCCAGCGTTGCTAAAACATCGCCACAGTTTGTTCCCCGGAGACGCGTTCATAACGCCAGGCGTGACCCGTCCAGCTGTGATCTGATCTCCCAGGACGCACGTCAATCCCGGGTGTGCCCCGGGGCGCCTGCGCGTTATTAACCCCACGGCAACACGGGCTCAGATCACAGAACACAGGAACGAGCTGAAGAGCTGTGTGTGTGGATCTGAAGACCGTGGCACTCACTTCACACACAGATAATCTACAGACGGCGAGTTAGAAATCTCATTTGCAGAATTCCGTTGAGCGTCTGGTTTTGAGAAGCCGGCTCTGATTTACAGTATTCCGCCTCCTCGTCCCATCTGCTGGAACCTTCTCTGGGAAAAAAAAAAAAAAAAACCCCCAAAAAACATCTGAGGCTTGATATGAAACTCAGAAAACGCTTACACGAAGAGATGTGTTTTTTATCTAATAGTACAGTGTGAGAAACTTTTGGAGAACATCTGTTTTGAAAGTCATTAGTGGTGTGTGTGTGTGTGTGTGTGTGTGTGTGTGTGTGTGTGTGTGTGTGTGTGTGTGTGTGGTACACAACCGCCTGTCCTCAGAAGACCTTCCCGGATTCCGTCGTGTCCGGTGCTGTTTTCTTCCCAGTAATGACTGTTTGAAGCTGCGTGAAAGAGGCACTTTGTTCCAAATGCCACACTGTCCTACCCCCAGGGGGCAACAACGGGTGAAGGGGCAGTACAGTTCAGCATTTAGGCTATTTATGTATTACTGGTTCTTTTCTTGATTGTTCTATTCATTGCTGCCACAAGCGTTACAGTGTACATGTCTCGACGTAAAACACACACACGATAAATAAACCTTTATTTATTTATTGATTGATTTATCTATCTATCTATTTATTTATTTATTTTCTCATCCGTTTGACAGACATGTTGTTCTATTCTTGACTTTTACGCGTTTAATGATAGACGTTAGGTATTTAATTTAATTACAATGACAATTTTATGAGCCGTATTGTCTAATTAGTCATTTATTAGTTTTCCCTTCATTCTCTAACTGATTGTTCATTTGATATAATTTGCGATTTTTTAAATCTTATTTGTTTGTTTGCTTTCGCTAATTTTGACCGCTTTATTTCTTTTTACCCATTGAATAATGTTTTATTTTCTAACCCTTAATGTGTATTTGAGAAACATGTCGTCCTTTATTGTCTTCTTTTGTTTATTTTCAACTAATTGTTTTTTATTTATTTAACGTTATTGTCTGGTAATTCATTTATGTATTTATTATTTATTCCATAACTATTATAATTATTATAATTATAATTAACTAACAGTAAGTATGATTTATTTCCTATGTTTTATTTATTTATTTATTTATTTGTGTATGTGTTTGTTTATTTGCTCAATTAAAAAAATAATAATAATAATTTTTACAAATAATTTAACATCCCTGTGTGAATGTGAGCGCATGTTCACGTCTTCTCTCCTGTTTGAGTGATGGAGGCTGCTTTAGCCAATCACAGCTGTCGGTTTTTACTGTCACCTCCCCCAACACCTCGATCTGTCAGTCATTCATGTGGAGACAATGAATCTCCCGACCTTCAGGCAGGGTGAAGCAGCATTTCTGCAGACAAAATAAACAATACAAGAAAAAATAAATATCTACGAAAAACTACTAAATAAATAGATTTATAAAATTCATGTCACATGATGTTCATTCTTTTCTTTCTTATTGTTAAATATTTGTGACTTTACCTTCTTTGGATTCTTTTATAATGTTGTGTTGTCTAAAGAAAAAAGTAATGGAGATGTCAAACAAGTTACCCCCGTCCCACCTTCCCCACCCCCACACAGAGACACCATAGTCATTTGTTTTATTCTCAGAAGCAGCATGAATAAATGATGTGTAAGTCTGAAACCTCTGGCACATTACTTAAACACAAGGGCAAATGAAAAACGCGATCTGTGTGTGTGTGCTGTGATTGGATGTGTGTCTGTCTGCTGTGATGTGTAGACCAGAGGATGCATCCTGATGTTTCTGCCAGGAATAAAAGTGTGTGTGATTCTACGGAGTCGTTTGGTGCAACACGAACTAGTTTTTGGCTTTAAAATGAAACCCTGAAAAATGATTCACTTTCACTTTTTTCACGCCCGAGGCTGAGCACTATGCGATAGAAGAACACGATGGCTCGACGCCTGATCTTTCTCTTAGCTGCTTAGCCTGATTAGCAAATATTTAACCAAAGTTTTCTTGTTTTTTTCCCCCCTCCTCAACAGGTCATCCTCATCCTGACGAGATATTACCACGCTGATTCCAGCAAAGTGCTCGAGAGCTCCCTCTGGAGGTAGGACACGCTGTGCATTTCTTCCAGTTAACGGTTACGGATGTGCACGAATAGAGAAAAAAAATGGATTGTTTGGGTTCCGTACAAATAACGTCGCAGTGACGTGATGATGTAGTTCAGCTAATTAAATGAAATTGTAGGCAGAACTAGCGAACCGACGTGACCAGAATCTGGATAGAAATGACACTTTGTCTGATTCATAAATTAATCATACGACATCTAAACTAACTGTGATTTCGAACGCAATTAACAAATCAGCTTCAGCTGCGTGAAAGAAAGCTCCACCCATCCATCTAGTATTGATCAGATTGAACTAAAGTCACCTTGTATCTGTCAGGGACGCAGGACACAAATGTGTAAACTTAGCGTCTTTATTTGGGGGTAATCCGTAAACCGTTTCAGAAGAAATTAAGCATATAGCATGATTAAGACTTCACTTCAAGACAATGAAACACGAGGGATTAAATAATCAGAATAAACAAGGGAGGAATTGAAAACAGATGAGCTGCAAGCAGTGATTAATGGGGCCAAGCACTTTCTTTCCCTACCTTTTAGTGACCGAGGAAGACCATAAGTCAACAGGAACATCAGCACTTTGCTCTCAGTGAGATATACCACATGTGAAGGCTAAACATCGATCGTTGCTGAGATTTCCCCTAACATACTGTTTTCAGTGCTTTTACACTTAAAGTTGCTGAGATATGCCCTCACTTCCTGTCAAATCATTTTCAGGTTATGGATTAAATGTCAGATATCAAAAATCCAAGAAACCCTTTTTTGTTTGGCGTTAGTATTGTAAACATATGTCCACATTTGCCCGAATGGTGGCGCTAGAGGGCTTGAGTGTCGTGGACAAAAACTGCTGTGAAAGTAGCTGAGACTATCCTCCAGCACTGTGACAACTTCCCTACAAAATGTATGAAACATTGTAGAAGAAGACAAAAACATACCATTCCAATAGGTTGCCTGTGCGCCTTCAGTGCTTGGGCCCCTAGCGATCATGACACAGTGAGGAGATAAACAAGACAGTTCGGTCGATTTCTGCCACATAAAAGAAATAAAACACTTGGGGACGTGCTGTTATAGGAAAATAACCTAGCATTCAGCTGTCGCACCACATGACGAACGATAACCTGCTCATGGAAACCTGATCATCATTTGAGCAAAGAGGCTCTGAACGCTCGGCTAACAGACGTGCCGATCGGAGTCGTCAATCTTGAAGAGTGAAAATATCTTAGAGTCTGTGTTTGACTCATCGTCAACACTTGCCAGAACTGATTTTTAAAAAACTTTGATCAACATTGGGAACTCGGTGCACGTCCAGTGCACATCCCGAAACATCATGTAGGCCTTGGTGTCTCTTTCCAAAGGGTTTGCAGAGATGCTGCTTTAACGAGCCGCACCATAGCTTAATTAGGGACGCTCCGGGGATTTACAACATGCTGTGCTAATTGCCTCGCTAGCTCCCTCATTAGCGGCTAGCCTTGACCGGCGCTGTGTTTGCTGTGGTTATGTGGAGTGTGAATGTAAATGTGAGAGCGTTTGGGGGATTCTGAGGTGAGGGTGATGGTCTTAGACCACGTAAAGGACGGGGCGGGGATTACGTGCGAGGAAAATAACGCAACACGCGCACGGAATAACTGATGCGCGGTTTGTGGTTAGTCTGTCTGAGATCGAGAGGAGATCTGAGAAACAGAAATCATAGAGCGGAATGGAAATGATAACAAAGGGAGGAATGCAGGAAGAAGGAAAAAAAAAAACATTGATGATGATTAAAAAAGAAAGAAGAGAACAGAGATATTGGACGTAAGAAAAGAAAAGGAGAAAAAAGGAGCAGATGGGAAGTGAAAAGTTGAAAAGAGAGGAACGTAGATGCAAAAGAGAAAATATAGGAAATTTTAGGTGTTAAAAAAATACACAGAGGACGAGAAAAAGAAAGAAAAGACAGAAAAAAATGGAACATAGGACGCAGGGGAACAGAGAGAGTGATAGAACAGCGCAGACAGAGTGATGGAGACGGAACGAGGGAGAAAAAGACGAAGGTAGAAAAAAATGGAGATGGATGAATGAGTACAAACATGAGTAGGTTCAAACACAGGAATAGAAGAGAAAACATAAAGAGGAAGATGGAGAGAATCATGGAGAGAGAGAGAGAGAGAGAGAACAAAGGAATGAACGATGAAGGAGAAAGGACAAAGGGAGATGAAGTGATGATGTATGATGTAGACAGGAATGAAAGAGAAAGAAATGAAATAAGAGAGGGAAAGTAGGAAGAGGAAAGGGAGCACACTTTAAAAATGGACACAAAAAGGGGGAAAGAAAAGGAGAGTAAAACAAGACAGAAAGAAAGAGACTAAGAAAGGTGAGGAGGAGAAAAAAGAGCGAGAAGCAAAATGAAAAATTCATGAAGGGAAAAAACTGAAAATAATTGAGAGAGAGAGAGAGAGAGAGGGGGGGAGGAGCGAATGAAAGAGGGAGAACACGGAAATTACATGAAGCACAGGACAGTGGATGAAGGAGAGAGGGATAAGGACAGAGGAATTATGGGTGGAGAGAGGGAGGGAGAGAGAATGAACAACATGCATGTGGAAACCCTCAGGGAAAGAGAGAGAGGTCTACTTACTTGTTTGTGTGTGTGTGTGTGTGTGTGTGTGTGTGTGTGTGTGTGTGTGTTTGATAGCGTGCCACAGGGACATCTGTGTCCCGCCCCTCCCCTCGCTCGCCCAGCTGAGCTTCTCCATTACCTTCATCTATTCATCCGTTCGTTTTCAGCGTCACACAGTAACTCCATTACATCACTCGCTCACTCAGTCCCTCAGCAATGACATCACACTGACCTCTCAGCCAATCAGAATGCAGAGCTCACCTACAAATGGAATCCCACGAGTTCTATTCTACTGTTTTTTAAATTTTATAAGAAAAAAAAAAAGTTTGGATGAAAGAAAGAAAGCATGACTAGAGAAAGGAGAAAAGCTATATCAATGGATAAAAGAAGAAAGAAAAAAATAAAGATGAAAACAAAAGAAAGAAAGAGTGATTGAAAGAAAGAAAGAAAGAAAGACTGATGGGTAAAAGAAAAAGAAAGACTGATTGAAAGAAAGATAGACTGATTGATAGGGGAGAGAAAGAAATAAAGAAAAAAGAAAGAAAGAACGACTGGTGGGTAAACGGAAGAAAGAATGAAAGTAAGAAAAAGAAAAGAAATGTCAAGTGCCAAAAAGACAGTGGAGACTCAATGAAACGGTGGGGAAGAGAGCGAGAAAGAGAATGAAAGAAAGAAAGGAATGTGTTCTTTATCAGCATCACACAGTAACCCCATTACATCACTCGCTCATTCAGTCCCTCGCCAGTGACATCACACGGACCTCTCAGCCAATCAGAGCGCAATGCTGAGTTACAATCGGAACCCCGCTGTTTCTAGAAGTAGAATTTAATAAGACAACGAAAGAGTGATTGATGAAAGGAAGAATGAACCGAGAAAGAAGGAACGGGGTCACAGTGGAGAGATTCAGCTCGGAGGTTTCAGATTAGATCGGAACTCCCTGCACTTCAGATCGGATCTCCACTGTACAACCAAAACCGCAAAACAAATCCCAACCCCATGCAGTGTGTGTGTTAATGAAGAGCGCTCTGCAGCTCCTGGTCTCCGGATCGTCTTCTCTACATGACCCAGAGGTCAAAGTCCTGCTGGTTCTGCTGTTCTCCAGCGCTTGGGGTCTACAGCACCACCTGGACCTGCTGCAGCAGTACTCTCAGACCCGGGCCTGGACAATAACACCCCCCATTACTAATCTTTATTAATCTAGCATTGAATGAGATATAAAAATCTATGAATCAGTAAATTAGCATTTATTCTGTATGGTAGTGAGGGGAAAGAGAACGATAGATAAACAGAGACGAGAATAAAGAAAGAAAGTTGGAGAAAGACAACCAAAACAAAAGAGAACGTGAAAGATGTAGACACCGCAGGAGAAAAACGGAGAAAAAAGAGGTGAAGAGAGAGAAATGGAGAGGAAGGAGAAAGCACTAGACGCTAGCACACGTAGCTTCGGTGAGCCTGTGATGTGCAGAAGAGAGAATCTATCACTCTTTCCTTCTCAGCTGGGTGAATTATGTACGAGTTCGGCTCCGGGCATCAGCCCATGTTTTAATCGCTGGAGGTCGGCTCGTAAACCCCGTGCTGAAGTTATAACGGAGTGGAGAAATAAATCAAACATAACTCGCTGATTAGAACGATGAAGGAACCCTCCGAGAGGCAGAGTTCAGCTTCTACACTGGAGGAATTTATACAGACCCACTGGAAGGAGAGACCGAATCGTTAAAAGCAAGATGAGGCAAGTTCACGCCGAACAACCAGGATAAGTGTTTACGATGGAATGGTGAGAGTGTGATTCATCTTCCATTGTGTTATCCCAAGCAGCCCTCGCTGATATCACTTCATTCGAGGGTCACACACAAGTGTCTTATCTCAGTGTAACACCAGCTTATTCAATGCCTTCTTTTATTTCATACCATATCGCATAGCTAACGAGTGAGCCACGCGTGGAGCTGTGTATGTGTATCTGTTCAATGTCAAGCCTCCCAACAATTCTGAAATGGAAGAAGAAAGAAAGAAAAGTAAAGAAAGGTTGATCTGTGAAAGAAAGAAAGAAAGAAAGAAAGGAAGACTGATTGATGGATGAAATGAAAAAGAAATTTGTCAAAAGGGCTAAAAGCAAACAGGGATAAGGAAATACAAGTAGTGATAGAATTATTGGAAAGAAAGAAAGAAAGAAAGAAAGAAAGAAAGAAAGAAAGAAAGAAAGAAAGAAAGAAAGAAAGAAAGAAAGATGAAAGAAATGTTACTCACAACCAGTTAACGAACCGTAATAAGACAAAAATAAATAAAAGAATGATGGAGATTAAAGAAAGAAAAGATCGATTGAAGAAAGACAGAATGATCGATTAAACAAACAATTAAATAAATAATTACATAAATAATTAGAGAAAGGCTGATTGAAAGAAAGTGTTCTATTTCTCAAAAAGAACTAAAAAAATAAGAGCAAAAAGAAAAGAGGGAAAAATAAATAGAACTAGAGATAGCAGTATTGTTAAGAAAGAAAGAAAGAAAAAAAGAAAGAATGAAAGAAAGAAAGTGTTCTATTTGTCACAGCCAAAATGTTGAAAGAAGAAAAGAGGGGAAAAAATGAAATAAAATTAGAGAAAGAAAGAAAGAAAGAAAGTAAGTCAGAAAGATGTTTTTACTCACAACCAGTTAACCAGATCTCCTCCTTGCAACAACCTTACTAAGACAGCAAAAAAAGAAAGAAAGATGGAGAGAAAAAAAGATTGACTGATTAAGGAAAGAAAAAAAGAAAAAAGAAAGAACTAGTGTTTTACTAGTCACAGCTAAAAAATTTTTTTTTAAATAATGCTAAAAAATAGCAAAAAGAAAAGGGGGGGAGAAAACTAAATATTAAAACAACAATAAAAGAAAGAAATATGGAGATAAAAGAAAGAAAGGAAGATTGAGTGATGAAAGAAAGAAAGAAAGAAAGAAAGAGTTCTATTTGTCAGAGAAAGAATATTCGGACATTATCTTTGGATGGATATTTCTTTCCCCAGTTCAGCCAATCACAGTGCTGGAATACTTATACTGCAAGAGGCAAGATAAAACTAAAGTACAGAAATAAAACAGAGCACCGTTTCAGCGTTTTGTGTTTTCACATTGTCCATCTGGTTAAATGTGTGAGCTGGCTCCGTCACCCATTCAAAACCCATCCAGCATGTTACACAGCTGGAGGTAATTGGGGGGAGCAGCTGAAAAGAAAGACTCCAGAAGATATAATAAAATAAAAAGATGTCTCAGTGCGGTTGAAAAAATCAGTCTCCTCCAAGTGGTTTTGGGCTGTGTCCCAAATGTAAACCGAGCTGCTTGTGTTTTAAGACACTAAAACAGAGCGAGACGGGTTTGTACAGATTGCCATTTTACAGCCCTTTTATGTGGAATGTTGGACTGTCATCAGACCTTCTGCTTCACTGACGGCTTTGAGTTGTCGTTGGTGGTGATGTCTTCTTCCCCAGATGTGTCTGGAGGAAATCGTCATTCATCAAATCACTATTTGCCATGTAGCTCGTGAAAAATGTGCTGCTGGCTTTTTGCTATGTGAAGAGAGTGAGAGAAAGGTGGCACTGGCGAAAGGGTTCTTGTGCTGGAGACAGGTGGGAATATTCCACATTTTTCCACGACACAGTACTAGAACACGTGGTACAGGTACTGAAAACCTGATGGTCTGGAACCCATTAGGTGCGGTATTGTTCGAAACGGAGGTCGTGTCAAACAGAAGTGTGTGTAAACTGCTTCTGCAGCTATAAGAGAAAATCGTTATTAAAATTTGTAAACGTTTTGGAGTGTTAGATGAGCTGGCTGACTTCACAGCAACATCTGGAAATGCTAAACGAGATTTCTTAATGTTACTTCCATTGCTGTTGATGGAAAAAAATCCTTCGATCTGATGGTAGGAAGGTGTTTGACGAAAGAGTTCAGGAGACGGAGACATGGTCCACACCACTTAATTCACACAACTACTAAAATCACTGATCCCCAGTTACCCCTGGCTTTTAACACCAGTCCCTCCTCATGCACTGGGGCAATGATAGCTTAGTGGTTGATGTTCTAAGCCAGTGATTTTCATTTTCTTTCTGCTTTGCTGGAGGCCATAGGCTGAGAAGGTCAGTCCACACGTTTGCATCCCCACAAATTTCAGCTCCCCCTATGGGATCCCAAGACATTTCCAAACCAACAATGAAGTATCATCTCTGCAGCAGGTCCTGGGTCTTCCATGGGGTCTCTGATCCGTGCGACATGCCTGATACAGCTCTAATGAGGCCAGACCAGACCATCTTTGTAAGGTACCCAAATCATCCCAAATCTGTGGCCAGGCCTGGGGGTAGTGTCCTCAGATGATCTTTTGACAGGATCTCCCATTTATTGGATTCAGCCCTAAATTGCAACATGGAGCCATCTTGTCGGCTTTCCACCTGCAAGATGAAGGGTGGTGGTCAGGTACAATGCTAGTCAGACAGCAGACATGTGATGGACGGTCTTAGATGGACTAGACCAGGGGTGTCCAATCTTATCTGCAAAGTGTCGGTGTGAGTGCAGGTTTTCATTCCGACCAACCGGAAGCCACACCTGAGTCTATCCAAAGCCACGATCAACTGATTAAACAGGTGGAATCAGGCGTGGCTTCCGCTTGGTTTGAATGAAAACCTGCACCCACACCGGCCCTTTCTGGATAAGATTGGACACCCCTGGATTAGACCCTTGCAATGGGCACTGGCTTTGAGAGCAAATTGAATTTGAAGTACTGCTAAAGGGTCACCATTAAGCTCTTTATCTACTTAGACTGGATTGTTTCCTAATCAAGTGTACCTTGTTTCGGATAAACGGATCTGCTGGCAGTGTGGTTATGTTACTGAAAAATAAAGGTAATCGTGTATACATTTCCTTAGAAGCACACAATCAATAATCAATCAGACAGCAATTATAGTAATCAATCGAGATTATACAGGTTTCCGCTGATCCTGAACCCTGATGGTTAGATCACGTCATTAGCCATCGCACTGACCGGATTGAGTCGTGTCATTGGCGTCTCTTTGATTGGATTGAGATTGATCGGATGTAGAGAACCGTCATTCACAGATAAGGAGGAATATCTTTCATTAATGACTGTGCAGCCTGTGTGCTCAGCCCATCAAACGCGGTATGAGGAGTGAAGAGAAAGCTCAGTGAACAGAGAGAATGTTATAACGAAGAGTAGGAACTCGGGGCTGGAGTTGTGCATTGCACAGCAAGGATGATGATTCAAGAGAAAACATAAACAAGTCAAAGTCAAGAGGGAGAGGAAACGTTTATCGAATTTGGCAGGCGCTTTTAACCGGATCCATTTACAGAAGTGATTTTCTCTCTACTTGGAAAATAAATAGATCCTTATGCTAGAGCAGATCGGCTCGAGTCCTAGGATACAGACAGGCTGAAGCACCGCCAGAAACAGGAGTTCGTTCTGATACGTGGTTACCCGAGTACACCCGCTCTGATCTAACGAGTCTTGAGTATCAGGATTGCAGCCAGATAGGGATTATTAACTTGGAGCAGATTTGAAACTGATCTGTCAAACTGCTTGAGGAGCTCTGAGGTGCGTTTTAGTCAGATCTACAAGTTTAAGTACTTTTTCTGAGTTTGAGTTGAGTCGAGTTCAAGAGCAGTGCAGTTCTTGTCCAGGGAACCTCCAATACACTTTAGATTTAGTTCTTCAGATGGAAACATAAATGCTGTGTGTATGGTGAGAGAGAGAGAGAGAGAATGAGAGATAGACCTCAGTTCGAAATCAGGTATTTTTAGGTTGTCCTCCTTTAGTAAGTATAGAGTGTACCTTTCTCTTGTATACACACACACACACACACACACACATTTAACTCTCGCTGACTCTCTCTCTCATTCTTTCTGTCTCTTTTTCTCACCGCATGCACTGGACTTGCTTTGATCGATCTCTGTGTGTGATTGTGCTTAATGAGCATTAATCTATACACGCACGCACACACGCACACACACACACACACACACACATAGAGGTAGGTGAAAGAACAACAGAGGAAGATCTGAGGGCTGGATGAGTGGATGGGGAAATGGAAGGGGTGGGGGGTTGACAGTGGAGGGTTTATGTGTTATGGATGTGTGAAATTTCCTGAGGGGTGTGTGTGTGTGTGTGTGTGTGTGTGTGTGTGTGCCATGAAGTGGAAGAACAAAGGGGACTTCTGTTGCTTTATTCCTTCTACCTCTTTGTCATTTCTTTACCATTTTTTGTCTGTCTCCTACCATAAAGCCACTGGAGGAACCTTTTCAGTAGCTCAGGTACTTTAGGCACATTTTCACGGATGCACTTATATTTCACGGATGCAGCTGTGTTTCCACCGCTGAAATCTTTTCAGGAACTTGGGTATTGTAGTCACATATTTGATGCAGGAACCTTTTGGGGAACTCGGGTACCTTAGTTGTGTTCCCACCTTTGATCGTTTTTCGGATGTGTGGACGTTTCCAGTGCTAGAATGGAGCAGGAACTCAGGAGTTTTAGACCCGTTTCTACTTCATGAACCTTTTTAGAAATATGGGTACTTCATAGGAGCTCTGGAACACGTTTTTAGGAACTCTGTAGCATGTTTCCACTGCATGAACCTTGTCTCACAATTCCAATACTTCATAATACAAATCATAGCACCTTGATCCAATCTTGAGTTATTTTGTAGTGTCTAATTTGGAGCTCTTTCTGATTCTCACCCCTTTTGTCATTGCCATGAAGATCAGTTCCCTCTCTGTCTTTCTTCTTTTAACCTTAGCAGCCTGCAAGGCCTGGCATCAGGAGCAACATGGGCTTCAACGTCTTGCCCAAGGGCACTTTGGCACGTGGATTCGTGTAGGCCAGGGATCGAACCACCAACCCTGCAATTAGTGGACAACCCGCTCTACCATCTGAGCCACAGCCGTCCGATAACGTGCTGGGTGATCAGATCACAAGTGGACAGACAAGGCCGTTTACATCTGGCATTATGAACACGTCTCCAGTGAGCACTTGTGATCGGATTTCTTACACCATTTCTGCTGGAAGAAGGTTTTCATGTCAGCCTTCCGCTGCGTCTGTTATCAGGCAGAAATGTCCAGCGTTGATCCTACCCCACGTATATCTGTACGGAAGATTGAATCACTCGGTCTGCTAATGTATAAAAGAATGAGCGATGAGACTATGAACGAATCTATGAAAAGCAGCGGGTTTCAGCACTGCTGTTCCAGGATGTGGTTTGACTGATCGGATCCCACCTGTAATTACCGCCGTCCACTAGTGATCCGATCACGCGGAAACGTGTTAATACCAGGTGTGAACGGGGCCTTGGAACTAATGCAAGAAGAAGCTTGTGTATAAGGTGCTAAACGAGTGAGGGGGTATAGTGACTCCGGGTCTTTCACACCGCTGTGCCGGCGTGCCTCATTCTAAAGCAGATGATTGGAGAATGTGTGAATCGTTCATGCCTGCTCGGCTCTGTAGTGATGAGAGCATTGAAGTTTGTGATGATGCCGCTGGTAATGATGCTGCTGCTATTAGCACTGACTTCATTTACACATCAGAGCTGCTAATGGACGTAATCAGAGAGAGGGAGAGAGAGAGAGAGAAACTGTCAAGTTTGAAGGTAGAAGATGCTGCGGAGACAAAACGATAAAGAGAGAGTAAATTAAATAAATGATGAAAGCTACAGTTATTGTGGAAAAGATAAAGAAACAGTTAAGGAGACTGTTTTTGCTCTCCCAGTTTAGTCCTTGCACAATTCTAGACGCTAGCCAGTAGGAAATATCTCAAAAACAGGCACATCGATCATCGATTTATAGAAAGAATATAAATCTCCTGCCAATAAAACAGTACATGCTAGATATAGAATAATACAAATATGTAGAAATAGGCTTGGCAATTTTATACTGGGTTTTACTGTGATGTCATAATAAGGAATATTAGATACATTTGTCGAATTTTTGATGAAGTTCTAGATAGTGGAACTCTTCGTGTAACTTCTCTGAGGGGCGATCAAGCTCTCAGGAATTTCAGTAAAGCTCTGGTAAACAGAACGATTGGGATTTGTCTGCACTGCCCTTGAGGATGGCTATGCAGCTCAGGTAGCAGCTGCTTTCTAAATGGGACTGTCTTTATTGTCCAAAATACGCTGCATACCTAGAGAGAGCTGCCTTCCAATCTGAACGCAATCTGCTCTGAAAGTGTGTGTGTGTGTGTGAGAGAGAGAGAGAAAGAGAGAGAGAAAGAGAGAGAGAGAGAGAGAGAGGAAGAAAGGGAGGGTGAATGACAAGGACACTTTATCTGATTTAACCTTCTTTAATTCATGGGGTCAGCTTAAAGTGAGATTGAGATTGAGACTCCCTGTGTGTCAGGAGCTAAGTGGAGACAAATGCTGGGCCATCTGGTGAGAGTTTCACATTTCTGCGGAGGTTCTTAACGGTGACGAAGAACAGGCTGAGAAACTGAAACTACCTCCACACACACACACACACACACACACACTTTCAAAATGGCAAGAGGAGAAAGCTCCAGTGTATTTGTCCTTCATAAATCTTTGAGAAATCTGCAAGAGCGGTTTCTCTCTCTCTCTCTCTCTCCCTCTCTTTCTCTCTCCCTCTCTTTCTCTCTCCCTCTCTCTCTCTCTCTCATATATATATTTTTTCTGTTGCCTCTTTTTGACCTCGAGGTAATTACAGAGCTTGTGGGAATTGTAGTTTTCCGGAATGTACCAGAGCCCGGGAATGAAGCACTGGTGTGTGTCGGCAGAAACAGAGTGTGGAATCCAGCTGTGCAGAGGGAAAGTATGCTAACGTACACGTCTGTTAACAGTTACAGGTGTGTCTTAACAGGTACAGCTGTGCCAGCTTCTGCTACTTCAGAGGTTGTCTACTGGCGGACCCTGGTCTGGTTGCCTGCATGTCCAGCGATGGTTTTCAGTGGACCAAACCTAGTACTTCTGCCTGTAATTCAGCCACTCTAGCTTTTTAAACAAATCCCACCACTGCCTCTGTAGCAGATCCTTTGTTCCACGTTAACATGCGTTTATGTAAATGATTTAGATGAAGTCAGCTCATTGGACCAGAGCTACAGGGCTACATACATTAGCTCGTAAAGAGGAGAGATTTCACAACTTCACAACAAAGTCCATAAATGCTTCACGTTACTTACCTTGTCTGGTCTGATTATGAGAGAACTCATGACATGGCGTACGTAACGAAGGCTGATGATATAAAACAGAATGTTGAAATACGAATGCATTTTAAGCATTAAAGAATAGAATCAGAAACTAAATGAACACAGGTAAAGGAGGGGAAGGGATAGAATATTCAGTTTGGGTTACGATTGGGAACAGAAAAACACAATTAAAAGTTGCCATCTTGATCTAGACAGGTAGGAGGTAACTAGGTTAGATGCATTTGCGGATCTTTGTAAGGTAGAACTTTCGTAGAAGTGAACTTTCACAAATTTGAGTTGAATATCCCTGTGCTACTGTGTAGATTTCTGCTTACAGTGACAGCTTTGCTAATGGAGGTGTGCTGAACTTATCACTACTGTTATCCATCACCCAGATGGTTCCTTGGCAAACTTTGTGGTAGAGATACACGCTCCTCTATCGACCACCCGGTCACATTTGGAACTTTGTAGATGAGCTGGACACCCTGCTGAGCCCCTTCCCAGTTGATGGGACTACACACAATCTCCTTGGAGACCTCGACCATCCACCAGACAAATAAACACGATGAACTTCAATCCTTACGCCTCGTTCTACCATTCTCATATTTTCATCTGGACACATCACTACCTAATACCGACCAAACAAACAAACAAACAAACAAACATTATTCCTTCCATAGTCTGCTCCACACAGTTATATCTTACAACTGAAAACTCTTTTTTGTTAGCAAGAGACACTTTCCATCATTCGCACTCCCCAATACTCCTCAACCCTCAAGACCCTAGTAAGACCCCTTGTTTCCTCAGACGATATTCTACACCTACTAAGATACAGTAATCTCAGCAAGAGTCCTCTGGACCCCATGCCACCCACAATGCTCCAGTCTATTTCCCATGACCTCCTCCCCTCCATCTCATATATCATGGCTTCACAGCATAATGTCATGTGCCAACTGCCTACAGTGCTGCTAGACCAACTGGTCCTGATCCTTCTGGAACTCTCTCTATCTTCAGCCTTGGAATCACTGGTTCAGCATAGTAGTGGTTTTGTCTCATTTCAGACGGGAGGGTTGTATCAAGTGACACAGGAAGGATCTGCTCCCTACAGATTCTTCACTGTAGTCCTCAAGACTCCGTGCCTGGCCTTCTGTTTTCTCTCTACGCCTGTTCTCTTGGGTCCTTCCACCATATTATTCGTATGTTTAGATTAGACTTGCACTACCTGAAGTAGCATCCGACAAATGTCAGAAATGTAAGTGAGTACGGTTGCCCAGGGGAGTGAAGGGGTACAACAGATAGGTATAGGCATGTTAATGGAAGATTACTTGAGTGATCGTGGTTCTGTGATTGAGTGGGGGACAGGGCAGTCTCTAGCATCTGGAGGACATTACAAACTATTTCTATGATGCTGCAGGATCAATCTGGGCAGGATCACGTCCATCATCGAAGCCTATTTGGGCCTGACAGAATAAGAAAGATCGCCATCCTGACATTCATGAACAGGTGGCCACGTGTCTGCTCTAAGGAGTCCAAGAAAACCCTGGTGAGGTTAGTCATAAAAACTCTAGAATGTGAGGTGTGGGTCAAGCGAAATGTATTTGATGGTGCAGATTGAACCATAACAAAATTAGCAAGAATAGAGTGCCATATGTCTCAAATACACTTCCTCAATTCCAGACAAGATGGGAGTGAGTGTGTTGTGTCTTGCTGAATGAATCACACACTTCTTTCTTGGACTTTCTTTTAACCACCCACTCATGCCACTAAACACAGTAAACACACACAGCCGAGTTTCTCTTATTGGTTTGACAGAACCACAATTCTTCTGTATTTGTGTCGTATCGCCACAGGAGGTCAAGGGCACAGGTTTGCAAAGTGATTAGCTTCATACAGTGTTAACACACACACACACACACACACGCACACATACACACACTCTAATCCGTATGGCTGAATGCTCAGCACGTTTTCGATGAGAGCTTTAGCATTGAGCTCTAGGCTAAGTAGGAGGTCTTGGAGATCTAAACACAACTGCACGATACACAAAATAAACCAGGATTATCCATTACACCATTGTAGTGTGTGTGTGTGTGTGTGTGTGTGTGTGTGTGTGTGTGTGTGTGTGTGTATACTGTGAAAGTGTTGGCCACACTTTTATCAAATCGCTCTGTTGGAGTTCATTGATTGCTCTCTGCGTGGTGGCTGTACAAGACTAAAACTTCAGTTTCACGTCAGCCACACACACACACACACACACACTTACTTTAATACACATACTTCTACAATGACACGGTTCCTAATGACAACAAAACGTGTTAACCAATCAAAAGAGACACTTTTAACTCTAAGTTAGCATGTTTTCACGCTTTTTGTGTAGCATATGTGAGCGACGAGTTCTCGCAGTGAGACGAGAATCGGTGTGTTGTGTGTTTGGCACGTAGCCCGGACGCTAACACGCACCCCTCTCGACCCACTCCCTCTCTCCCACCTACACACACACTGTCGCATTCTCCCTCTCGCCAGATCTTCACAGCGGCAACAGTTTCAACAATATCCCCATAAAGTATTATGATCATTTCCCCCAGATTGCAAGCTTAGATGTCTCTTTTTACAGACACACAAAAGAATAACAAGCCTTTTGATTAAGTTGCATGTGCAATTAGCGAAGCACTTCAGTGATTATGCTGTTTAACGACATTGTTACTCACAGGAAGTGGACAGAGGAAAAGAATAATTAAGCAGAAAAATCCATAGATAATTTCTTTTTTCTCTTTTTTCTTCTGGAGAATACAGTGGCAGTGCGAATGGATAGCACCAGAGCTAACAGGTCCGTGTGTGCTAACCTGTGCAACTCATAATAAGTATGCTAAGACGGCGAGGTATACTGACATGTGCTTACAGATACAGGAGCGCATATAAGAGCATGGGTATGGGTATAGGTACTGTATGCTAACAATGTGCGGTAAGGGGCAGAGGTTTGCTAATGGGTACAGGTATGATAACATGTACATGCCATAACTGGTACAGGTGTGATAAGGGGTTCAGGTGTGGTACTTTGTCGGTCTAAGTGCAGTGGTAATAGGTGCTAATGGGTTTAAGATTCAGTTGTGCTGATGGGATGAGAAACGCTAATATTTCTTCTGTAGTATGCAGCTGCTGTCGACGGTTAATAGAGACAAGGTCATGCCCACTGCTTGAAAAGTTCTGTAAAAAAGAAGTAAGTGGAGAGAGAGAGAGAGAGAGAAAAAAAAAAAAAAAAAGCGAGAGGGAGTACTGGATGAAATAAAAGAGTAAAAGAGAGAGATAATGCACTTCAGATGTTAGATACAGGCATCAAAGGAAGTGAAAATAGAACAAGAACAGAGGCTGATGCATTAGAGAAAAAGCATGTGTGTGTGTGTGTAAGGAGTATCTGGCTACACATGTCACAAGATCACCCCACAGATCCACATATAGTCCAGGTTTGGTTTTTAAGTGCATATCCATTCATAGTCTATTATTTCCATCATCTTTTAGTGTTTTCCTCTCAGAAACAGTTCCATGTCGAACCGTTAAAACTCGTAGAAGGAGAAAAAAAAAGAAATATTCCTTAAGAGTACACTTGACAATTACGGGTTCATTTCTTCCTACAAGAGTTCTATGTTGAAGCCTTTCTGACAAGGAACCAGTTAGTTATAGGATTAAGGGTACTTATGTTATCCCTCTGAGGAACCCTTTAGTTTTCTAAGGAGAACCTTTTATCAGTATTTCACTGTCAGAAAGGCTTCCAATTAGAACAGTTCTTAGATAATAAAAGGGTTCTTACTAAAACTTGACATGTCTTTCTGGTAGAGAAACACTTTGTTGTAGGGTTCTACTTAGACCCTTTAACGGTGTTTTGGTTGCCTCTCGTGGAAGCCCTTTAGACGTTAGAACCTTTTTAGGGAACTATCAAATTATGATTGAGTCTTTATTGGTCACATATACATTACAGCACAGTGAATTTTTTTTTTCTTCTCATACCCCAGCATATTAGGAAGTTGGGGTGAGAGTGCAGGGTCATGATACAGCGCCCCCTGGAGCAGAGAGGGTTAAGGGCCTTGCTCAAGAGCCCAACAGTGGCAGCTTTGTAGGACTGGGGCTTGAACCCCCAACCATCCTAGAGCCTTAACCGTCTAGCCACCACTGCTCCTAGCCAACAATGCTCCTAGCCACCACTGCTCCTAGCCTCCACTGCCCCTAGCTTCCATTGC
The DNA here is from genome assembly GCA_012411365.1 of Ameiurus melas. Classification (NCBI taxonomy): domain Eukaryota; kingdom Metazoa; phylum Chordata; class Actinopteri; order Siluriformes; family Ictaluridae; genus Ameiurus; species Ameiurus melas. Next base: position 3,085,835 of record CM022756.1, read on the forward strand.
CCCAGCCACCACTGCCCCTAGCCTCCACTGCTCCTAGCTTCCACTGCCCCTAGCCACCACTGCTCCTAGCCTCCACTGCTCCTAGCCTCCACTGCCCCTAGCCACCACTGCCCCAGCCACCACTGCTCCTAGCATTCATTGCTCCTAGCCACCACTGCTCCTAGCGTCCATTGCTCCTAGCGTCCATTGCTCCTAGCCTCCACTGCTCCTAGCCTCCACTGCTCCTAGCCTCCACTGCTCCTAGCTTCCACTGCCCCTAGCCACCACTGCCCCAGACCACTGCTCCTAGCACCATTGCCTAGCCACCACTGCTCCTAGTCCATTGCTCCTAGCCTCCACTGCTCCTAGCCACCACTGCTCCAGCGTCCATTGCTCCTAGCCACCACTGCTCCTAGCTTCCACTGCTCCTAGCCACCAATGCTCCTAGCCACCACTGCTCCTAGCGTCCATTGCTCCTAGCCACCACTGCTCCTAGCTTCCACTGCACCTAGCCACCACTGCCCCAGCCACCACTGCTCCTAGCATCCATTGCTCCTAGCCACCACTGCTCCTAGCGTCCATTGCTCCTAGCCACCACTGCTCCTAGCTTCCACTGCACCTAGCCACCACTGCCCCTAGCCACCACTGCTCCTAGCATCCACTGCTCCTAGCCACCACTGCTCCTAGCGTCCATTGCTCCTAGCCACCACTGCTCCTAGCCACCACTGCTCCTAGCGTCCATTGCTCCTAGCCACCACTGCTCCTAGCTTCCACTGCACCTAGCCACCACTGCTCCTAGCCACCATTGCTCCTAGCCACCACTGCTCCTAGCGTCCATTGCTCCTAGCCACCAATGCTCCTAGCCTCCACTGCCCCTATGAATGAGTTTCCTAAAATGTCACATTGCAAAGTTTTTTGTTCCTTTGATGCACAGTAATTTGCCAAGGATTACAATTTTTCATACTTTTTATCTGTTTGTGGTTACATTTGACATTAGTTCCCATTCTCACCTCTGACCTCACCAGATTCTCCTTTTCTCTCTCAGAAAGGAAACATCACCATCATCAATCCTTGCATGCATTTAAAACAAAAACAATTTTTTTTTTGTTCAAATCTACATATACGTGTGCAGCTGCACTACGGTCAGAGCTGCTGTTCTAGAGAATTAATCAACACCTTCCGACAAATCATATTTTTAGAATTCAACAGCGCTGTGGCAAACCGAACATTCTAGGAGCAAAAGGTTCCTAAAAATTTAATGTCTTGGAAACATTTCAGTTATTGCAGGGACAGATCCTAACTAGCAGCCGGACTGGGCAAGAGAGTCAACTCAATCACTAGACCAAGCGAGCCACGCCCGTTTGTTCAGCTAGCTAAGGTTTTATCTGGGAGGAGATTTATCCGTAACAGGTATGCATTTGGATTTGTTGGAATGGTGTGTGTTAGGGAATTGAGTAAGCATGCTCAGAGATTTACACTAAGTATCTGGAATTTCTGAAATACACACACAGAAAGAAACCCGATCCTGCATCAGTACTCGTGTTTGGAGATGATTAGCGAATCCGCGACGTGGAGCCGAGCCGCTCTGGCATTTACTCCTCTGATTCTGTCGGGTCTTGGCGTGTTTCTTTTCCAGCATGCCAACCAGACTCCTTCCGCTGTCCGCTTCCAAAGTCCGGCTCAGCTCAGCACAAACGCTGCCAAGAAAAAAAACCCACACAGGGAGAGAGAAAGAGGGAAAGGGAAATTCTTTCTTAAATAGGTAGAGAGAAGTGAGTGAAATCAGTGGGAAAAGTTTTCCTTCTTTTCTTTGTCAGACTTTGTTTATTACCTTCTTTCGTTCTTTCTGTCTTCCTTCGATCGATAGATAGAGAGATAGATAGAGAGAGAGAGAGAAATGTGTCTTGACTGAAATCACTTGGAGGAGGTAGACGATAGGATGCTGTCCAACACACATACTTTGCCAAACACACACATCCTTTCTGCCAGTCACACACACACACACACACACACACACACACACACACACACTCTGCAGTGTAGAAATCCCAGTGTGGCAGTGGTTTGAGCAATCTGGCAGCTGTCCTATATACAGAAGGCCAAGTCTCTCTGTCTGTCTCTCTCTCTCTCTCTGCCTGTCTCCCTCTCTCGTTCTCTCAGTGTGTGTCTGGATAACAGATGTGGACATTCTGTCGTTCCTTGGCACCAGCAGAACGCTGCAGTGACTAGCATGTAGACCAGACTAGCCCACGATCTAGCATCAGGAGATACGTATCTTTAGCTTAGCCTTGCACTTTAGCCTCATTACACCTCATTAAATTCCACCCCCCTGTCTTTTTATCCAGCTGTTAGCTACCTATTTGAACCACTCTGTACAGGTCCACTTTACACAACGATCAGTAATTGTTAGTTGGTTTTTACAGTCCTGCTAACTTGCTAATGGCTTCTCAGGGTTTCCATGTGCTCGTCCACAGGGGCAGCTCTTTATCAAACATTAAGTTCTCATTCACAACTCCATAGATTTTGAATCCCATTGAAATACTAATGATCTCTTTTGAGGGAACAACTATTTGACAGATAGAAGCTGATGTGTTGAATTTCTCACTTTTCTAGATGTTGTGCAGTCTTGGGGCAACGTGTTATCTGCCCCTTTTAGTGGCATAGAGTTATTATTACACCTCGTGCTGTAAGATCCAACAGAGGTCCACTGGGGCAGGGTTCATGCTGCCGCTATGCTCGGGGGAGGAGCAGACGACAGGACCTCTTAGAGTTTCAGTAAAATTTGCCTAAAATGCCTATCCAAAGCATACCCAATGTAAAATTACTTCTACCCTTATCCAGTGTGACTTACATTCATCTCATTTATACATTTGAGCAGGTGAGGGTTAAGGGTTTTGCTCAGCAGTGGCAGTACTGGGATTTGAACTCAAGACCTTCTGGTGATAAGTCTTAGATCTTAACCATTGAGCTACTACTGTCTGAATAGAGGTTTGAACACACTGAAACAGAAGGGTCTTTTTCTTTTTCTGCCTGATTTGTATTTTTCATTTTTTGTATACAGATGCCTACACCTGAGAACCATTAGCAGGAAAACACAATTGGACCACAGCATGAAGCCTTTCGTAGTCCACGTTCAAATCTGATAACAATACCAAATAAAATGTTTCTCCTTCCATTTTTCTACAAAACCTTTTGCAGACTCCAAAGACTCCCTTGAGCTACTCTTATACTTATCACATCACATATCCAGCAATCTACAAAATATATTTCATATGTATATTCTTACTTGAAACCGAAGCACTTTTACGTGCTCTTGTGCCATTGGTTACAAAGCTTTACGCAGGGATTATTTAGTTGAAGTGTTGAAACACACCAGTGAAGCAAGATATCATTCTTTTCAGCGGTTCACTGGATACATGATGGTCCAATCCAGTCATCCCCCAAGCCATCATTACTTAGCTCGCGATATTCATGTAGGAAAGGGGGAGGAGCTTCTCTTCAGCACAGACTCTCATTGGATTTTGAAGCCTATAGACAGGACATGGAAGC
>CM022756.1:3094362-3099362 GCA_012411365.1 Ameiurus melas
ACACACACACACACACACACTCACTCACACTCACACACACTCACACTCACAACTCACCACACACAACACACACACACACACACACACACACACACACACACACACACACACACACACACACACACAATTGATTAAAAATCTAAATCTACATCTTAAAGATGATTTGTGATGAGTAATTTTAGAATATTTAAGAGATTCTATTTTGTTGCAGTTAGCAACGTAGCAGTGACTTTAAATAAAAATTCTTGCAACAAGGTGTTTTACCCCTTTATAACTTGTATAATAATTTACATTTAATCTATAAATAAATCAAAGTTTTGAACTTTACACATACACAGAGCTTTGTATGGAAAATTTCAAATGCTTGAAAGCTTCAATTATAAGAGTCTGGCCCTGGTGTGCAGAGCTGCAGATCGAACTGCAGAGACATTCCCCAACGCAAACATCACATTATCCACTCTCCTACCATGCACAGACTTCCACCTCACCACCATACTGAAAGTCAAAGACTACGTATATTACCAGAGGGTGGGCTCCGATCCCTAACATGCACCTGGCACACACCAGCATAACACGCTATACGACCATGTGCACTTGAACAAATATAGGGTAAAGGAGTTTGGGGTCATAGGCAGCATTCCTCCTCCTCCAAACACGGCGAGTTGAGTCGATGCCAAAGAGCTCCATTTTGGTCTCATCTGACCACCGGAGGACAACTGGGTGAAAGTGTTGTGGTCAGATGAGACCAAAATGGAGTCCTTTGGCAGCTACAGCACACCCACCAGGAGACAACCAGCACAACCACACCTGCTTGAAGGACAGACAGGACGCAGACCAAACCAGCACAGCCTACCTCAGTCTACCAGCGCTCCCAACTGACCAGACCAGCACCAGCGCAGACCAGCACCTCGACACCCTCCGCTTCTGCCGACCCGACTGTCTCACTGGCACCACCCGGAGAATACAGTAACAGCGGCCCTAAGGCCTCTCGCCCGAACCCCACGACTACAGCACAACGCAATAGACACTCTAAAAATGGATAAATACCACATTTGGCTGAAAATAGCAAAGCCCATACTGTCTTCCCAGAAGGACCTATTCCTCTGTGCCATATACGTTCCACCTTCAGCGTCTCCTTGCTCCTCTGAAGACATGTTCGCAGAGTTACAGACTTGAACGCCAAAACAGGAACACAACCTGACGCAATGAACACACTTCATTAAAAACAATCCGGTTCTCACTCACCGATCTTCTCTAATCCACAGGAACAACTATGACAACACAATAAACAAAAATGGGTCTGTACATCATCAACGCTAGGATACGAGGAGCCTCTGTCGGAACATACGCATTTTGCCCACCTCTTGGGAATAGTAGAGTAGATTACATGATAACAGATTTAGACCCTTTCTCTCTCAGTGGATTCAACAGCAGTCCATAAATTCAAACACTATTAGACACCTTTCGGAAAAAAAAAAAAAAAAAAAAAAAAAAAAAAAAAAAAAACATAAAAAAAAAAAAATAATTTAAAAAAAAAAAAAAAAAAAAAAAAAAAAAAAAAAAAAAAAAAAAAAAAAAAAAAAAAAAAAAAAAAAAAAAAAAAAAAAAAAAAAAAAAAAAAAAAAAAAAAAAAAAAAAAAAAAAAAAAAAAAAAAAAACCCCACAACCCCACCCCAAAAACACAACAAAACAAAAAAAAAAAAAAAAAAAAAAAAAAAAAAAAAAAAAAAAAACAAAAAAAAAAAAAAAAACTTCTGTGACAACTGGAACAGACAAAATAAAATGGCATTTGAATTGGCAATTCAAGATGGGGATGTCTGAACAACCCATCTCTAAACACTCTTTAAAAATATAGAATCCGAAACAAATCCAGAGCAAAATGACAGAAACCGAAAGCTTGAAGAACTAGACGTAGCCATTAAGGATAACCGAAACCATTTAGACGCCTTGATTACTGAGCAGGAACTTAAACATCACATTAACACACTGAAACCAAAGAAAGCATCAGGACCTGATGGGATCCTGAATGAAATGATACCAGTTAGCCATCGTGAAACCCGTCCATTCGGTTCTGAGCGTAGGTTTCTTCCCTGAAATCTGGAACCAAGGTCTGATAACACCAATCTATAAAAGTGGAGATAGATTTGACCCTAATGCCTACCGAGGTGTTTGTGTGAACAGTAACCTGGGGAGGATAATGTGTAGTATAATTAACTGAAGATTTTTAAAGTTCCTTACTGAGCACATACACTCACGTCATTATACACTCACGTCATTATACACTCACGTCATTATACACTCACGTCATTATACACTCACGTCATTATACACTCACGTCATTATACACTCACGTCATTATACACTCACGTCATTATACACTCACGTCATTATACACTCACGTCATTATACACTCACGTCATTATACACTCACGTCATTATACACACTATTATACACTCACTATTATACACTCACTCATTATACACTCACTCATTATACACTCCTAAAACGTCATTATACCAGCATTACCTCAGGTCATTATACAGGCAACCCCGTCATTATACACTCAGTCATTATACACTCAGTCATTATACACTCACGTCATTATACACTCACTCATTATAACTCCTCAAACACCTCATTATACACTCACTCATTATACACTCACGTTTATACACTCACGCTTATACACTCACGTCATTATACACTCACTCATTATACCTCAGGTCATTATACACTCACGTCATTTACACTCACGTCATTATACACTCACTCATACCCTCAGGTCATTATACACTCAGGTCATTATACACTCACGTCATTATACACTCACATCTCATCATTATACACTCCATATCATTATACACTCACATCATTATACACTCATATATACACCATCATTATCATCACATCATTATACACAACATTACTATCATTATACACTCATATCATTATACACTCAGGTCATTATACACTCATATCATTTACACTCATATCATTATACACTCATATCTATACACTCATATCATTATACACTCATATCATTATAACTCACATCATTATACACTCACATCATTATACACTCATATCATTATACTACCAATATACACCACATACACTCATATCATTATACACTCATATCATTATACACTCACATCATTATACACTCATATCATTATACACTCATATCATTATACACTCATATCATTATACACTCATATCATTATACACTCATATCATTATACACTCATATCATTATACACTCAGGTCATTATACACTCATATCATTATACACTCATATCATTATACACTCATATCATTATACACTCATATCATTATACACTCACATCATTATACACTCACATCATTATACACTCACATCATTATACACTCACATCATTATACACTCACATCATTATACACTCATCATTATACACTCATATCATTATACACTCAGGTCATTATACACTCATATCATTATACACTCATATCATTATACACTCATATCATTATACACTCAGGTCATTATAACTATGTCATTATACACCAAATATACTCAGATCATTATACACTCAGGTCATTATACACTCCATCATTATACACTCATATCATTATACACTCACGTCATTATACACTCAGGTCATTATACACTCAGGTCATTATACACTCAGGTCATTATACACTCACGTCATTATACACTCATATCATTATACACTCACGTCATTATACACTCGTCATTATACACTCACGTCATTATACACTCAGGTCATTATACACTCAGGTCATTATACACTCACGTCATTATACACTCAGGTCATTATACACTCACGTCATTATACACTCACGTCATTATACACTCACGTCATTATACACTCACGTCATTATACACTCAGGTCATTATACACTCACGTCATTATACACTCACGTCATTATACACATCATTATACAATTATAACTCAGTCATTATACCCATATTATTATTTATATATTATACACTCATTATACACTCCACGTCATTATACACTCAGCATTATAACTCAGGTCATTATACACTCACATCATTATACACTCAGGTCATTATACACTCACGTCATTATACACTCAGGTCATTATACACTCACGTCATTATACACTCACATCATTATACACTCAGGTCATTATACACTCACATCATTATACACTCACGTCATTATACACTCACGTCATTATACACTCAGGTCATTATACACTCAGGTCATTATACACTCACATCATTATACACTCACGTCATTATACACTCACGTCATTATACACTCAGGTCATTATACACTCAGGTCATTATACACTCATATCATTATACACTCAGGTCATTATACACTCACGTCATTATACACTCACATCATTATACACTCAGGTCATTATACACTCACATCATTATACACTCAGGTCATTATACACTCACATCATTATACACTCAGATCATTATACACTCACGTCATTATACACTCACATCATTATACACTACATCATTATACACTCACATTATACACTCCGTCATTATACACTCACGTCATTATACACTCATGTCATTATACACTCAGATCATTATACACTCAGGTCATTATACACTCATGTCATTATACACTCAGGTCATTATACACTCAGGTCATTATACACTCAGGTCATTATACACTCAGGTCATTATACACTCATGTCATTATACACTCAGGTCATTATACACTCACGTCATTATACACTCCGGTCATTATACACTCACGTCATTATACACTCAGGTCATTATACACTCACGTCATTACACACTCAGGTCATTATACACTCCGGTCATTATACACTCAGGTCATTATACACTCAGGTCATTATACACTCCGGTCATTATACACTCAGGTCATTATACACTCAGGTCATTATACACTCCGGTCATTATACACTCACGTCATTATACACTCACGTCATTATACACTCACGTCATTACACTCAGGTCATTATACACTCCGGTCATTAT
>CM022756.1:3104362-3119362 GCA_012411365.1 Ameiurus melas
GTGTGTGTGCAATTGTGCCCTGAGATTGGTTGGCACCACATCCAGGGTGTCCGCCACCTTGTGCCCCGAATCCCCCGGGATAGGCTCCAGGTTCCCCAGTGACATTGTGTAGGAAGAACAGAACGGAACATGGATGGATGGATGTAAATGGGACACTAGGGTAGTGGTGGCTCAGTGGTTAAACGCATTGGGTTACTGATCAGAAAGACAGGAGTTCAAGCCTCAGCACTGCCAAGGTACCATTGCTGGGCCCTTGATCAACGCTCAATCGATCAGTTGTATAAATGCGATAAATGTAAATCGCTCTGGATGAGTGTCAAAATGTAAATCTAATAACAGCATCTCAATCGTTGAATCTGCACAGCTTCTGAAGCTGACTAAAACATTTTGAAAACTCTCCCAACTCTTTGCTAGTATTTCCTCATTTGTAGGTCGCTTTGGATAAAGGCGTCTGCTGAGTGTTAATGTAACGACGATATATCCAGCTCTCAGAAATACAGAGTGGATCTAACTAAGGTGGAAGGTGAAGCGTTAGCAACTTTTAAAAAAAAAAAAAAAAAAAGCTGACTAGCTCACTAGACACCAAATTGTCTGGGGTTTTTTTTTTTTTTGGCAGATTGAATAAAAGCGGTTTCAAGATTATGTAATACAAAATATGTTCAGAGAATTTACCTCCCTTTAGCGATGCTAACATGACAAGCACTTATTTTACACCGTATCACATTAGCATTCAATAACAATGATTTAATGGAGCTTATCGCCATCTCTCTCTCTCTCTGTTCCAGCTCCTAAAAGATGATATAACTCCTGTTGCACTTCAGTGCCTCTTGCGCACAGCGTTTCCTCTCACTCGTTTTTCACGTTGTCACATTAGCAGTAATTAACGATGCTAGCTGTTTGGCTGACATCTCCGCGTCTGACTGCTAAACATCAGATTAGATTTTTTTTTTTTTTTCAAACATTTTCACTTGTTCCCAAATAGATTCAGCTAATATAACTCCTGGTACAATTAAGTGACTAGCCATGCTAACCAGAGACCTGCTAGCATCACTTTAACGCTAATTAGTGAAGGCCTGAAGGAACTCATTAGCTTTTTTGTTGCTGTTGTTTTTGGTTCCTGCTTTCTCTCATTAGGGAATATTTAACCAGCTTTTATTGTTGGCGCTTTAATAAAGTACGTATGGTTGGGATTTTAGTATCTCTGGGACACCTGCATCAATCAGCCTGAGGAGAACGTTTAGTGATTTGTGTTTTATTCTTGTGCCAAGTGGAGATTTTCCGCCCATCACAGCTAGACTAATTAGTGGCGATTTAAAGGATCCTGTGAGGATGTGTTTCTGTGTTTGAGATTTGTTTGGTTCTGGAATACGCTGCTCCAGACACAGTGTCACATTCATCTGTCACATGATTTATTCAAATGACTCATTTGCTTTTATATTTTAACATGTGATTAGTTTTTCCACATTTCACGATTCATTTATCTTCATATGTGATTTAAAACAACAACAACAATTAGTTTATTTTAAACTAAGTTTTTTTTTCCTGTAAAACGATTCTTAATTTTCTTATTTTTTTCACATGATGATGAACTCACATGAATTTTTTTTTTTTTCAAGTTTCAATACTTTCTCTCATGACAAATATATTTATTATATGTCACATGAGCAGTTTCAGGGCGTTGCTCGTGTAGTCCCATGTCGTCGCTCGTGTAGTCCCATATAATCGCTCGTGTAGTCCCATATAATCGCTCGTGTAGGCCCATGTCGTCACTGGTGTAGTCCCATCTATCATGTTGTGTAGTCCCATATAATCGTTGTAGTCCATATAACGTGTACCTGTGTCACTGGTGTAGTCCCATATAATCGCTCGTGTAGTCCCATATAATCGCTCGTGTAGTCCCATGTCGTCGCTCGTGTAGTCCCATGTCGCTATCCATTCGTGTAGTCCCATGCTATCGTTGTAGTCCCATGCTATGTGGTAGTCCCATGCTATCGCTCTGTAGTCCCATGCTATCGCTCGTAGTCCCATGCTATCGGTGAGCACAGCTCGTGTAGCCCATGCTATCGTCGTAGGCCCATGTCGTCACTGGTGTAGTCCCATGCTATCGCCGTGTAGTCCCATGCTATCGTGTAGCCTATGCTACCCTGTAGTCCTACGTTATCGCCGTAGTCCCATGCTATCGCTCTGTAGTCCCATGTCATCGCTGTCCCATGCTATCGTTAGGTCCCATGCTATCGCTCGTGTAGTCCCATGTCATCGCTCGTGTAGTCCCATGCTATCGCTCGTGTAGTCCCATGCTATCGCTCGTGTAGTCCCATGCTATCGCTCGTGTAGTCCCATGTCGTCACTGGTGTAGTCCCATGCTATCGCTCGTGTAGTCCCATGCTATCGCTCGTGTAGTCCCATGCTATCGCTCGTGTAGGCCCATGTCATCGCTCGTGTAGTCCCATGCTATCGTTCGTGTAGTCCCATGCTATCGCTCGTGTAGTCCCATGCTATCGCTCGTGTAGTCCCATGCTATTGTTCGTGTAGTCCCATGCTATCGCTCATGTAGTCCCATGTTATCGCCCATGTGAAGTGGGCGATTTATTAAAGAAATTAAAGACATGGCATTAGACTTTTGCCTCAAGTTGAATAAAATAAAATGAAAATAAAATCCGAGTTAGACTTATAAGCTGCTGTAACCTTTTTTAAATGTTAAATGTCTTTTTAAGTTTTTAAATTGAAGTAGCTGTGTAACTCCAGTCGGTGTCAGACAGAAGTCGGACGTTTATAGCGTGCTAAATCTTAGAAAGCAGCTGGAGGAGAATTTCAGCCCCAAACCCACTGACACAGCTAACACACACTGAGACTTAAGCACCTCTGTGTAAGTGTAAAAAAAAATGCCTACACTTATTGCATGTGCATTGTTTGTAAAATACTGATGTTCTTAAAATAAACACTTTTTTGATTAATATTGTGAAACATAAATCTCCATAATGCTACCAGTTGAGTATTGGGTAACAGAATAAAAACTCAAATATGGTAACAAAACAATAACAGTTCATTCTCAATAACAACAGCAACAAACACCACCACCAAAACCACCATACAGTATATATATATATATATAATGACTAATTTTTAGTAACAGTTTTAGTTTAGTAATGCAGGATTATTATTATTATTATTATTGGTATATATATATATATGAAGTAAAAAAATTAATAATTGTAAGAATATTAAGAATTATAGTAAAATATCCATAATACATCATTTTAATTCTTATTGTTGTGTTTGTTGGTTTTTCACTTACTTTTAAGTAGATTTTTAATTTTAATTTTTATTTATTTATTTTTTTTACTTCTAAGTTTTAACACATTTTAAATTATTATTATTATTATTATTATTATTATTATTATTATTATTATTATTATTATAAATGTCCCCAAATTCCCCAAAGTGTAGCAAGTAATAATCTGGAAAGACCTTTGTAATATCACAGTCTAAAACGATTTAATTAGTAAATGAGTCATACGTAAATGAATCGCTTGATTATGAATCACATGTAAATGAATCACATGTAAATGAATCATTTGAAATGTAATAAATAAATGAAAGACATAAATGTCCCCAAATTCGAATATGCATAAGACTACATATTTCATGACTATATATTTCTACTTATTAACCAAACTGTCAGTATAATGATTTAATTGTTTAGGTTTAAATTATTTACTAATAGCATTAAACGAACAAAATCAGTGAATGAACAGAATAATTAATTAACAGAATTAATATCATAAAATGATATGTTATTAACTAAAAATGATTACAGAATATTACAAAATATGCATATATAAAATAATTTGTAATTAATAATTGAATAATAATAATAATAATAATAATAATAATAATAATAAGCTTCGATTCTTGTTTTAGTGTGGTCGGTTCAGATTAGCTGGTCCTCCTCCCTACAGTGCTGCGTAAATGATCTCATTTCTCTAATAACGGCTGAGCAGAAAGTGCTCTCAGCTCACACATCACATCATCTCTCAGCTCCTACTCCCATTACCCAGCATGCATTTCCACACCCGGGTCAGCTCAGTTTATAAGGCAGATTGAATTAGCCTAATCGTTTAACAGAGGCTAGAATTTAGCTCTCTTAGTTAAAATGTCTGGATTTATTCCACATCGATTCAGCTGAAAGAACCATTTCAGTCACAAACATTCCCGAAGTGCTGTACTGCTAATTAAATCGCATTTTGAGCAAATCCTATTAAAAACGATTGCTAAGTGGCTTTTTATTGCACCTTTAATAGAAGAAGTTTGGTAATTAGCGCGAGCTCTCATGCAACAGAAAGACCAGAGTGTGACTGGTGTGTGGTGTGATTTCCTCGGGATGAAGAGTGTACTGTAAATGTGAGGTGAGTGCATGTTGGACTAGTGTTAAAGTGAGCAGAGCAGTGTTAATGCCGTGATATACCGCAGCTCTGTCATGGTTTCCGCACCACTTCATTGTCTCGCATGCAGCAGAGCGAATTCGCACACTGAGTTACTGTAGACTTGTGTGATATTGATTTTTTTTTTCCCCCTGATCGATGTTTTAGAGTTAAAAGAAATCACACTAAATTATTTCATCATCCAGAACCTGTAGTATGAAGAAGAGACATGCAATCGAGCATTTCGAACATTTCTGGTTCCATTTTTCAAACGATTTGGTGAAATGTTTTTTTTTCCACCAAATGATTAATTTATTTCCACATGTGACTAATTTTGTAATCAACACAACGAATGCTTCAAATGGTTTCCCTAAATTCAACTGAAAATACAATTTGTCCAGTCTTAAGATTATTCACACCCTTGGTGCACATCTTTAGTACTTAGTGGAGCTCCTTTTGCTGTTATGTCCTGCTGCAAACGAGATGCAGGGCTTCTGCAGCTTCTGAATCTTCTCTCGTTCCTCATGAGCAATGGCCTCCAGTTCAGTAATATTCTTGGGTTCGTGTGCTGCAACCGCCTTCTTCAAATCCCAGCAGAGATTTTCTATGGGGTTCAAGTCAGGTGACTGTGATGGCCCTGTAGAATCTTCCAGGACTTATTCCTCAGGAATTTGAGGTTCGGATCATTGTCTTGTTGGAAGGTCCAGTGACGCCCAAGCTTCAGCTTCCTCACAGACGGCATGATGTTTTCTCCTAGGATTTCCTGATACTTCAATGAATCCATCTCGCCTTCCACATGCTGCAGGTTTCCAGTGCCAGAGGATGCAAAGCAGCCCCAGAGCGTCACCGAACCTCCACCATGCTCGACTGTGGACAGAGTGTTCTTTCTTCATTCTTCTTCCTCCACACATACCGCTGATTCATCGTGCTGTAAAGTTCCAGTTCTGTTTCATCGCTCCACAGAACAGAATCCCCAAACTTCTGTGGGGATATCAAATATTTATATGATTTTGAGCGACTTTTCTTGTGGTTTTGGGTCAGTAGTGGTGAACGTCTTGGAGTTCTGTCATGGAAACCTTCTGCGTTTAGTACACACCTTACTGTGCTCACTGAAAGCTCAGTGCCTGTTACACCAAGTCTTGCTGCAGGTCTTTTACAGTCACTCGAGGGTTTTTCACAACCCGCCTTCTCAGACATCTGCTTGCAGCCGTAAATAGCTTCCTTTTTCTGCCCCGTCCAGGTTTTTCATAATTTTCTGCCCCTAGCCAGTTCAGGTATTTCATGTGCTCCAGCTCAAGCACACCTGGTGCACCTAGTCCTTGATCAGTTTAGTATCTTATGTAGTGCTTTTATGCAAAGCGCTTTACACTGCGTCTCCTTCACCCATTCACACACACACACACACACACACACACACACACTACCATGCAAGCCGCTAACTAGCCATCACAATACCTTTTTTGCATATTTGTTGTGAGGGATTTTCTTCCCCCACATGATTTATTTATTAAAAAAAAATAATAATAATTTATTTCAAATGCTTAATTTATTTTTACATACATTTTTGGATTTTTGTTTCCCAGTCCCTCGAGGATTTCGCGATCGCAGACACGAACACAAAATCATGCGAAATCCACAATATTCGTAAGTCACTTTTTCAAAATTGGCGCAGATTTTCCACAATTTTTTTTTGCACAAGACGCGTCATGTCCCGTCATCTCAACGCTCATTCAGCCAAAGCCCTCTTTGATTCACTGCATTGCGATTTCACCAGTTTAAGTATTTATTTATTTATTTATTTATTTTTACAAATTTTGAAAAAAGCCGCAGCAAAATCAAGGGTCACAACAATCACACAAACCCCCGTGAAGTCCTGTACAGACTCGTTTTTTTTTCCATGTTTAATTTTTCACATATTTTATCTCATGACCAATTTATTTTCATGTGTCTGGTTTAAGGAGAGTAGGAGAGGGAGTAGTAATATCTGTGCGGTCAGGAACTGCAGCATGTAGGACTGTGGAGATACATGCACAGCTTCACAAAGCAACACCGCAGATAAAATGTTAGAGTATATACTATACATAAAGCCTGTCCAGGTGTTCACTTGTGTACAGAACTAAAGCTACAACTGAAGGGGGAAAAAAAAAAATAATCAGAATGGTTGACACTTCATAAGCGGTACTGCGTTAAACGAGCAGAAAGTGATGGAAATCTCCAGAACTGCAAGCTACAGCGTTTAAAAGAGCCATGAAGCCGTAAAGAACGTTTATGTCATTGACCTGCACTTTTTCCATTATACCGACCGGTCCGTGTCTGGCTGAAAGATGAGATAATCCATCAAGACAACCCGCACATCGTCAGCAAGAATGCTGGGAGCCGGTACTTATGATTCAATGTGCTTTTAATTTGAGCCTATAATCATAAATCAACGTTATTTATAATATTATAATTGAGAAATAATTTTTTGTAAGGCTTTCTATAAACATTAATAATGCCAGTGCTGTTTTGTAATGCATTCCTTGGTGTATGAGCAGGCTGGAACTGTCACCAAGTTCTCCTGGTCATTTCCCTGCTTGTTTTCTTTTTTTTTACTTCCTGTTTTCGACTCTATGTTGTCTCATTTCGTGTAATTATTTATTGTCTCGTTAGGTTGTGTAGATATCATATACATTTGTATACATATTGTATAACGTTTGCAAGTTGTACAATAGCAGCTTTTGACCTTCACAGCTTGACCTTCAGAGACCACAGCTCAACAACTGCATGGTCCTGTAGGTTCATCCTGTACAGACTCTATCAGACTTTACCTCAACGAACAGGCCACATAGAACTAGTCCAGGATCGTGTCATATCTAAACTGGACTACTGCAATGCATTACTCTCCTCTCGGGCCTCCCAGACCGCTCCATCAAACCCCTTCAGATGATTCAGAATGCAACAGAACGCCTCGTCTTCAACCAGCCCAAGAGAACCCATGTCACACCCCTCTTCATCTCCCACCACTGGCTTCCTGCAGCCGCCCGTATCAAATTCAAAGCTCACCCTGATTGATGCTCACCTACCAGACCTTGTCTGGAACAGCACCCTCCTACCTTAACTATCTCCTCGAGGTTCCCTCACGCAATCTGTGATCAATCAATGACTGACGCTTAGTAGTGCCTACTCAGCGTGGCTCAAGTTCAGTTTTAAGAACTTTCAAACTAACTGTTCCTCAGTGGTGGAATGAACTTCCAACCTCAATCCGGACCACAGAGTCTGTCACTGTCTTCATAAAACAGCTAACGACCTATGAGCATGTAACTAACCCCTAAGATGCCAACCCCACATTATCCTAAAAAAACAACAACAAAAAAACACTTACTCATGTATGGTAGCACTACTTGTATTGTTCTCCGCTTGATATATCGCTTTGCTTGTATTTCCTCATTTGTACGTTGTTTTGGATAAAAGCGTCCACTAAATGAATAAATGTAAATGTAATGCACGTGTTTTCACTTTCTGCCGTTCTTGTCCTTTACTAGTTTCCATTTTCTAGTTTTATGTTTTCCAGTTTTTGGTTCTCCTGGTTTTATTAGGACACTTGTACACCAGTCATTCTCTGGTCACAAATGTGGTAGCAGAAATAGAAATCTTCATGAAATACACATACGGATCGGAAAAATCGCCGCAACCAGAGACGAATAAATGATTCGATCGTTACACGTGCATAGCGAGTAGGAAACATTTGGTGTTTCTGTTGGTTTGTCAAATTTCAGAACAGATGGCATTTCTGTGGTTCTACAGCTCTGGGCTCTGGCACAGTTTCTCAGCTTATCTCCAGAAATAATGCTGCAACCCCAAACACACAGCATGTGTGATTCGCTTCCCGAGGTCGAGTCAATTCCGATTCGAGCAGCCTCAGACTCGAGAGCGATCTCCGTGTTCCCACCTGCTATAAGAACCTCAGCGAGGAAGAGAACAAACACACCGGGTTCGTATCGAAGACACACATTACTCTTCCTCTTGTTTGCTGTGGTCCTGCTGCTTCCTGTGATGTTCAGCTTCCAGGTTCTCCTATTTTCCACTACACGCTTCTTGTGCTTTCCGAGTCTCCACGTTTCTGGCTTCCTGCCTCGGTCCACAGTTCCTGGCTTCTGGTTCTCCTGCTTTCCCAGTTTCCACTGTCTTGCTGGTTTCCAGTTTGCAGTCTCTAGGTTCTCCTGATCGCTCTGCACGCTCTTCCATTATGCAGTTTTTTTTAAACCTTGGTGAGGTTCTCCTGTTTTTCTTGTTCTTCTAACGTGTCCTCGTCTCCAGTCTCGTCACGGTTACGGTTTTGACGTCTGATTGTGTTTTTCAGTTCTGCCCTGTGTATAATGTGTGTTTCGGCAATAGCTTTTGTAAAGATCCTCAGGGGGGTGTGTGTGTGTGTGTGTGTGTGTGTGTGTGTGTGTGTGTGTGGTTGTGCACAAGTGGACGAGGAAATAAGATATTAGAGACGACAGGAATAAAGCAGCATTCATTTTCAGCATGTCTATAGTATACATTTAATCTCTGCTGAACGTTGGATGCTCGTTAGGATGTTAAGTAGAACCAAACGCATGTTAAAGGAAATGCATTTTTTTCCCCCAAATAATTCCGGTAAATGTAAATAAAATAGTAATAAACGCATTGTTTTTAGCCAAAGGAGCTGTTCGAGGCATCATGTTTAATGGTGCGCTTTCGTCACGCTTGTCAGATCATATTTATGGAATCTCTCTGAAAATCGCCGGTGATTAAAATCTGCAGTCGGTGCTCGCGGCCGTTCTGTCAGACTTTACACGTTCGTATAAATCACACGTGCTTAGCCACGTCTGAAAGCACCTCCAAGTTGATCAATCAACCAGGCTCGGACAAGAAAAAAAAATAAATAAAAATTCCATGTAATGTAAAATATCTTCTGTAGTGCACTAAGATCTTATGTTAGAACATTTTAGAACATCTGGCTAACATTTTAGCATGGTTCTGATGACACATAATTCTGTACGTTCTATATAATTACCTTAAAATCCTAAATGAACATTTTTTCCCACCATGGCAGATTTAAAGAAGACTGTCTATGTGTTCCGTACCAGCTTGCTAACATAGCAAACTGGGATACGCAGTTAAACACCACAGCGCTGTTGAAGTCTGGATTCGTACTCGTCCGAAGGTGTTAATTACTTCTGTACGGTGGCGCTTGAAAGTTTGTGAACCCTTAAGGATTTTCTAGATTGTTGTATAAATATGCCCTAAAACATCCTCAAAGTAGACACCCGAGGACTGAATTAAACAAATGAGGCAGAAATATTACACTTGGTCATTTATTTATTGTCTCCGTCGCCGCTTTCCATCACTCACTGCGCTCTCCTGGGATCCTGGGGTTTGATGTGAAGTCAGCGTGACATTCAGAGTCAGAGTGACAGCGAGTGTTCTTGTCGTCCTTGAGGCAGAAGACGTCAGTGTCTGGAATCAGACGGACGTGTTCCTTGTTTGTCTCTCGGTTTTACTCTTCACTATTTACAAAATATCTGTGCTGAATTCAGTTACACTTCATTCCCAGGTCCCATGTGGGCGGGGCTAGAAATAATGCAGTGCCCTGATTGGGCAAATGTAATTTTCACAGAATCATCCCTATGTGGTTTTAATTTTATTCGTTTTGTTCACTTTATACAGCAGTGCTTGAAAGTTTGTGAACCCTTTAGAATTTTCCAGGTTTATGCATAAATACGACCTGAGACATCATCAATCAACCCGATTAAACATATCAGACAAAAATATTATACTTGATCCAATATTGGATCTAAAATGATCCAATATTAAATATCTGTGTATGGCCAAAGTATGTGAACCTTTCAGTATCTGATGGAATTCACTGGTATAATTCAGAGTTCATTGTTCCATCAATGATAGCAGGTCGTCCTGGACCTGATGCAGAAAAACAGGCCCAAACCATGATACTACCACCACCATGTTTCACAGATGGGATAAAGTTCTTATGCTGGAATGCAGTGTTTTACTTTCTCCAAACATAACGTCTCATCCATCCACAAAACTTTTTTTCCAATAAACAACTGGTTCGTCCATGTGATCTTTAGCAAACTGCAGATGGACAGCAATGTTCTTTTGGGAGATCAGTGCCTTCCTCCTTGTAGCCCTGCCATGCACACGGTTGTTGTTCAGTGTTCTCCTGATGGTGGACTCATGAACATTAACATTAGCCAATATGAGCGAGACCTTTATTTGCTCAGAAGTTACCCTGGGATAATTTGTGACCTTGTGGACTATTACACATCTTGCTCTTGGTGAGATCTTTGTTGGTCTCCACTCCTGTACTCAATCTGTCTGACTGTGGATTAGTGGAGTCTAAACTCTTTAGAGATGGTTTTGTGGCCTTTTCCAGGCTGTTGAGCTTCAACAACTCTTTACCTGAGGTCCTCGGAAACTTCCTTTGTCCGTGCCATGATGCACTTCCACAGATATGTGTTGTGAAGATCAGACTCTGATAGATCTCTGTTCTTTAAATAAAACAGAACGCTCACTCACTCACTCCTGATTGTCATCCCACTGACTGAAAACAGCTGACTGTAATCTCACCTTCAAATTAACTGCTAATCCTAGAGGTTCACATACTTTTGCCGCTCACAGATACGTAATATTAGATCATTTTCCTCAATAAGTAAATGACCAAGTATCATTTGTTTAATTTGGATTCTCTTTATCTACTTATAGGACTTCTGAAAATTTGATGATGTTTCACGCCGTATTTATGCAGATATACAGAAAACTCTAAAGGGTTCACAAAATTTCGAGCGGCACTGTATATTCATACATATTCAGATTTTTTCACATTTATATTTTGTATTCCCATTATAAACATTTGTTGATGATTAACTTTATTTGATATTTCTTTTTCTGTGACGTCGGTAAAATCCAATGTCCTGAATTTAGATCTCATTCCTAATGTTCACTGCACGTGCTCACTACAGAGGGCGTAACGTCATGGTGATGTAGACCGAATCGAAATCGAAATCTCGCCACAGGAAATGCATGAATTTGTGTTATGTTTAGTTTGTCTTTATTCTCTTTACTGGGATAAAAGTATTGGCACCCTTGACTTCAGGAAAGCGGTACAGGAATTCGAGCATGGTATGGATTCGGTTCTAGTTTACTTATTGATGGCAGCGTTCTGGTGGAAAAGTGCTAAATATGTTCCAGTGAACTATTAACCCTGTTTTTTGAAGCAAATTTGCTGCTCTAGGAAACTAATCAACACCTCGTGACCAATCACAATCCAGAAGTCAGCAGCTCTTTGCAAAACCCACGCAATAATTGCTTGGTAATAGGATGAGGTGCATGCTAAATTGTGTTCTTGTCTCACCTGTTTAATCCCTCCATCCTTCCGTTTCGCTCCATTTTCCTCTTAATTTGCTCTGTGCATCTGAGAAATGAGCCATCGGATTAAGTTAGCATCATTAGCACACAGGCGCTCATCGCACAATACTCCAAATTAGCTCTATTACTTATATAATGGTTCTCTCTCTCCCTCTCTGATGGGATTAACTAAACGAGTGCGATGTTGTGATGCTCAGGCTACTCCACTAATTACCCCTGTAGAGTACCCTTCCCACTACAGACCCCTCAACCCACAAAGACACTATGAAGGTTGTCCCTCCCTGAGTGACTGCTTTTTTCTGGCTAATTAGTCGTGTAGTATCGCGCTAAACAATTAGACATACACTCGCACGAGTTGCGCTAACGCCTCAGGTGTTATGTCTGGTGCTTAACACACAAGGCTACAGGAATAAATGTACTAAACAATTAACATCCTCCAAGTACGTGTAAAATTTAGCACATAGTGTTAACTTCAGCACGATGCCCTTTTTTCATGTTAGCCTTAAATGGTGTTAGGATTTGGCTTTCATGTTTAGCATTATTTTCCACTTTGATCTGAATGTCAAATCTTGCTGAAAATGCTACGCTACGTAGCATAAGCTATCACTCTGAGCCTTAGCATTGAATATCAAAAGCGATCACCCTTTATTAGCATTAAATGTCACTTCGACGTGATACTTTTAGCATTTCCACGTAATGTTAAGCTAGCTCATAGTCTTTAAAAACACCCAGGGTGTTCAGGCTACTCTCTGAGGTAGGTTTAGATCTAAACTACTGCCTCTAGTACAATCATGTTTTGGACATGTTTTAGCATTGACACTTAGCATGAACCTCAACCAGTATCCTTAATCATCATGCAGCAAGAAGTTTTTAAATGATAAAAACGGCTGGTTAAATGCGAGCTAACACAAAACAACAAAAGCAATAAATAAAGCAATCAATCAATCAATCAATAAATAAATAAATAAATAAATAAAACTGTGAGCATGCCTTAATCTTTATTAGCATTACAGGTCACCTACAGGATGTTAAATGATAAGTGTGTTTATTTTGTATTATTTTAATTCATCCTGTACCTCATGTACACTCATGCAGCTCTTATGCTTTTAGCATTCATTCACACCTAGCATTCCTTTGCACTTAGCATTAATCTGTTAGCTTAAAGAGAACCAGATGTTTTACTGGAAATTAGGAAACTTTAGTGCTAAGCTATGAAAAAATGAGCATCTTCATTAATCTTTATTAGCATTACAGGGTATATATGTATATATATATATACACACTAAACGAGCCAGAACAAATCAAAAGCCGATGGAAACAATATACAGAAGATCTCTACAAGAATGATGCAGCAACTGAAGAAGAAGCACCCCCTGTACGTGAGCAAGAACCAAACATACTGAATTTTGTCAAACAACAAAGCTCCAGGTTGCGATGCCATACTTATCAAACCATCAGTAACAGTCATCGATGTAATCACGAAACTCTGCCAAAAAATCTGGGAAACTATAAAATGGCCGACAGAATGGACAGAATGTTCCTATTCCCAAAAAAGGCGATGCAGCAGACTGCGGTAACTGCCAAACCGTCGCTCTAATAACACATGCCAGCAAGATTCTGTTGAAGATCGTACAAGGACGACGTTGACCGAGAACTTTCAGAAGAACAAGCGGGGTTCAGAAGAGGCCGAGGCACATGTGACATCATCGCTATGGAAAACACACAAGAACATGGGCGTACCAGACCATCTGACTAGCCTCATCAGAAATCTATATGGTCAACAAGAAGCAACCGTCCGAACGGTACATGGAAACACCAAATGGTTCAGAGTGGAACGAGGCGTCAGACAAGGCTGCATCCTGTCACCGTTCTTGTTCAACTTGTACGCAGAAACAATCTTCAGAAAAGCCGGACTGGACGAGGTTGAAGAAAGGATCAAAATTGGAGGCCGAAATTGAACAATTTACGGTATGCGGATGACACTACCTTGATAGCGAGCACTGAAGAAGGGATGAAGAACCTACTGCGGACAGTTAAAAGAGAGAGCCAGGAAATGGGACTGTTGCTGAACTTCAAGAAGACCAAGGTGATGACCAATGAAAATTACGTTCGACGAACCCTTGACCTGGATGGAGATGAAATTGAGGTTATCAAAGACTACTTGGTTCAATGATCAACACGAAGGCAACGACTCTCGAACAAGTGAAACAAAGAATAGCCATGGGACAATCAACTATGAAATCATTGGACAGAATTGTCAAATCGAAGGACATTTCATTGCCCACAAAGACACGCCTCGTTCACAGTCTCATCTTCTCCATTGTAATATATGGCAGCGAGAGCTGGACAGTCAAGAAACAAGAACAGAAAAGAATCAACGCCTTCGAAATGTGGTGCTGGAGACGAATCCTGTCGATACCGCGGACAGCCAGAAGGACAAATAAATCTATATTGGAGCAAATCAAACCGGACATGTCACTCGAAGCAAGGATCACCAAACTACGACTTTGGACACATCGTACGAACAGATCGCTCACTGGAGAAGGACGTTATGATCGAAAGAAACAAGAAGAAGAGGAAGACCAGCAACCCGATGGCTCGACACCATCAACACAACAACGGAGAAGACCTTGGCCCAACTACAGATCTTCCTACAGATCGTTCATCCATCAAGTCGCCATGGCTCGGAATCGAGCCTAGGGCCTTTAACTAACTGAGCGTTAGAGGAGATGCTAAATGTTACATTATTTATCTTATTGTTACATTTTATTATTCATACTTACCATAAAATTTTAGACTTGAACAGGTTGTAGAGTTAGCATTATTATCGTCAGGCTAAACCAGCTAAATGAGTGTGTCTGTGTGAGAGAGAGAGAGAGAGACGTGGCTTTCTCTGGAACGAGGCCATTTTTAATAAAAGTTTAATAGAGTCCCAGCAGTGCTTTGATACGAGGAACAGTGAGGTGGACTTTATAAACCCTTTGCCCTTTTCCTCTGTGAAGGATGACACACACTTCAGTCTCGGTGCAGAAACATTAGGTTTACTCCTGCACTCGGAGTGTGTGTGTGTGTGTGAGAGAGAGAGAGAGAGAGAGAGAGAGAGAGAGAGAGAGAAAATGTGAGTGTGAGTGAGCAAGCAAACTGACGCTCCTGCTCCCGTGACCAGCAAGGTGTGAGGTCAAATCTC
>CM022756.1:3121862-3144362 GCA_012411365.1 Ameiurus melas
GAAGGCCTGAAAATCCCATTTTGCATGACATGCAGCTTTCGCTCGACTCTAACGCTACTATTCCCTACTGTGCATAGAGTTTCAGTGGTAAAGATTCGTGTGTGTGGTTTTGAGATAATTCAGCGTTTGTCAGTTAATGCTACAGTCGTGCTTTTCTTGGCTTTAAATTTCCAGTCTGTGAGTCACGCCAGCGCATTCATGTGGGGGTGCCAATACTTTTACATACCTTCCGGTAATAACGAACCAGGTCAGCCTGCTGCATGAACGACTACTGAACACATTATTGCGACAGCTAGTGTGTAACAGTAAACATAACGTCTGTGGCGAATCATTATAATGATCCAGTTCTCCTATGTTTATAATCCTGGTTACGGGATTTTGTGAACTGTTTATTTCATAGCATAATCCAGTAGAGTGTAGCCGTGTATAATCCCACAGCACCCTGGGGAATATAGAGCCACTGGGGGGCATGTCCTACCTACGCAGCCTTCTCCCGAATGCAACACAAGAGGTGTGACAGTCTGTAGAGTGTTTCCTGATAACAGTGTTGAAGACCACGGTGTTTAAACGATTCTCAGGACGTGATTGTTAGAGATCTCCAGCTGAGCTTGGCTACGGATTATGACAGAGAGGGAGAGAGAGTGTGTGTGTGTGTGTGAGAGAGAGAGAGAGAGAGAGAGAGAGTCTCAGCATCCAGTGGTATTCTGTTAGCCATCATGAAAACCAGCAGGAAGATGTTCAAGGTCAGAAAGATTCCACAGTAATTTGCATGAAGAGAGGAAATATTTGCAGCGGGAGCGGTCAGACGAGACCGTCTCCACTCATTTTCATAGTTTTGGGTTTTCTGCCATCTCTCTCTTCCTGTTCCTGCCCGGTGATTACGTTTGGGTCGAGCCGCGCGAGTGTCCGAGTAGTCGCTTATTCAATATCACGTCAACAGTGATGTGATGGCAAACCGTGCAACCGCCTTTACAAGTGATTTATTAATACCACGATAAATACTGCTTTCAGTCATCAGTAGCGAACATGAAAATGAAGTCATTGGTAATACGACGTTATCAAAATATCATAATAAAAATGACACAATTCGGTAATTTGTGATCCTTTCTGTATCCGTGTCTCTGCAGGTCCAATGATTATGGAACCACCTACAGCAAACTCAACCTGATGCCTGGAACCACCATCATTGTCACGAATTTCTACATCTGCCCCAGTAATAAGAGGAAGGTAGGAATGTTACAGTGCACTGAAGTCTCACACACACACACACCCCAACACACATCAACAATTAACAAACATTATGAAATGCCACAATTCAACACAAACTTTCTGTCAGACACCTGTACTGATTTAAAAACACGAACATCCTACACTCAAACACTAACATTGACATGCCTACACCAACATCCACCACCATAAACTTTAACCTTGACACTCACCGCCAACCATCTTTAACCCCGACGTCCACCATACACGTTAACCCCAACACTCACCGCCAACCATCTTTAACCCCGACGTCCACCATACACGTTAACCCCAACACTCACGGCCAACCATCTTTAACCCCAACGTCCACCATACACGTTAACCCCAACACTCACAGCCAACCATCTTTAACCCTAACGTTCACCATACACGTTAACCCCAACACTCACGGCCAACCATCTTTAACCCTAACGTCCACCATACACGTTAACCCCAACACTCACGGCCAACCATCTTTAACCCCGACGTCCACCATACACGTTAACCCCAACACTCACAGCCAACCATCTTTAACCCCGACGTCACAACACCGTTAACCCCAACACTCACACCACCATCTTTAACCCTAACGGTTCACCATACACGTTAACCCCAACACTCACGGCCAACCATCTTTAACCCTAACGTCCACCATACACGTTAACCCCAACACTCACGGCCAACCATCTTTAACCCCAACGTCCACCATACACGTTAACCCCAACACTCACGGCCAACCATCTTTAACCCTAACGTTCACCATACCCTCACCATTAAACACATTTAAACAACAAGCAACATTAAAATTCCCAATATGACCACATACCACATTATTGTGGTGGTTGTGGTGCAGTTGGTAGAGCGGGTAGTCCACTAATCGTAGGGTTGGCGGTTCGATTCCCGGCCCGGGTGACTCCACATGCCGAAGTGTCCTTGGGCAAGACACTGAACCCCAAGTTGCTCCTGATGGCAAGCTAGCACCTTGCATGGCAGCTCTGCTACCATTGGTGTGTGAGGTGTGTGAATGGGTGAATGAGACACAGTGTAAAGCGCTTTGGATAAAAGCGCTATATAAGTGCACATTTACCATTTACATTTACATTTACCAAACATCAGAAGACACCAACCTTCTCCAACATCTACACTAGCAAGCACTTTTAAAAACCAACAGCCTCCATTAAACACCAGCATGCTCCACCACATACAATAACAAGCACTGTTCCACACCAACGTTTTCCACTAAACAACATTAAAACACAAACATTCATCATCACACACATTTAAGTATCTACATTTCACCACACCACGGCCATGGCATTTAGCGAGCATGTGTTCAGATTCAAAATTACAATACAATAGATGTGAACATGAATGCACCAGTGTGTGTGTGTGTGTGTGTGTGTGTGTGTGTGTTGATTGAATTATAGTTTCTCGGGCAAACTGACAAGCTCTATGATGAAAATCAATGGTTAGAGTAGACGTTTCGTTTTAGAGCGGGTTACTGGGGTTACTTGCCATCAATACACACATGAGCTCACACAAACACACACTAAACATGGCAATTACACACACACACACACACACACACACACTTCCTGAGAAGCTGTCAACCTTCCTTCTGCTCAGACATCTCTCAGAAAGGTCAGTCACAATCAATAACTCCAAGAGGTCATAGGTGACACACACGCACCACCCTCTGTAAATGCTGAATGAATCCATTGCTCTTCTTTTCCTTCAGCATCTTCATTCTTTGTTCAGACTGAACGTGAATATATTTTTCTGATAAGAAATAAAAAAAAAAAAGCATTACTTTAAATAATGAAAAAAAACAAGAAAGAAATTCATTAAAAGGAATAATAAAGCTGTGCTTTGAGTTCAGCTCGGTGAACCTGAACACATTTGTGAGATGACGAAATCTGTGGTGTTTGCTTACTAGAAAAATAAAGAAATAAAATGGGGGAAATTGATATATTTTTTTTAAAATATTGCAGTTATCTTCATTTTCATCTGACTGAAAAAATGTTCAGCATTACAATATTTTCACTGTTGTTCCTGATGCGCACCTCTGGGTCGCACGGAGAACAAAAGAACCGAGAGTCATCATTCGGTGGAATATTGACACAGGAGTAGCAAACAACTTTAAAACGCCGACATTCACCACGAAACACATTCAATTCAGTTCGATTCGATTCCTTTTCATATACACGGCACATTTAACAGTGGACGTCCGGATCTAGATCCATGTATAGATTTATCCACCAAACAAACAAACCTCACTAAACCATTGAAAACACCAGCATACACCACCATGTACTTTAAAAAATGATCACCAAACACCAGCAAACACCTTTAAAAGATCAGCATTCACTCGCACAGTGCAACACTCACCACCAAATATGTTTAAACACCAGCATTCACCACAAAACATGTTTCGAATTCGACCGCACCTGTGGTAAAGCAAATTCTGAAGGATAATCACCTGATTTTCTGAGAGGTTATTTTTGAAGCCCTGGCCAGCAGGACTGCTGAAGCACATTTGATTAAACATCGACCTTAACACACAGACAGAAAGCTGAAGGAAGGCGTTTAATTTCAGACGATGCCAGTTTCACTTTCTTTGTCTGCTGTTATCTGGCTTTCAGCCATAATGTGTTTAGAGAGGAAGATAAGAGCCGTGTTCATTAACGTTAAGTGACCTTCCGAATGAGAAGGCGACTGAGAGGAAAAGAGCAGCCGAGACAGCGAAACTTTTCATCCCCTTTGTGATTTCACGTGTTATTCGTGCATTTCTTGCTGAAAGTTATAGGATGCACGTCGAACACGTTTCTGGCCGCAATCATCAGAGTCATGGGTCACACTGACCAGATTTGGGTTTAGTCCTGGCAATATACAAGTTCTTTGTTTTTTGTTCCTTGAACCACTTCTGAAATCGACGATTTTGTGTAAAACATATGTAGTGAATGTAGTGGATTGGAAAACACAACGGATGTACATGAAAGAATTAAGTTAACGTTTCCTTACGGAGTGTGGGACAAGTTTAAATCCCCTCTCCCGTCTTGGGTTAGTAATTTGCAATTTTGGTCAAATGGCC
The DNA here is from genome assembly GCA_012411365.1 of Ameiurus melas. Lineage (NCBI taxonomy): Eukaryota > Metazoa > Chordata > Actinopteri > Siluriformes > Ictaluridae > Ameiurus > Ameiurus melas. The sequence goes on from CM022756.1 coordinate 3,126,199, forward strand.
TCTTCCTGTCCAAGAATTGAGATTTTGAAGAGAACCAACATGCTATATATAAACAGCTAAAAGTTTGGGTTTTGTGAGACCAAAATCTTAACAGCAACATTTCCATATTGTTCTTGCTTATGTAACCAGGAATATTGTTTGATTGACGTTCTAATAAATACCATGATATTTCCCTATTAAAATGGTAAATGGTGCATTTATATAGCGCTATTATCCAAAGCGCTTTACACCGTGTCTCATTCACCCATTCACACACACACTCACACACCAATGGGAGCAGAGCTGCCATGCAAGGCGCTAACTTGCCATCAGGAGCAACTTGGGGTTCAGTGTCTTGCCCAAGGACACTTCGGCATGTGGGATCATCCGGGCCGGGAATCGAACCACCAACCCTACGATTAGTGGACAACCCACTCTACCAACCGCGCCACAGTCAAAAATATCATGCCACAGCCGCCCAAAATATTATGATTATCAAAAATATCATGCCCCTCTCCCCCCAAACCCGCATGCATCAGATTCCCTACTGTTCCCTATACCCTACCTATTCCCTATACCCTATTGTCCAGGTTTATAACAGTGTGACGTAAAAACACAGCAGATGTGCCTGGAAAGTTTCACATGGCCAGAATGCATGAACTACATAACATGTACAGTGGCAGTACTTGTTAATTCCACCATTCTACTTCGAATCTAGCGTATTGCTTTCAGAGTTGTGGCTAGAACATTAGTCAGAACAGTAGAACATTACACTAGAAAATTGAAGCGGAACTTTACAGTTGAACTTTGGATTAGAACTTTCCAGTAGGACCTTGCAATAGGACCGTAGAACTTTGCAGCAGAACTAAAGAGTAGAAATTAGCAGTAGAACTTTACAGCAGAACCATACAGTAGAACTTTGAAGCAGAACTTTAGAGTTTACAGTAAGACTTTACACTAGAACGTACTCGGTATAATTTTACAGTAGACCTTTTCAGTAGAACGTTACAGTACACCTTTGCAGCTCCACCGCTGCGACAGTGAGTGGAAAGTGGAGGCTCCGCTATTCCTACTCACTTCCATTTGCTGTAAACATGTAGCAGGAAAAAAAGAAAAAGAAGTTTGGTAATGTAAACACCACAGAGTGTTACTAAATGCAGGTTATTAATCTTGGTTAGTGAACATCTGACTAAATACGTTTACTCGGTTCTACAGGGACACCAATTAATTCTCTTTATACCCCACATTTAAGTAAGACAAATTGTTTCTTTGTTTATCTACGCTTTACCTTGCATTGAGTTTTTAATTAGGCTGTAATCCTTACACAATCCATGCAAACACACAACCACACAATACTCTTGCACCATCTTTCCACTCTGCTTATTCTTTTTAGTTTTTAACCCTGCAAGATGGCAATCAATTCATTGTTTTATTTAAAATAATGATAACAATTGATCCCCTTCATGCCTAACTGCATTTATAAGGACAAAAACTTATATAATTTAAAAGCTGATATAATTCCCAACTGATGCTGATTATGTTCCTAACCTAAAGTGATCGATAGCATCGATCGGCGTGACATCTCAGACTGGGTTCAGTCGGAATCGTTGGTGTGACGTGGAACGCGCAAACGGGTCACCCTGACCTGCTTTTCTTCCACCAGTCCAAACTGATGGAAAATCAATACTCTGTTCATGCTAGCCTCATTCCAATCCTGCCTGTATACAACCCCAATTTCAAAAAAGTTGGGACAGTATGGGGAAAAAAACATAACACCAACGAAAAAAAAAACCTCAATACTCAAATTCAATACGTTTTACTTTGTGAATTCATTTATTTTTGAAAATATACACTCATTTCAAATCTGATGACTGCTACACATCTAAGAAAGTTGGGACAGTCAAATGTTTACCGCTGTGTAACATCACCTTTTCTTTTTAATAACACGTTTGGACGCGGAGTGAAGACACCGGTTCGTTAAGTTTAGCAAGCGGAATTTCCCCATTCATCCATTATGAATTTCCTCAGCTGCGCAACTAGGCATGCCTTTGTTGCCTTAAATTGCACTTCGTAATGCGCCACATATTCCCAATCAGAGATAGGTCAGGACTGCAGCAGGCCATGCTAGCAAGTCAAAGTACATTTACAAATCACACCTGTTTGTTTTTATTAGCATTTTCCATATTGTCCCAACATTTTCACAATTGGGGTTGTACATACACTTTCCCATTCGCCGTGTTGATTCCCTGCTTCTATTTTAAGTTTTGAATTAGAGTTGATCAATTCTAGAGAAGGTCCTTCGATAACTGTTACACTGTACGACTTCACGACCAAAGCTGAATAAATGCTTTGTAGCTACCTCAGCTTAATTTTAGACAATGAGTTACATAAAATAGGTGATTTACTTTTGCTACTGGTCACGTTTAAAATAACTGTAAGAGTCCTATAATGGAGTGAACAACTGTATATATATTAAAAGCACTACACTGATATTAAAAGTAACACACTGATGAACCGAAAAACAGCAAACACAAAAAGCAATGATCAGAACAAACCAACAACCAATAAACCAAATTCAGACACAAAATAATAAAGTACTGCCCTCTGTTTGATTGAATTGAATACCCAAAGTAATGAAACAATAACCACCGAAACCCTACAGCACAAATAGACAAAACATAAATGAATGAAGTATGAACGGTGTATCAAACAGTTTAGAATGTAACAGCAGTACTGGACATATAGTTTATTATGCAAAAGGTCTTATCTGAATGGTGTACTGGCGTGAACAGGCTTGGAAATGTCTCAGTGGTCAATAAAACAATGAACTCCCAAATCCAGGAAACACGACTATATCCCACTGGCATAATCCCAACCAGGTTATATATTGTCTTCTGAAAACTTCTAAACAATATAAATGAACATTTGTCAAAGATACAACAAGTATGCAGTTGAATTTCAGTTAAGCATTTGAAATAAAATTCACTTCAGTTCACATTCGAGTGGTTTAAATGGTCATTTCAACCATATGCAGCTGGTGAAACGACACAACGTTCCTCTAGGACCATGGTACTGCATAAAACAACACACTAACCACATGAGTCGACACAGAACTAAATAGAACTTAACTCCACAAACAAAAGGTGACATCCAGACTGCTTTCACCCCACCAAACAAAGTCCATCACCATGCCCTCCTTTCTTCTTCTCTTTGGCTTCTTCTTCTTCTTCTTCTTCTCCTTCTTCTTCTTCTTCTTCTCCTTCTTCTTCTTCTTCTTCTACTTCTTCTTCTTCTCCTTCTCCTTCTTCTTCTTCTTCTTCTACTTCTTCTTCTTCTTCTTCTACTTCTTCTTCTTCTTCTTTTGGTTTTAATGGCGGGTGGCAAACAAACTTAAAGGTGCATTACCACCACCTACTGGACTGGAGTGTGGGAAGCTGATTGACAGGGTGAAAAAAATTCTCTCACTTATCCCAGTATTTTTCAGATAATGTATTAGGAGACGGTGCACTTTTCCAGATGTTTTTCCCAACAAATCCTAGAGTTTCTATGTTTCTATGTTTTGCTTTCCAATTTGCATCTCTAACGCCGTTCTTTCTTCCTCATTTTTTCTTTTGCAGTCTAACAGAATGTGTTTCACAGTCTCTTGTGTACGGCCATGTGTACAAAGCCCAGTGGGGTGGTTTCCTATTCTATGTAATGTTAGGGTTAAGGCAAGCATGACCTATTCTAAGATGCGTAATTATCCTCTCTTCGTTTGGCTTCCTGCTCTGCCTCATACTCGTGCCTACTTGTTTTTGTGTGTGTATATATATATATACCTGCCATAGTTTATGTGTTTTCCATTATATTGGTTTTAATCTCTGCTCTACTTAATGGTATTTTTATATCATCTATTTCATGTTTTATTTATCTTTCTGGCAAAATATCTAGTCTCATTTCCTTTCACCCCAACATGGGCAGGAATCCAAAGGAAGGAGATATCCAGCCACCTACCATGGAGTATGAGAAGCAGATGAAGTACTTGGTGAATAATGTCTTGTCTGCGTGATGTTTTCCCAGATCGTGTACTTGACAGTGCAGATAAACTATCAGAGGCTATAGTGACATTTTGGTTCTGGTTATTTTCTTCCAGTCACTGCAGTGCCAATAAGAGTCCTAATAGTTCTACAGTGTACACTGATAAGTGATCTGTTGCTCTTGTTTTGACTGCTACTTCATAATGAGGAATGAAAAATGCAGCACCAGTGCAGACGGTCTCAGGCTGTTTTGATCCATCTGTAAATATGAATCGTTTATCCTGATAATGGTCCACTAGTCCATGGTCCATATAGTTTCAAACGTTTATACACTGTGGTATTATTTTACATTTCTCTTTTAACATTTGTTGTAGACTTGTATCTACAGATGGTTTCATGAATCCCCATGGTGGTACAGTTGATGCTGTGCCTTCCACTGTGGGGCTCACTTGTAGCTGGCTGAGGCCTGAATTTTGTGTCTTTGCATTTCTCCTTTCTTCTCTATTACAGGAAACCTTCTTAAACCATTTCCTCTCTATATCTCCCTCTAATTTTACCCCTGTAGCAGGGTAATTGTTACAGCGTAATAATACAGAACATCAGACTTTAAGTATTTAGCTAATAGATTACATATTAGCCATTTTGAAGGGATTAGGAACCAGAAAAACTAGAAGAACCATGAACCAGATACTGGAAAACTGGAAAGCTGTGGGAGCAGGAGAACCATAACCACGAACCAGAAAATAAATAAATAAATGAAACCTGGAGAACCAAAGTCAAGAACTAAAGCCTAAAAAATTGGAACAAATGGCAAAGCCAAGGAACCAGGAAGTGAAAAAAAAACCAAAATGTGGAGAACTAGGACAACCAGAATCAGGAATGAAAAGCTGAGAAATAGTAACCAGGAGAACCAGATGCTGAAACCAGAAATTGGAGCAAAGGCAAAAGGGGAAACCAGGAGAATGAGAGTCAGGAACCAATAGCTGAAAAATTGTGCTGTAGCCAGATGAGGACGGGTTCCCTTCTGAGTCTGGTTCCTCTCAAGGTTTAACCTCATATCATCTTAGGGAGTTTTTCCTCACCACCGTCACCACTGGCTCGCTCAATAGTGATAAATTCACACACTTAAAATCTCTGTTTATATGTTTCTGTAACGCTGCTTTGAGACAATGTCCACTGTAAAAAGCGCTATACAAATAAATAAAGCTGAATTGAATTGAAAAAAATAGAAACTGGAGAACCACAGTCAGGAACTACAAGCTGCAAAGATCTTTAGATAACTGTTAAACATCAGGGTTTCAGGATTAAAGCTGAATCGTGTTATTAAGAGAAATAGTAATATTCACTTCATAAACCATTCAACGTTAAAGCAAATCCATACAATACTCTAGTTATTAACGGCCTCAGCTCAGTGTGTGTGTGCGTGCATATGTATGTGTGTGTGTGTGTGTGTATGTGTGTGTGTGTATGTGTGTTTTCATTAGGCACATGTTGTCGCATGCTCGAGCGATTAGTGAACACTCTCTTGAACGCTCCGCTCTGCTCCAAAATTAAATTCCATGAGGCTAAACGTTCCAGCGTCTCCTCAGCGGCGGGTATTAAAAAGCTATTAGCGGCCGTTTATTTAAAGTTGGCAAATCTAATTATGGAGGACCGAGCTGACATGAAAGCAAAGTGGGTTCCTTATACACACACACACACACACACTCACACACCACTCCTAATTTATTTTAAAAGTGCTCTTTTTAAAAACTTCATATTTCCAATTGTGCATGGGTAAAGAAATGTAAAGGGATTTCATTTTACAGCCAAGTACTCCACAGACAGGTTCTAAACTATCATGGTCCTATTTAAATAATAATAATAATAATAATAATAATAATAAATCTTATTGAAAGTTCTTCTCATCATTAAAATCAGCTTACTGTTTCTTACAAGCGACTGAATGTCTCCATCTCAAACTCTGGAACTGATTTCCAGTTAGCAGTCTTACTAAAACATCAGCCCGTTCAAGGTTGTGTCTGGAAATGCTAAAATTCATTAACCATTGGAACTGGGAACTGGGAACTGGGGCGGTTGTGGCTCAGGTGGTGAAGCGGGTTGTCCACTAATCCACTAATCGTAGGGTTGGAGGTTCGATTCCCGGCCCACGTGACTCCACATGCCGAAGTGTCCTTGGGCAAGACACTGAAAGACAGTTGCTCCCGATGGCAAGTTAGCGCCTTGCTACCATTGGTGTGTGTGTGTGAATGAGATAAAAGCACTATATAAGTGCACCATTTACCATCATCTACCAATTAATTCGGAAACCAGAAACATAACATAAAACCTGGGATTTAGGGGAAGCATGGGACCGATTTAAAATGAAAAGGAATCAGGGAAACTAGACAAAACTGGTATCATGGGTATCCCCCTTCACTTATGCATGCCCGGGCCGTCTGCATTTCACTTTCACAATTAGCGACAGTTGGGGGTCGGCAATTGCTTAAATGGTGGGTTCGTTATTATTCATAATGAAAGCACAACTACTGAGTTAACTGAGTTAGATGGGGGGTGGGTGGGTTAGTGTTTATGATGGTAGATGGGGTTAGAGGGTGTGAGTGTTTATGGTGGTAGATGTGGTTAGGGTGGGTGTGTGACTGTTTATGATGGTAGATGGGGTTAGAGGGGGTGAGTGTTTATGGTGGTAGATGTGGTTAGGGCGGGTAGGTTAGTGTTTATGATGGTAGATGGGGTTAGAGGGTGTGAGTGTTTATGATGGCAGATGGGGTAAGAGGGGGTGAGTGTTTATGGTGGTAGATGGGGTTAGGGTGTGTGGGTTAGTGTTTATGATGGTAGATGGGGTTAGAGGGTGTGAGTGTTTATGGTGGTAGATGGGGTAAGAGGGGTGAGTGTTTATGGTGGTAGATGGGGTTAGGGTGTGTGGGTTAGTGTTTATGATGGTAGATGGGGTTAAGATGGGTGGGTGTTTATGGTGGTAGATTGGGTTAGGATGGGTGGGTGAGTGTTTATGGTGGTAGATGGAGTTAGAATGGGTGAGTGATTATGATGGTAGATGAGGTTAGGATTGGTTGGTGAGTGTTTATGGTGGTAGATGGGGTTAGGGTGAGTGTTTATGATGGTAGAAGGGGTTAGAGTGGGTGAGTGTTTATGATAGCAGACGGGGTTAGGGTGGGTGAGTGTTTATGATGGTAGACTGGGTTAGGGTGGGTGAGTGTTTATGATGGTAGACGGGGTTAGGGTGGGTGAGTGTTTATGATGGTAGACTGGGTTAGGGTGGGTGAGTGTTTATGATGGTAGACCGGGTTAGGGTGGGTGAGTGTTTGTATGATGGTAACGGGTTAGGGTGTGTGAGTGTTTATGATGGTAGACTGGGTTAGGGTGGGTGAGTGTTTATGATGGTAGACGGGGTTAGGGTGGGTGAGTGTTTATGATGGTAGACCGGGTTAGGGTGGGTGAGTGTTTATGATGGTAGACTGGGTTAGGGTGGGTGGGTGTTTATGATGGTAGACTGGGTTAGGGTGGGTGAGTGTTTATGATGGTAGACCGGGTTAGGGTGGGTGAGTGTTTATGATGGTAGACTGGGTTAGGGTGGGTGAGTGTTTATGATGGTAGACCGGGTTAGGGTGGGTGAGTGTTTATGATGGTAGACTGGGTTAGGGTGGGTGGGTGTTTATGATGGTAGACCGGGTTAGGGTGGGTGAGTGTTTATGATGGTAGACTGGGTTAGGGTGGGTGGGTGTTTATGATGGTAGACTGGGTTAGGGTGGGTGAGTGTTTATGATGGTAGACGGGTTAGGGTGGGTGAGTGTTTATGGTGGTAGACCGGGTTAGGGTGGGTGGGTGTTTATGATGGTAGACTGGGTTAGGGTGGGTGAGTGTTTATGATGGTAGACCGGGTTAGGGTGGGTGGGTGTTTATGATGGTAGACCGGGTTAGGGTGGGTGAGTGTTTATGATGGTAGACGGGGTTAGGGTGGGTGAGTGTTTATGATGGTAGACGGGGTTAGGGTGGGTGAGTGTTTATGATGGTAGACTGGGTTAGGGTGGGTGGGTGTTTATGATGGTAGACCGGGTTAGGGTGGGTGAGTGTTTATGACGGTAGACCGGGTTAGGGTGGGTGAGTGTTTATGATGGTAGACTGGGTTAGGGTGGGTGAGTGTTTATGACGGTAGACGGGGTTAGGGTGGGTGAGTGTTTATGATGGTAAGCCGGGGTTAGGGTGGGTGAGTGTTTATGATGGTAGACGGGGTTAGGGTGGGTGAATGTTTATGATGGTAGACTGGGTTAGGTGGGTGAGTGTTTATGACGGTGACGGGGTTAGGGTGGTTGAGTGTTTATGATGGTGACCGGGTTAGGGTGGGTGGGTGTTTATGATGGTAGACGGGGTTAGGGTGGGTGAGTGTTTATGATGGTAGACGGGGTTAGGGTGGGTGAGTGTTTATGATGGTAGACTGGGTTAGGGTGGGTGGGTGTTTATGATGGTAGACCGGGTTAGGGTGGGTGAGTGTTTATGACAGTAGACCGGGTTAGGGTGGGTGAGTGTTTATGATGGTAGACTGGGTTAGGGTGGGTGAGTGTTTATGACGGTAGACGGGGTTAGGGTGGGTGAGTGTTTATGATGGTAGACGGGGTTAGGGTGGGTGAGTGTTTATGATGGTAGACGGGGTTAGGGTGGGTGAGTGTTTATGATGGTAGACTGGGTTAGGGTGGGTGAGTGTTTATGATGGTAGACCGGGTTAGGGTGTGTGAGTGTTTATGATGGTAGACTGGGTTAGGGTGGGTGAGTGTTTATGATGGTAGACGGGTTTAGGGTGTGTGAGTGTTTATGATGGTAAGGGGGTTAGGGTGGGTGAGTGTTTATGATGGTAAGCCGGGGTTATGGTGGGTGAGTGTTTATGATGGTAGACCGGGTTAGGGTGTGTGAGTGTTTATGATGGTAGACTGGGTTAGGGTGTGTGAGTGTTTATGATGGTAGACTGGGTTAGGGTGGGTGAGTGTTTATGATGGTAGACTGGGTTAGGGTGGGTGAGTGTTTATGATGGTAGACGGGGTTAGGGTGGGTGGGTGTTTATGATGGTAGACGGGGTTAGGGTGGTGAGTGTTTATGATGGTAGACCGGGTTAGGGTGGGTGAGTGTTTATGATGGTAGACGGGTTAGGGTGGGTGAGTGTTTATGATGGTAGACCGGGTTAGGGTGGCTGAGTGTTTATGATGGTAGACTGGGTTAGGGTGGGTGGGTGTTTTTGATGGTAGACGGGGTTAGGGTGTGTGAGTGTTTATGATGGTAGACTGGGTTAGGGTGGGTGAGTGTTTATGATGGTAGACCGGGTTAGGGTGGCTGAGTGTTTCTGATGGTAGACTGGGTTAGGGTGGGTGGGTGTTTATGATGGTAGACTGGGTTAGGGTGGCTGAGTGTTTATGATGGTAGACTGGGTTAGGGTGGGTGAGTGTTTATGATGGTAGACCGGGTTAGGGTAGGTGGGTGTTTATGATGGTAGACCGAGTTAGGGTGGCTGAGTGTTTATGATGGTAGACTGGGTTAGGGTGGGTGGGTGTTTATGATGGTAGACTGGGTTAGGGTGGGTGAGTGTTTATGATGGTAGACGGGGTAGGGTGGGTGGGTGTTTATGATGGTAGACTGGGTTAGGGTGGGTGGGTGTTTATGATGGTAGACTGGGTTAGGGTGGGTGAATGTTTATGACGGTAGACTGGGTTAGGGTAGGTGGGTGTTTATGATGGTAGACCGGGTTAGGGTGGCTGAGTGTTTATGATGGTAGACTGGGTTAGGGTGGGTGGGTGTTTATGATGGTAGACGGGTTAGGGTGGGTGAGTGTTTATGATGGTAGACGGGGTAGGGTGGGTGGGTGTTTATGATGGTAGACTGGGTTAGGGTGGGTGGGTGTTTATGATGGTAGACTGGGTTAGGGTGGGTGAGTGTTTATGATGGTAGACTGGGTTAGGGTGGGTGGGTGTTTATGATGGTAGACTGGGTTAGGGTAGGTGGGTGTTTATGATGGTAGACGGGGTTAGGGTGGGTGAGTGTTTATGATGGTACGGGGTTAGGTTGGGTAGTGTTTATGATGGTAGACGGGGTAGGGTGTGAGTGTTTCTGATGTTGGAGACGGGGTTAGGGTGTGTGAGTGTTTATGATGGTAGACGGGGTTAGGTTGGGTGAGTGTTTTATGATGGTAGACGGGGTTAGGGTGGGTGAGTGTTTCTGATGGTAGACTGGGTTAGGGTGGGTGAGTGTTTATGATGGTAGACCGGGTTAGGGTGGGTGGCTGTTTATGATGGTAGACCAGGTTAGGGTGGGTGAGTGTTTATGATGGTAGACCGGGTTAGGGTGGGTGACTGTTTATGATGGTAGACTGGGTTAGGGTGGGTGAGTGTTTATGACGGTGGACCGGGTTGGGGTGTGTAGTGTTTATGATGGTAGACTGGGTTAGGGTGGGTGGGTGTTTCTGATGGTAGACTGGGTTAGGGTGGGTGGGTGTTTATGATGGTAGACTGGGTTAGGTGGGTGGGTGTTTGTTATGGTAGACTAGGTTAGGGTGGGTGGGTGTTTCTGATGGTAGACTGGGGTAAGGTGGGTGGGTGTTTATATGAGGCGGGTTAGGGTGGTGAGTGTTTATGCAGTAGACCGGGTTAGGGTGTGTGAGTGTTTATGATGGTAGACCAGGTTAGGGTGGGTGAGTGTTTATGATGGTAGACCGGGTTAGGTGGGTGAGTGTTTATGATGGTAGACTGGGTTAGGGTGGGTGAGTGTTTATGTGACCGGGTTCGGGTGTGTGAGTGTTTATGATGGTAGACTGGGTTAGGGTGGGTGGGTGTTTATGATGGTAGACGGGTTAGGGTGGGTGAGTGTTTATGCAAGGGTTAGGTGTGAGTGTTTATATTATGGGTTAGGGTGGGGTGTTATGATGGTAGACGGGTTAGGGTGGGTGAGTGTTTATGACAGTAGACCGGGTTAGGGTGGGTGAGTGTTTATGACGGTAGACTGGGTTAGGGTGGGTGAGTGTTTATGATGATGTAGACGGGGTTAGGGTGGGTGAGTGTTTATGATGGTAGACGGGGTTAGGGTGTGTGAGTGTTTATGACGGTAGAGCGGGGTTAGGGTGGGTGAGTGTTGTATGATGAACCGGGTTAGGGTGTGAGTGTTTATGATGGTAGACTGGGTTAGGGTGGGTGAGTGTTTATGATGGTAGACGGGTTAGGGTGGGTGAGTGTTTATGAATAGACCGGGTTAGGGTGGGTGAGTGTTTATGATGGTAGACCGGGTTAGGGTGGGTGAGTGTTTATGATGGTAGACCGGGTTAGGGTGTGAGTGTTTATGATGATAACCGGGTTAGGATGGGTGAGTGTTTATGATGGTAGACTGGGTTAGGGTGGGTGAGTGTTTATGATGGTAGATGGGGTTAGGGTGAGTGTTTATGATGGTAGACGGGGTTAGGGTGGGTGAGTGTTTATGATGGTAGACGGGGTTAGGGTGGGTGAGTGTTTATGATGGTAGACTGGGTTAGGGTGGGTGAGTGTTTATGATGGTAGACTGGGTTAGGGTGGGTGAGTGTTTATGATGGTAGACCGGGTTAGGGTGGGTGAGTGTTTATGATGGTAGACTGGGTTAGGGTGGGTGAGTGTTTATGATGGTAGATGGGGTTAGGGTGTGTGAGTGTTTATGATGGTAGACCGGGTTAGGGTGGGTGAGTGTTTATGATGGTAGACTGGGTTAGGGTGGGTGAGTGTTTATGATGGTAGACTGAGTTAGGGTGTGTGAGTGTTTATGACAGTAGACTGGGTTAGGGTGGGTGAGTGTTTATGACAGTAGACTGGGTTAGGGTGGGTGAGTGTTTCTGATGGTAGACTGGGTTAGGGTGGGTGAGTGTTTATGATGGTAGACTGGGTTAGGGTGGGTGAGTGTTCATGATGGTAGACCGGGTTAGGGTGGGTGAGTGTTTATGATGGTAGACTGGGTTAGGGTGTGTGAGTGTTTATGATGGTAGACTGGGTTAGGGTGGGTGAGTGTTTATGATGGTAGACGGGGTTAGGGTGGGTGAGTGTTTATGATGGTAGACGGGGTTAGGGTGGGTGAGTGTTTATGACGGTAGACGGGGTTAGGGTGGGTGAGTGTTTATGACGGTAGACGGGGTTAGGGTGGGTGAGTGTTTATGATGGTAGACCGGGTTAGGGTGGGTGAGTGTTTATGATGGTAGACCGGGTTAGGGTGGGTGAGTGTTTATGATGGTAGACTGGGTTAGGGTGTGTGAGTGTTTATGATGGTAGACTGGGTTAGGGTGGGTGAGTGTTTATGATGGTAGACGGGGTTAGGGTGGGTGAGTGTTTCTGATGGTAGACTGGGTTAGGGTGGGTGAGTGTTTCTGATGGTAGACGGGGTTAGGGTGGGTGAGTGTTTATGATGGTAGACTGGGTTAGGGTGTGTGAGTGTTTATGATGGTAGACTGGGTTAGGGTGGGTGAGTGTTTATGATGGTAGACTGGGTTAGGGTGGGTGAGTGTTTATGATGGTAGACTGGGTTAGGGTGGGTGAGTGTTTATGATGGTAGACGGGGTTAGGGTGGGTGAGTGTTTCTGATGGTAGACGGGTTAGGGTGGGTGAGTGTTTATGATGGTAGACTGGGTTAGGGTGTGTGAGTGTTTATGATGGTAGACTGGGTTAGGGTGGGTGAGTGTTTATGATGGTAGACGGGGTTAGGGTGGGTGGTGTTATGTGGTAGACTGGGTTAGGGTGGGTGAGTGTTTATGATAGAGCGGGGTTAGGGTGTGTAGTGTTTTATATGAGCGGGGTTGGGGTGGGTGAGTGTTTATGATGGTAGACCGGGTTAGGGTGGGTGAGTGTTTATGATGGTAGACTGGGTTAGGGTGGGTGAGTGTTTATGATGGTAGACTGGGTTAGGGTGGGTGAGTGTTTATGATGGTAGACTGGGTTAGGGTGGGTGAGTGTTTATGATGGTAGACTGGGTTAGGGTGGGTGAGTGTTTATGATGGTAGACGGGGTTAGGGTGGGTGAGTGTTTATGATGGTAGACGGGGTTAGGGTGGGTGAGTGTTTATGATGGTAGACGGGGTTAGGGTGGGTGAGTGTTTATGATGGTAGACTGGGTTAGGGTGGGTGAGTGTTTATGATGGTAGACGGGGTTAGGGTGGGTGAGTGTTTCTGATGGTAGACCATCATATATCATCATAGTTGTTTCATTATTTGTCGGTTTTAAATGATCCTGTGTCTTGCTACTTCCTATTTTTGTGTGACTGATATTTTGGACATTTGAAGGCACTGCTCTAGACGCTAAAGCTTATAAAGCTTTTCTTCTGTGAATGTTCAGGAAATCCATTCATGCAGCTGCGTAACCCAGCTCGGAATACGAGGAACGTTCCCCACGTGATGTAACAGTTAGGATTTAAGCCTGAACCCAGCTCTTAGACTTTCTTGTGCCGGAGCTCAGTTAGGAAGCCGTTAGAGCGGCTGCTGATGCACGCGGTCCTGTGATGGATTGATCACGCCTGACAGCCCTCCTGTGATTTATCCCTGAAAGACGCTGGCATTCAGAGAACCCGGTTGACTGATAGGATAGGTTCTGCTGTAGATCGGTCACGGCTGGATGGAGTGTCACAGCGGGTTCTGAGACGGATCGGGCGTGACTGCAGCGAGCTGAGGAAACTCTCGGGTGGATTAATCACACGAGGAGCAAGCTGCTGACAGAGAGAGAGAGAGAGGTGGAGTGGAGAGAAAGAGAGAGAAAGAGAGAGTGGAGGGGGGGATGGGGAGAGAGAGAGAGTGGGGAGAGAGAGAGAGGAGATTCCATCACGCTCGACTGAACGTGGTGGAGCTCCGAGATGGATTGATGATGTCGGTGTGGCTGTGATAGTGATCCTGCCTGCTGTGTGTGTGTGTGTGTGTGTGTGTGTGTGTGTGTGTGTGTGTGTGTGTGTGTGTGGATGTCCTTAGCCAAAAGGAGGAGCATAAATACTTCTTGCAGTTAAATTTCTTTCTTTCATTCTTGTCACATCATCTTTTCATATTTGCTTTCGCTTCGTTTTCTTTTCCTCTTTCTTTTTCTTTCTTTCTCATCATCTTTTCTTTTTTCCTTTTTCTTTCTTTTCAATTTTCTTTCATTACTTCTTTCTTTCTCTCTTACTTACTTCCTTCTGTTCTTTCTTTTAATCTTGCCATCTTTTCATTTTTTCTTTCTCTTCAGTTTCCCCTCCATTTTCTTTGTTTGCTTCTTTCCTTCTCTTTCTCTCTTCTCACCATCTTCTTCCTTTCCTTTCTTTCTTTCCTTTTCTTTCTTTCTATTAATCTCACCATCTTTTCTTTTTTTTAATTCTCTCCATTATCCACACTTTTCTGTTTGCTTCTTTCTTTCTTCTCACATCCTCTTTTTAATCTTTCTTTCTTTCTTTCTTTCTTTCTTTCTTTCTTTCAATCTCCGTATTTTCTTTCTTTGTTGACATCAAGATGTCAGTAGTGAAAACAACCTCCTCAGGGCCTAAACAACAATCTGTCAGAGCTATCAGTCAGCACACACACACACACACACACACACACACACACACACACACACACACACACACAGAGCTGATGGCCTTGTCAATTCTGCTGAGTCCTCAAATTGACTGTTTTCTCTTTTAGCCGTGATTCTGTCGTTGCTGCATTTTTCTCCCCTGTTGTCGATTCCCGTGTGTGTGTGTGTGTGTGTGTGTTTGTGTGCGTGCGTGCGTGTGTGTGTGTTTGTGTTTGTGTGTGTGTGTTTGTGTTTGTGTGTGTGTGTGTGAGTGTGTGTGTGTGTGTGTTTAGCTCTGTCTCATTTGCAGTGACAGATTGCTTGTAGCTAGAGTGTATCGAGGTCACACGCACTTTGATAACAGTGCTGTGTGTCTCTGTCCCTGTTGGGTGGATGTACAGAGTTGTGTTCACTTGACCTCTCTGTCCCCCTGTCTTCTCCTGTTCACCTGTCCTCTTGTCCTCCTTTTCTCTCTGTCCTTCTGTTCTCTCTGTCCCCGTCCTCTTGTCTTCTCAGCCCCCCTGTCCTCCCTGTCCTCTCTGTCCCCCTTACTCTCTGTCCTCCTGTTCTTTCTGTCCCCCTGTCCTCTCTGTTCCCCTGTCCTCTTGTCCTCCTGTTCTCTCTGTCCCCGTCCTCTTGTTTTCACACCCCCGTCCTCCCTGACCTCTCTGTCCTCCTGTTTTCTCTGTCCCCATCCTATTGTCCTCTCTGTCCCCCTGTCCTCCCTGTTCTCTCTGTCCTCCTGTTCTCTCTGTCCCCCTGTCCTCCCTGTCCTCCTGTTCTCTCTGTCTCTGTCCCCATCCTTTTGTCATCTTATTGTCATATTTTCTCTCTATTCCACTGTCCTCTTGTCCTCTCTGTCCTCCTGTTCACTCTGTCCCTGTCCTCTCTGCCCTCCTGTTCTCTCTGTCCCCATCCTCTCTGTTTTCTCTGTCTTCTGTCCTTTTGTCCTCTCTGTCCCCCTGTCCTCTCTGTTCTCTCTATTCCCCTCTCCTCTCTGCCCCCTGTCCTCTTGTCATCTCTGTCCTCTCCTTCCCCCTGGCGTCTTGTCCTCTCTGTCCCCCTGACCTCTCTGTTCTCCTGTCCATCTCTCTCAGCATGCAGATGTTTACACTCCGCCCTGAAACACTAAATGTGGTTATATTACATTAAGTGTCATGTACTTAGCCAAAAATCTGAAACATCATATAGGAGGACCTCGCAGAAAAAAACCCACCAACAATATGTAGATATACAGTATACTATAATAATGTATACACTCACTGGCCACTTTAATAAGTACAGTTATCCAATCAGAAAATGATCATATGTGGCAGGATATGATCATGGAGCACAGAACAGTGCGAAAAGCCAACAAGATAAACATCCAGTGAGCCGCAGTTCTGTGGACGGGAACAGCATGTTGAGAACTACTCTGTACAAACGTGGTGAGCAGAAAAGCATCTCAGAACACACAACATGCTGAACACTCTCACTGACCAGGTGAAGATTGAGGAAAAAAAAAACCCTCTTAATGGCTATGTGCTAGCTAGTTACACCTGAATCCTATTAACTAGCTTTGTGTCTGTATCTCCCAGTTGCCTAGCAACGGTGTTGTCACAACTTTATTAACCTGGTGAGCATTATTGTTTGTGTTTGTGTGTTCTTTGTTGAACACGATGTTACTGATGTAGTCTTCCTGTTCTCTGCCCTTTTAATCTCTCTTCACGTGCGCACACACACACACACACAAACACACACACACACACACACGCACGCACACACACACACACACACACACACACACTGAGGCCTCTCATTCAGTAACAGGCAGTTTTCCTTTTGACTTCTCTGAGTTCTAGTCTTTTTTATTTAGTGTGTGTGTGTGTGTGTGTGTGTGTGTGTGTGTGTGTGTGTGTGTGTGTGTGTGTGTGTGTGTGTGTGTGTTCGGATGTCATGCCACAACTGCTCCTAATTGGCTGTACACGCAAACAGAACACAGTTGGGAACACTTTTTTTTGTCACAGAACACACACACACACACACACAATTTCTATACAAAGACCGAACAGACCCACTTGTGTGTGTGTGTGTGTGTGTGTGTGTGTGTGTGTGTGTGTGCGTGTGTGTGTGCGTGTGTGTGTGTGTCATGCTACTGTTTGTGCTCATTACCGTGTCTGTTCTCCCAGCATGCACTTCTTTTGTGCCCATCTGAAAAATTTTAATGGATACCTCTAAACCAAGGCGTTGTGTGTGTGTGTGTGTGTGTGTGTGTGTGTGTGTGTGTTCTCCAGTGAAATAACTGGAATAACCATTTTCTTTGCTCTAAAATTAATAATTGGCATCACAGCAACTTACAAAAAAAGTGCTAAAATTATTGACATGACTAAAGAATATTACAGAAGAAGCTCTGGTGGTTTTCTGGGTTTGGGGCTTTGAACAACCCTGAAAGATTTAACACACGGTGTGCAGTAACCACACTGTAGCGATGTTAATGAATCACCAGTGATGTCATCAGTGCAGCTCCTCCTTATTGAACCGCTCAGACATTGAAATACTGTGCCTTAGTTTGTTATTGGCTATTGCTGAGAAACAGGATTAACCAATCAGAATCATGCATTATTCCCGTTTCTGTTTGAAAGCTATACGTATAGCTAGCTACAGTGTGAGCTCCGGGATATTGAGGTGACGGCTGGTGTTAATATTTAACAGCAGCTTTAATGTTTGGTAAATCCTCCCCTGGAGAGAGTGACAGTGCTGAGTGTCTTCCTCTGAGCTTTAACAAGTGCAGAGAATCTTTCAGAAGCTTTCAGGCTGCTTTATATTCATAGGTTTGAGCAGGTGAGTTACACTCTCGCTAAATAATGATCCACATCTCTGCTTTCAGTCTTACTGAACTGTCACATCTCTCTAAGTATTTCTCACTCTCTCAGTCTCGCTCTCCATCTCTCTCTGCATCGCTGTACCTCACCCTCTGTCCTCTCACTGTCCCAGTGGTGGTAGACGGGGTTAAGGTGGGTAAGTGTTTATGATGGTGACCGGGTTAGGGTGGGTGAGTGTTTATGGTGGTAGATGGGGTTAGGTTGGGTGTTTATGGTGGTAGACGGGGTAAGGGTCGTGAGTGTTTATGGTGGTAGATGGGGTTAGTGTGGTGGGTGTTTATAGTGGTAGACTGGGTTAGGGTGGGTGTTTACGGTGGTAGATGGGGTTAGGGGGGTGGGTGTTTATAGTGGTAGATGGGGTTAGGGGTTGGGTGTTTATAGTGGTAGATGGGGTTAGGGTGGGGTGTTTATGGTGGTAGATGGGGTTAGGGGGGTGGGTGTTTATAGTGGTAGATGGGGTTAGGGTGGGTGTTTATGGTGGTAGATGGGGTTAGGGGGGTGGGTGTTTATAGTGGTAGACGGGGTTAGCGTGATGGTGCTCTGTCTCCACCACTCCTTGGCTGCACTGTCCTGCAGTGACCTCTGTAGGTGAGAGGTCAGTCAGTCTCAGGACCAGTTGGCAGAGGGGACTCCTTGCTACGTTTCAGCTCCTGGTATTTTAGGGCTTTATAATGGTATGTGTTGGGGTCACTTGACTCTGCCCTGTTTTTCTTTGGATGTTTAGTATTCTTTTGTAAAAAAAATTTGGTATGCAGAGCTTCACTTGGATGTTTTTCCCAATTTATAATGTC
>CM022756.1:3151862-3181862 GCA_012411365.1 Ameiurus melas
CAATACATTACATCATGACCAGATCACTTTCAATACATTACATCATGACCAAAACACTTTCAATACATTACATCATGACCAGATCACTTTCAATACATTACATCATGACCAAAACACTTTCAATACATTACATCATGACCAAAACACTTTCAATACATTACATCATGACCAAAACACTTTCAATACATTACATCATGACCAGATCACTTTCAATACATTACATCATGACCAAAACACTTTCAATACATTATGTTATAACCAAAACCCTTTCCAATACATTACCTCATGACCAAAACCCCTTCTAATATATTACCTCATGACCAAAACCCCTTCTAATACATTACGGCATTACCGAAAACCCTTTTCAATACATTACGTCATTACCGAAACCCTTTCCAATACTTACCTCATGACCAAAACCCCTTCTAATACATTAACTCAGAAATAGAGAGTGAAAAGCTTTTTGATTCACATTTTCCTTATTAGCATAATGTACATTCATGTCTACACTCTTTTATTCATTTATTCACATTGTGACCCAAGTTCATTTTGTTTCAAGTTCATTTTGTCTCTTTTGGGAATCTCTTGCTGTAGCTACAGGGAACATTTAGCACACAGAAACATCCCTTTTCTATATTGTTTCCTCTTTATACACTCTTTTTCTCTGTAAGTCACCCACAGCATGGTCAGTATTTGCACGTGGAATTTATATCATTGCATTATTGTCCATTATTTTGCAATTAAGTAAACCATTGTGTCATAAACGAAACCTTCCCCAAAACCTCTCCCAGGATCCGAAAGTGTTCCATGTGTAAAAAAAAAAAGGAAAAAATTATCAAAAAGAAAAATGAAAAGAAGAGAATTAGAGCGAAGATAAAAGTGCGAGCGAGGTATTTAAAGAAAGCTGCAGTTTAGTCAGTGTATTACGTTAATAGTCGTCCTGACTGTAGCCGTTAGTGTTCTAATCAGTAATCACCATTAGCCATAATCGCGGCCCCGCTTTCTCGTGTGCACATGGAAAATCAAGGCGGCACTAATCATTACACCCTGGAGAGGAAGTGGTCAGATCTTAATTAGGACTGAGGTCAATTAGGAGATAATAAATTGCAATGTGTCAGAAGAGCATGTGAAGGTGATTTCTCGAACACTACTGAATGACTGTGCTTCATGTGTTAAACTCTAATGAACACTGGCACAAATCCCGGGAATATGAGCCACGGGAAGTGAGCTTCTGACCACACACTGCTTCCCTCAAGCTCTACACAGCACTGTCACAGCAAATTTATGTAGCTTTCATTTCACAGACACTTCAATCCAAAGCGACTTAGACACGAGGCAGAATCCAGTCCAAGCCTAGGGTTCAGCTTCCGCGTTACAGGTCTTACTGATGGACTAACAGTTGCTCTATGGCAGAGCTGGCACTTGACCATTTATTCTAACTAACATAGACCATTTAAAGTCTTTAAAGTCTCTGAGTCTCTTCCGTGCTATTAAGAATCTTACAGAATACAGTCTTACAGATTGCTTAATGATTTTGGAATTATTTGGTGTACCCAAAAATGACATCGTAATCGGAAGGTCGGGGGTTCAAACCCCAGCGCTTCCAAGCTGCCCTTGTTGGGCCCTTGAGCAAGGCCATTAACCCTCTCTACTCCAGGGGCACCGAGTCATGGCTGACCCTGAGCTCTGACCCCAACTTAATGGCATGCTGGGGTATGTGAAGCGCAGAATTTCACTGTGCTGTGACCAATAACGACTCATTATCACTATCATAACCAAAATATTTTCATAATCAAAATCCTTCATAATATGTTACATTATACTCATAACCTTACATTGTAAATAAAAACTATTACATCATAAACAAGACCCCTCCCAAAACCTTACATCATAATCAAAACATTAGCTCATAACTAAAACAGCTCCAAACACAACACATCAAAACCACCTCTCATCATGTATCAAATTATAATCAACACCAAAAATATTACATCGTAACCAATATCCCCTCCCAATACATTATATATTAAGCAAAACCATCCATCCATCCATCCATCTTCTACCGCTTATCCTTCTTCAGGGTCACGGGGAACCTGGAGCCTATCCCAGGATATTAAGCAAAACATTACATCATAAACAAAAATATTGCGTGTGTTCGATTTTGGCTGCGGCCGGATATAACCGATCGGCGAGAGTTGCCGCTTGCAGTCAGCGGAGGAGTTGAAAATGGAGCCTTCAAGCCAGACACTTTCTGCTTCCCGCAGTGACTCTCACTCGGTGTTTGATTTCTTGATCGCAGATGAAGAGGATTAGATGTATTTTTACATCTATGAATTTTGCATGTAGCAACCAGAACCATTTTTCACTGAATAGGTTAATACAGCGCCTGTTTGTACGGAAGAAAGTTCAACATAAGCCTGTACTGTATTATTTAAAAACCAATAAAGTGGGGTCTGTATTATTGTATCTGTTTTATTTTAATAAACATGACACGACATAACACTTAAGATGACATGAAAAGGGTGTTTACTGTTTATAAAAATACGGATTCGTGAGCCTTAGCGGAAACGAAGGTGTCCGAATAAACACGAACTAGCTATGTCGTCATCCGAGCTCGTGTAGCTGCTCTGGAGAAAGATGCTCTTATTATCGCTATTGCAGTACTTTGATGCCATACGTCACACGGCACGTCGGCGCCGTCTCAAGTCGGACAAAAATTCTAACCAGCATACGGTGCTTCAAGTTATCGCTCTGTGCAGCATCGCATGAAGTCGAACACAGCTATTATATCATAAACAAAACCACATGACCAAACAATAAACATTACAACACGACCAAACATTCAATCACACCCAAAATATTGTCATATCCCAAACCCCTCCCAAAACATTACACAATAACCAAAATATTACCTCATAACCAAAACTTCTTTCAAAACATTACATTTTCTATCATAACATTCTTTGGCATAGACACTTTGTGTCTTGTCTCAGAGATCCGTGGCTTAATGAAGAAAAAAAAACATGATATATTGATTTTCAAGGCCCACAACCACTGTTTCGTTATTCAGTTCCTACACCAATCCTAAACCGAATCTGCTCATTCTGCAACAAGATTATGTCCATCACCAACCTGTCCGTCAAACAAAATGGCATATACATGAACAGATGGCTATTTCAAATGACTGAGATATTCAAAATGGGCAAAAACAGACATAAATCTCTTCAAGATAGTACTGGATTCTTTATAATAACAATGCCAATGCTATTACTACAACAACGAACATTACAGTTGTAATCAAAAAGATTCAACCCCCATTGCAAATCAGGTTTCTGCGTGAACTGGAACACATGAAATACCAGGAGTGGTGAGCGGTAGAAAATTTATGAAATACATGGATGGGGAAGAAAAAGGAAGCCAAGAATTTCCAAGTATTTCGTGTATTTTCTGCCCTTTTGCATGTGTTCCAGCTCAAGTACAACTATTACAACTAATAAAGCACACCCGATGAAACCTTGATTAGTTTCATCAGGTGTGCTTGAGACAACAGATGTTTGCATGTTTGTGCGGTTGTGCGCGATTCTATTCAGGGGGTTGTATAATTTTCCGACGGGAGAACTCCTTATAAGTTGCATTTGCAGGCGAATTTGTGGAAACAACTTGAAGCATTCACTGTGTTGAACTATTTCAGTTGCTTTTGTTTGATTTGTTCATTGCAAACAGCTGAACATCTGTAAATTTTGACAACAAACCTAATTTGGGAGTGGGGGTGGGGGGGTGGGGGGGGATTGTTGAATAATGTTGATTGCAATTGTATACTGTAGTATGAGGTGTCTACAGGGTGAGATCCAGAGCCATCCGGTGATCTTGAGAGAGCTTCTGTTCAGAGATAATTAGAGGATTTAATCATATTGCCTGAATTTGGCAGAGACTCTCACATTATGATGCACAACCAAAAAAAAGTATTCTTTTTTTTTTTTTTTTTTTTTTTTTTTTTTTTTTTTTTTTTTTTTTTTTTTTTTACTCCTACATTTTGTGCCACGAAGGTCAGCCTTTATTCATATGTCATATAGTGTTTATACAGAGTTTATAAACTGAAGTTTTGCGTAGTCTGTAATGTCTGTCTTCATTCACAGTATGATCGAGGAGAGAATGGGAATGAAAGTTAATGAAACACAGAGAAACTGTGAGAGAAAGTGGAAAGAAAGTGAGAAATTGCCTCATTCTCACCATATGGACCCCAGGTTGGGCATCATATTGAAGTTCAGGCAGAAAGAATGTTTTGTTCAAGATTTCACTGGGTTTTTTGCTTCTCTGTGAGCTATGATGCAACAGAGTTTAACAAGCCCCTGTGGAAATGATTCACGCTGACTAGCTTTCACACCTAACACGCCACTAACAACTTTACTTTCAGGTAAATTATTTTTGTCAGCACTATGAATAGACAGGAGAATGAAGGATCTGTTGTTGCTCTTATGGTAAACACATCTGTTGCTTTGTCTGTGTGTTGCTTTGCATTGAATTTGTTGCTTCATTTAGAACTATTTAAATATTCTGAAGGCTCTGCAACTGTTTCTATTTCCAAGCATGTCTACGTTCCTGTATCCAGAATAGTGGCCTACTCGCTATTCTCAAAAACCGTAAAAATAGGTACAGTGCAATATGGTTGAATATGGTATGGATTTGTGTGTAAAACGCATGTGCACTTGTTAACATCCACTAACAATGTGCAAGCTGATTTACTGACAGGATCAACAGAGGATTGTGCCTTTCAAAAAAATGTTTTTAAATAAACTGTTTTTTTCAGGCAACTCAACGTTGCGTGAGCTTCACGCTGTGGGAAGCACCCTCGTGCGTGTCTGATGTCTGTGTAAAATTACACCTATTAATAGGCCTGCCATGGTCAGGTGACTATAAAAGGGCGAAATTCTTGAGCGCTGAAAAAAGCTCTCTCGCTCACTCTTTCCTCTGGATCCGTCTCTCCAGAACAGGGTTCTGGAGCTCGTGAAGTGACTTCTCCCTCGGGTATAGAGAGTCAACCCATCATCTCTGACTCTGAGGACCGAGATGGGGAGCCAGTGAGAACGAAAGCTCTCCCTCTCACACCTCAGAAAACTCCAATGTTCCCAGAAGTGCACCGTGAAGTGTCATGCTTTCTGGGGAAAACTGTGTTTATAACCCTGCAACGTCAGACTATTCTGCAATCATGGAGGATAAACAGTATGGCTATTTTGCTATGCCAAAGGTGGAGGAGGCACTTGCGGCTACCTCTCTCTATCAACAGCAGAAAAATCAGGAGGCTGGCTTTGCCATCCAGACCATGTAAGATCACCTCTGCATTGGTTGGTGAAACCTATGCAGCAGTGGGTCCTGCTTGTGAGTCTCGGCATACAATGGCAGTGTTGCTGGCCAACCAGGCAGACTTGCTGAATTTTGAGGGAGGCACAGAAGGTGAGTTTGGTGGCCTGCCTTCCCCCTGCAGAAAGCCAGGTGGACCGTATGGCCACTGTCACAGACTGAGATTAGACCTGATTTAAAGATGATAATCAGTGACGAAAAGGCAAAAAGAAGTGATCTGCAGGGCCCGTGGAAGGAGGTATCAGGGGATTAGGTTGTTAGGGCAGTTATCAACCAGTATTTCTGTAGAGCCCCTAGTCAATGTCATCGCAAGTTTTCAGTTTTCTGGTCATTGATCTGTCACAGGCAACAAAAATCTAGTGCTTTCCTTCTAGCAAAATGTGGAAAGTTAACGTCACTAAGGACCCACTGGTAGCGTGGAAAATGCTGCCAAATGTATCTCCATGTGTTCTGTCCTCTACAGACAAAAGGTACCGGGTCCAGTTCATAGCTCGACCCCCCCACCATTTCAGAGGTGTACTCTCCACAGTAGTCAGCACAATGCAGAGCCCGATGTTTGCACAGGAATTAAGATCTCTCTTGGACAAAGGGGCCATAGAACATAAAAGGGTGAGGCTTTACAGCCGTTATTTCCTGGTCTACTGAAAAGATTATAGTATGTGTCTTTTAGATCTGTGTCATCTGAACCATACTCTTCGGAAATACAGGTTCAGGATGCTGACGTTCAAACTTATCATTACCCTTTCCATTGGCCCCATTGGCACATGATACCATTCAGTGGTTCTGAAAGTCTGGGATTTCATCCCTGAAAGCTATCAGTGTCACGTGGCGATACCTACATGTTCGGAGAACTTGGAATATAACATTTTCATATATGAGTTCTTTTCGGGTCTCAGGCCTGTTGGAACTCCACGTTTGGTACGTTTGGTGAAGCGTGTAGTGTGAAAGCTGTTTTTAAGCCAGGAAGCACTCCAGTGATCTAATCCCTGGATCTGCTTGAGCTGGTGGTCTGGGGTTTGATTCAAAAGAACCTCTGTTTGGTTGAGTTGTGGAAGCTAGTTTCATGATGCTGGGAAAAGTCTTATTATAGCGACTGATGTATAAAAACCAGACTTGCATAGCAACGCAGCACTGTAATTAACTCACCTTTGTGAAAACACCGTTAGTAAATCAAAGCCCGTGTTTATTCTGTACTCTTTAATGTATCGGTCCTGATACTAGAGGCTCAGAGGGGGCTGCTTAACAATCTTATTAACTTGAACCTTTGTCAATTTATTTAATATGCTTTGGCCAAAGATGAAAGAATGGCACAGGTTTAAAATAGCAAAGATTAGTAAACATGTTTAAAACTAAACATGTGCCAACTAATTACTGCACCCAGTTAGCTGCAATATCATGAGAACAGCACCATGTATTTTTTTATGGCAGGTCATCTAAAGCTGTGGATAATGTAATATGCTACGAATGACTAAAAAGAGTATAGACTAAAACAAGTTTTAGAAGTGGAACTGCAAAAGAGTACAAATACATACTTTTATATAGCCTACTTAAGTCTAATTAGACCTTAAGGCCCACTGGCAGGCACATTACCATTTTTTCTACCTTGGGAAACAAAAATGTACCTGTACAGTACCTAATTTCTGACTGTGTAATTAGGGGAATTAAGAACATCTTAAATTTTCATTCCAAAGATCATCAGAGTATAATATTTGTCATTTTCTTCCTTTATGTTCTTCATTACAAAAATGTTCATTGGCGCACCGCATACATCTGATTTATAGATTACCTCATTTCAAGATTTAACACTTTTTTATGTTTTTTTTTGTACTCTCCACACAGTGAGCGACACCGAGCCAATTCCGGAACCTTACACGTTCCAAACAGCTCAGCGTAGCAAGGATTGGCCATGCCAAATCTTGTGTTAAAAACATTCTGCAAAAACAAAGTCTAGTGGAAGGTGGTGGGTCAGAATGTTAATTAGAAAATCACTTAGTGAAAGACTGTATTCCATCCATCCATCCATCCATCCATTCTCTGTACCGCTTATCCTTCACAGGGTCACGGGGAGCCTGGAGCATATCACAGGGGACTCGGGGCACAAGGCAAGCATTGTATTCATTTAGTCAAAACGAAGTGTTTGTTTATTCTTGTATTATGGCTGATGCTGTTCATCTCAGCTCGTCAAAGGGGTTTACAGTGATGGAAACAATCATTTGAACCATATACACTGGCTATTGAAGTAAATGTGGTATCAAGTGGTAGGATACAGGCAATCTTCCCACAGTGTTAAGTTTTCTAACCCTAAACATGGGTACAACGACTTTATCCTGAGAGCAGCATTTATTCCACACACTGCTCTATTATGTTAAGCTTCATTGTCTTCAGCATCATCTCAGCACCAAGTTCCTTTCAAAACACCTTCTCATCCACCTGGTCAGTTCTTGTGTACCTATTCTAGTACAGTGCTTTTTAGTACTTGGGCTAGAAACTACCACCATCACCTGACACCAAACAAGTGTATTTTCATAAAATGCCTTTGTGAGATATTTGGGTATTATGTGGGTACCGAACTCAAATCTAATTCGGATGAAAATTAGCCTCATTATTTGGCTTATTAATTTATTTGTCCCCAGCGATTCTCCATTACCGCACCACTAAGACGGGCTACAATAGGATAGGGACACAATTATGCTAAGCCATGATTGGACATTTGGAACACTGCTTACTAGCTCTAGAAACTACACAGTGAAATGTTTTCCACCTTAAAGGTGGGGAAAAAAGAAGAATTTGGAGGTATCGGCGCATCACTTCATCTTCAGATCAAGCTCTGAAAGCTCAGCAGCTGCTTGTGCTTCTAAAACATAAGCTCTTTCATGACCTAGTTAGTATGTACATGTCCAGTAAATGTAAATGTTCAAATGTACTAAACTACTGAAATATGCACCGAGTAGCCTAGTTTCAACACGGATGTGATTTATAATGATAACATTAACACCTTCCCACCAGAGGATGCGTTTGTGAACTGCTCTCTTTTCTTTTTTATTTTGTGAGCAGTGCAAGCACTTCTTTATCGGGGAAGTACTTTTGTGGTCTGTGATCACTGGCCATTTCAGTAGAGATGGATCATTTGTGTTTATTGTAAAGTGCAGTCTGTTTGGATTTGATGAAAAACGCGAGAGTCAACCCTCATTTGAAGTAAATGTTGCGCTGAGAACTACAGATGCTACCCGCTAACTACTTCCCTGAGTCTGGATCGGTGATTGGCTGTACAATATTTTTTCCAGAAATTAATTTGTAATTAATCTGCTGGTCCATGTACATGTGCTTGTATACCAGATATGAGAATGCCTTCAAGCCTCACATGATGGGATCTTGTTTGTGTGGCTAAGTTTAGATTGGAGAGGGATTTAGATTGGAGTTTGTCGAAATCAGTACATTGTCATCACAGGTTCCTTTTCAACCTGTTGAAACTGTCCACTATTTCCCATGTAAGAGACTTTCAATGGACATGACATCAAATCAAATCAACCAGCTTTAAGATGAACTTTAACTCATTACTTTACTCATTACTGCTTCCTGATTGGACACTATTGTTGTGCGTTCTTTTGTATGATGAGCAAACGCTCAGCGAGTCTGCAATAACATTTTCTTTTGTTCACAATAATATGCATTCAACATGTTTCTCGCTCTCATCTGCAATTTTCATTCTTTTGCCCAATTTAGCATTCTCTGATTGTGTCTTCCACAGTTTGACACAAAATACAGCTGTCTTTATTGAGAATGCTGTTAAACCTATCACTTCGCGCTTTAAAAAAAATACATAAATCATCTCCACACTCAGTAATATTTTCAGCCTTTCCGGTTTTGTTCGGTAAAAACGGAGACTTTCATCTCTCACATTCACAGGCTTTAGTCCATAGAAAATAGTAAAACTCTACTGTTCACGTGATGGACAAAAAATAATAATAATAATAAAAAATACAAATGAATGATTCCTACTGCATTGTGGCGTTAACAATTAGCGTTTTATTTGTCCAAATAAACATGTATCTCCGAAAAACAGACTTTTTTATAGGGAGTCTCATACAATACATACATACTGTAAATAAATAACAGAAATTAGTTCATTAATGTATATAAGGTCATCATTGTACATTTTAAAATGTATTTTTTTATGGATTGTACACCGAAACCATGAACCATGGACACTGAAGCACAATCACTTTTTATTTAAGAAATGATCACAGACTTTATTAATATACATTTTGACCTAAGCAGAGAGCAGTATTCCTATTTTAGATCAAAACCAGCACGGTTAATCTTTTTTCTGCCATGTTGTCCCAATATTTGGCACGTGCGAAAGTTGGCACTTTCTTGACAGGTTTAATGTCATCAGTAAATCACACACCCAGGTGTCAACAGAATGTAAGTACTAAAAAGACAACGACTCTTGCCCGCTCCTCATGGGCACCAATTTTTCAGTGTCACTGCCAAATATGATCGAGGAATTAACCATAATTGTTCAAGTGACAGACTCACAGGACGTTAGCTATTAACACCTGCCTCCATTTATCCATCCATGATCCTTGACCTCAGCATTTTTTCCCCATTATTGCGTTACTAGGTGATTACTCTTCACATTAGCTGTGCCTGAACAGTTTAAACATTTAACATTAGTAACAATATCTATTGAAAGAAAATATCTATATTGCTTAAATGGAAAGATAGAACTAAAGTAGCCATAGAACATTGGTTTAACCTTTCGCCATTTACATTACAGGCATTTGGCACATGCCCTTATGCAGGGCTTACATTTTATTTAATTATTCACCTGAGCAGCTGAGGGTTAAGCATTAATTGCCAAATTCCGGGGTTTTGCTTTGTGTCAGGGAAAGATCCAATCAAATAAAAATCCAATTAAATACATGAACGTCATATAGGACGTCGTATAGGACCACACAGTTGACAGTTTATAATCAACAGGACATGGTGGGAGGAGAGATACATGGCTTTGATTGACACCTCATGCAGCCAATAACCAGTGCGATTTCTCAGCGCTTTCCTACGGATAATCGGACATCAAGTCCTACATGTAGACAAAGAACTACAGTCGCATTTTGTATAGAGGAAAGAAGCGTGAACAGTGAATGTACATGTTTTTTAGTCAGACGTGATAGAGACACTCAGTGTTACTCCAGCTATCAGCTGAATGTCATGTCATGCTCGTAATTATGATTTATTTACAGTCTTAGGATATGTCCTAGATTTTCTTCTGGTTTTATCTTACCCAGTTAATTCAATACACGTTTTTCGCCTCATGAATGGCTTCCCTCAGATTCACGTTCTGATCCTCTGCAGCGCAGTGAGCTATACTAGCAAACACTAAAGCACAAAGGTTCAACTCCCTGCACGATGCACCAGTGAGTCATAAATCCAGCTTTATTGGAGTCCAATAGCCCTGGCCTTGCCTAACTCATCTCGCATTGTGCCTTTAAAATAGCAGTTTCTGAGATGAAATGTCACGGACATTCTTCTTTTTTGGGGGGTTAGACTTACAGAGCCTGAAAAGTGTGTACATACATTCTGAGAAAGGGTTTTTTTTTTTTTTTTTACTAAAAAGGGATATGGGGGGGATTTTTTCAGAGTTTGACTAATGTTCCTGAGGATCTGAGCAATAACATTGAAACACAACCGTAATGCTCCATCCTTCTTTCTGACCAGAACGAGCGCTGCTATTAGACGTGGCTATTTCTCTGGACGTCTACTAGATCGTAAACCGCTGCTTTTATTTTGCTTTCACTGTGTGAAGGATGTTTCTATGATTCCAATACATTTAAGAATTACAGCAATATTAACAACAATAGAATATTTATTTATATATATATATATATATATATATATATGCACCTTTGAGGGTAGCCAAGGACCCTGTACAGAAGACATTTCAGAATATGAATGTGATAAAAGTAATACAAATCAAATAAAAGAACAGAAATAAAAAGCATCGATGGCGATCTAAAAGAAAGTGAATAAAGAAAAAAAAAAAGATTATTGTATAACTAAGAGATAAAAAAAAATAAATACTAAGTGTTTGTAATATTATTTGCGTGTTCATTAGTAGCTCTTTGGTTATGTTGGGTTTCACTCTTCTGACACCCACATTAGAGCCGGATCTGGGTTTCTCTTGTGTCCTGTAACATGAAGGTCACGTTGCTTGTGTCCACATCGAATGAGTCTTTACAAAAACGGTACATTGATGACGTCTATAAGTTTAACGCTTAACAGCTTTTTCGTGACGTGTGTCCTGCACGATGCTGAAATGACCAGACGAGCTGTATTGGTTCCTGCTGGCTGTCTCCGCTGAGTCATCCTTATTCAGTTGTTTAGCTGAATTTGTAGCTAAACAACACGAGGACATGTCCGATCCAATGTGTAACTGAAACTCGGATCATTCGCGCTGTAACCGGGTCTGGTTTTGTCGTACTTATTTGCTTATGTTTTTCATGCGGCTCAACCCCGTAGCACATGTTTACAGTTTGAGAGTTTAAAATATCTTCCACATTGGCTCAGTTATCACACTGAATCAATTTACAGGCTGCTGGAGCCCCAGGGCTGAACATACACCTACACAATACATATGATGTAACATGCCGTGTCATGGAGTGTATTTGCTGTTAGCTGACATCTCTGTGTTCTACCTCCTGACCCGGCATGTTTTCACTTCCTCTTTGCCTGGTGTTTGGTCCTGTATATCCTTGCTCAATCAGTGGCTAATTTCAACTCGGTGTTCGAGGTAATAATTTGGCGTGTTTTCGAATTATTCTAAGAAACAAGCAGATGCTTCTTTTCCATGGAAATGCTGACGATGTGTTGGGTAGAGCCTCGGCACCTGGTGCTGTATTTTCTGGATTATGTGTATTAGATCGCAGTATAAGATGCACGCTCTATACATTCTGTCAGTTTAGGAATACCATATTGTACAGCGAAAGGAATAAAACACTCTGACTGATACAAAGCGCTGACACCGGAGACTCCTTCCACATAAATGTCTCCTTACAGAAAGCGTCGCCGTATCATTAAGGAAAGCATCCCAGGAGCATCCCTGCGAAGTCCCTGTGAATGAGCGGTTACTGTAGAAACGTGTTGTCGGGGCTGCTGTTATAGAGAATTAATCAACACCTTTCCGACCAATCACAGTCCAGCGTGCTATTCATATCAACGTACAACACATTTTCCTATTGCTTGTTGTGAACTGCTCTCGGATGATAAAGTTGATGTTTGATCTACAAAAAAAAAAGAAAAGAAAAACGTTCGGAAGAGTGCACGCACTGCCATGATTGCAGACAATAGGCTCACTGACTTGGAGCAGTCATGGTTTGATATGCTAAACTATGCTAATAGCAATGTGGTACCAGAGAGCAGTAAAATCAGGACTCTAGAGGAACAGGGGTGGGTGGTGATGGTGGGAGGATATTTGCATTTTGCATATTCATCCAACAGTCTTTGAGAGTAAAGGAATATTGATGCGTTCGTGTCTGTGTGTGTGTGTGTGTGTGTGTGTGTGTCAACATAGATTATTTCCCATGCTTTAAATGACCTATTGAGTAAAGCATATATGAGGGCTATTATAACAGTTTCAGTGCTCCCTAGCTCTACGTCTCTGAGCTATACTGAGAATCTAAGCTCAGATTTGGATCAAATTTGGTGAATTTTGTTTTAATTCATTACTATACCCGTATGTCTAATAAACTGGCAACTCGGTCCATTCGTTCTTCTGTGAGCTTCCTGAAGTTGCTGAGAGAAAACGAGGATCTGTACGTGCTTTTCTGTGAACTGTCTCGTTGAATGAGCTGAGAAACGTTTTGAATGTTCTCTGGAAGGAGATGTTTACATATCATTTATGGAAGGAGTCTCCAGTGTCAGAGGCGAAGCTGCAGCATTAAATGATCTGACATCTTCAGGACAGAGGCGTCGATGCTTTGTGGATTCTCGGCAACATGACAAGCTGTTATTTACTCCACTGTTTATAGCTGCTGTAATGTAAGCGAGAAGAGGAGCTCACTTTTTTCACCTTGTGAAAGGTATGACGTCCTTCAGTAGAAAAGAAAAGGAAAGAAAAAAGACAGTTTGCTTTGGCATGGTATAAGAGGAATTTTAACCTAACCCTAACATGTTGGGGTGCTAACCGTAACGCTCCTTCATCACATCCCATCATTATTTTCCTTTAAGAGCACAATGCAATGTATTTCTCAGTCTTTTCTCTACTTCTCCTTATCCATAGGCGTTATAAATACCTCATTAAAGTATACACTTTTGGCAGTATTTACGTGTTTTTGCGTTTCTGTTTACTCAGGTTTAAAAACAAAGTTAATCGTGTTCACGGTTCGCGAGTTAATGCTTGATCAATGTTAGCGCTGCGGCTGGACGAACAAATCCGCTGAGTTTGAAGTTTTACATGCCGGCTTTCCTGCGCTGTGCCGACGTGACAGATCCTGTTTTCGGTGTCAGCGCAGGATCCGCCAAATGATTTATGAGCTCTGTTTCATAAAAACCTCATTTAGTGCAGCTCGGCTAACGGCGTCCTTGCGGTGCTGCTATTCACGTCACGCTCAGGCTGTCACTTTGTGTTGTCTGCGTTGCTGCTTGATAATTACTCCACTTCTTTCAGCAGGTGAGTGATTAATTCGGGTACTGGAGGTAAAACTTTTTATTAGCATTAAAGCCTCTTAGTGTGATGCTGAGCCTGAGGCTGGTCAACATTTTTATTTTATTTTTTTGGTTCTTCTTTACATCCAGGGATTGCATGAGATTCAGATCAGGAGGGTTTAATACCCCTGTAGATGTTGATGTAGTTCTAGCTCAGGGGCTCTAGGTTGACGTTTAGTGGTGTTGATGAGTGTTCTGCCCTTGTCGAAGGAAAAAATTAGCATAAAAAATAGTCATGCCCTGAATAGAGAACCTTCAGGGGTAAACAGAGAACGTTGGTGCTTTATATATAAAGTTGGGTGAAGAACAGTGGTATAAGCGGAGATTGTAGGTGTTTTTTGGAGAACATTACTGTTGATAAAGAATCATTGCGTTTCTTGGAGAACATGGAGAACCTTCAGGGAAAACAATGTTCAAACAGGAAATGTCTGTGTTTTGCGAGTCGGTGTTGAGCGAAAATCAGTGCACTCTGAGGAACAGCATACACATAAATGGCGTGGTTAATACATGAAAAAGTACACAACTTTATAAGTGATTTGAAAACGACCATGGCATTAATCTGCATCACTGAACTAGAGCAGAAGAAACCCTATTCAGTCTTGAATTTAGAACATGGAACAAAAACGGTTTGAGGAAATTGACAGCAACGTTCCGACAGCTCAGGAATTAAACCAGATTAGACTAACTTTTTTCTGTAGAGAACTTTGTTTGTAGAGACACTTTTTTTTTTTCAACTCTCTGTGATATTTATGAGTTCATGAAGGATAGAGTGTGTTTTGAAACTGAGGAGAACTGACATTTTGGGAGCGAGAGTGAGTGAATGATGATGGTGCAACAGCTGGTGATGCAAGTTTGGGAATCTGCTCTAGTTTCTGAACTCTGCTCTATTTTCTTTACCGATGACTCCTGAGAAAGCCAAAGAGCAAAACTCAAAAGGGTGGAGAGAAGAGGGCTGAGAGAAGGGATGATGGATGGTGTTTATGAGGGATATGGAAAGGGGTCATGGCTGGCATTCGATGGACAAGGTGGGTGTTTTATGGAGAACATTGGTATTGATGGAGATTTTTGATGTTTTATGGAGAACATTGGTACTGATGGAGATCTTTGATGTTTTATGGAGAACATTGGTACTGATGGAGATCTTTGATGTTTTATGGAGAACATTGGTACTGATGGAGATCTTTGATGTTTTATGGAGAACATTGGTACTGATGGAGATCTTTGATGTTTTATGGAGAACATTGGTACTGATCGAGATCTTTGTTGTTTTATGGAGAACATTAGTGTATTGATTGAGATTTTGGGTGTTTTATGGAGAACATTGGTACTGATGGAGATCTTTGATGTTTTATGGAGAACATTGGTACTGATGGAGATCTTTGTTGTTTTATGGAGAACATTAGTGCATTGATTGAGATTTTGGGTGTTTTATGGAGAACATTGGTATAGGTGGAGAATGTTGGTGTTTTCTGGAGAATGACAGTTTAATGGTGAATATTGTTTTTTTTTTTGGAGAACACTTGTATTTGATGTTTTGTGGAGAATATTGTTGTTTTCTGGGGAATGTTGGTGTTTTATGGAGAGCATTTGTGTTTTATGAAGAATGATGGTATTGCATGGTAAATATTGTTTTATGGGGAACACTTGCGTTTGATGTTCTATGGGGAATGTTGGAATGTATTTTATATAGAATGTTGGTGTTTTATGGATATTTTTAGTGTTAGTAGAATGCTGGAGTATGATGGAGAACACTTTATTGATGGGGAATGTTGGTGTTTTAGAGAGAATATGGTTATTTGATACATTTACATTTATGCATTTGGCAGACGGTCCTTATCCAGAGAAACTTACAGAAGTGCTTTGAAGTCTCTAACAATAAATACATCCTGATACTGGCTCACTAGGTCACGGATTAAGAATGCCATCAGTCTAAAAACTCTGTTGGGGAGGGAATATAGTAAAACACACAGATAACACAATTTATTTTTTTTTATTTGCCAAAAATGCTAACTTAATTACTTTAGGACGAGGTAGTTCTTTAGACTTCATTTGAACACCGCCAGTGACACAACTGTTTGGATATGTAGGGGAAGTTCATTCCAGCACCTAGGTGCCAGAACAGAGAACAGTCTTGATGCATGCTTTCCTTGTACCCTGAGAGATGGTGGCACCAGTCTAGTGGTTCTAGAGATTCAGAGGGAGTGTGGGACAGTGCGGGGTGTGATAAGTGCATTGAGGTGAGTGGGTGCTAGTCCATTTTCGGCTTTGTAGGCAAGTATCAAAGTTTTAAATCTACAGGTAGCTACAGGAAGCCAGTGGAGGGAGCGTAGCAATGGGGTGGTGTTGGAGAACTTAGGAAGGATGAAAAAAGTCAAGCAGCTACATTCTGGATCAGTCGCAGAGGTCTAATGGCCCTCAGAGGCAAACCTGCCAGGAGTCTAGTCTCAAAATGACAAGAGACTGAACCAGCACCTGAGTGGCCTTGTAAAAGAGAAATCGACATGAAAGTGTCACATTTGCAACGTGAGAGGAAAAGGACAGTTGATTGTCCATGGTTACGCCAAGGTTATGTTCAGTAACCGAAGGTGGGATCAGTGAGATGTTCAGGGATTTCACAACATCCTGACATGGTGATGAATCCCCTGCGATGAACAGCAGTTCAGTTTTGCTGGGATTAAATTTCATCTGATCAACTGCTGTTCATGTTCAGATATCTGCCAGAAATGCTGAGATCTGAGCAGAAACAAGAGAATCTGAGGGAGGGAAGGAGAGGATGAGTTGAATGTCATCCGCATAACAGTGGTGTGCGCTCACAAAGAGATCGAGTATAGAGGGAGAATAGAAGAGGACCACATACTGAGCCTTGTGGGACACCAGTGGGGAGTCTGTGGGCAGGAGGTCACCTGTTAGGAGTGACCGTCCAGGTAGGAAGCAAACTACTGCCGTGCTGCACCACAAATTCCGAGACTGAGGGTGGACAAGAGAGTCTTGTGGTTGACTGTATCAAATGCTGCTGAAAGATTTGATAGACAGTGGTGAGGTTTTGTAGAGAACATTGGTGTTGATGGAGAATGTAAGTGTCTGGTGTTGATTCTAGTATGAGATAAAGGACAAGAGGGTGATTAAGGGAATGTAAAGGATTGCTAAAGATTCTGTATATATAATATTTACCTTGACAATGTTGTTCTTTTTGCAGACTTAGCAATGCAGCATAATAGAAGGAAGGAACTAAAGAGAGAGTGCAACTGAAACTTCTGAAAACTTTTAATACATTTTATTACACAAGCTTTTAATAATTGAGAGGAAGACACTCTTGTACACTTGTTTTTGAGGGGTTGTGTCAGGACCCACCTTCTAACCCTTTGAATATTTTAGACAGTTATTATTATTTAACCACCTAAATATTAAAGGCAACAAGAGACTTCTCTCTCTCTCTCTCTCTCTCTCTGATTTGATGGAGAATGTCAGTATTTGATGTAGAAGGTTGGTGTGTGTTGGAGAATGTTGGTGTATGATGGAGAATGTTGGTGTTTGATTTAGAATGTTGGTGTTTGATGGAGAATGTTGGTGTGTGATGGAGATTAAGAATGGTGGTGCTTGATGGAGAATGTCGGTGTGTGATGGAGATGTTAGAATGTTGGTATTTGATGGAGAATGTTGGTGTTTGATGGAGATGGAAAATGTTGGTATTAGATGGTGACTGTTCATGTACAATAGAGAATGTTGGTGTTTGCTGAAGATGTTTGGTGTCTGATGACAACTTCTGGAATTTTATGGAACATTATCTTGTCCTATAATGCTTGTAGATGGTTGATGGAGAATGTTGGTGAAGAATACATGATAATAGAGTAAAATGATTGCTTGGGTTTTATAACACACAACTCTCTCTCTCTCTCTCTCTCTCTCTCTCTCTGTTGTTTTGCTGGTTTCACATGGTGTTTTTCAGTTGATTCAGCTGATGGTGTTTAATGAGGTGTGTTGGGGGCTGACGGACAGTAAAAGTTGCAGTTCTACTGCCCTGTAGGTTTAAGTAAGTAATATATTCACAAGAATCTAATGCCACCCTCTTCATTAAGTCTTGGCTGAAGACTCCTTGATGTTATTGCACAGGTGCAGACCTCAACTCCATCTGATGCAATTTTCTCATTCCTGTCTCACTAACTGTTCGTAATGGCTAATTTTATTGAAACATTACTTGTTAGGTTGTAAACACATTGCAGTTTGTGTCCACTTCTATCATTATGACTGGAGTATATTGCCAACCTGTAAAGACTTATTTCATTTCCTGTAGCAACAGGCTTTATCGATCGCTCCCTGCAGACCGAACACCAGCAGAGACAGGGATGTTATTTTGTCGAATCAGGAGCTTAACTCAAACTGATAGTCAGTCTCTATCTCGCTGTCCAGTCCTCCTACGGTAGCAACCTTTATCTGATTAGTTTTGACAGAGCGCTGGTGCCAAGGCTTACTCTTTCTCAGAGTCTGGCGGAACTGCGCTCTTGTCGTTTGGTGTTTGTTTTCCCAATAAAGCTCGCATGGTATTATCTTTGCCAAGCTAAAATATCAAATTCGCTTAGGCTCAGTGTGTGCGCGCACGCTTTTCATGGTTTAAGAGCATTACAATACGTATAACAAGATTAGGAACTGTATTTTAAAAAATACAGAAATATGGATGCTACGAATGTAACGCTTCAGAGTTACACAGGAAGACGGCAATAATCAGATTACAGACGGAATGATGTGAAAATGAGACGATTATGTATTCACAAGAGTCTATAGCCATTAAAAAAAAAGAAAAGAGCAACAGGCGCAGAAAGCAAACACTAATGCGACAATCTCTGAACTAGAGCAAAACAACAAAACACTAAGTACTAGATTAAGAACAAAACCACTGAAAATGTTCTGTTGAGTGTTCTTCAGTTTGTATTTCAGGGATAAACCTTGATTGTTTTTCATGTGTAGTGATGCATCATTGCCGTTGCAGAAGTGGGACGTGTCCGTCTACACCGGTCACCCTTAAGTGTTCTTCAGTTTTCCATTTTCCATTGAGAGGAACCCTTGATGCTTCTGGTATGGAACCTTGTAACAAAGTGTTTCCTGTCAGAAATGGGTTTATTTGGATGCTAAGATTCCGTAATTGTCCAATAAACCCTTAAAGAAACCATGAAGAACCCTTTTTTCCCCTAAAAGTATTTGTATTAACTGATGGGTAAGTTAACATTTAGCCATTTGATACGCTCTTTAAGGGTTCTTAAAGGGTTCATTGGATAATGAGGTGTTCTTAAGTTTGTAAAAGGGTTGTATTTGTATTTGTAAAATGCATTGTGTCATAAAAGTGTCATAAATGTCTGAAGAGTGTATATATTCATGCTATTTATATTTTGCTAGGCTAGTTAGCAAGCAGCAGAGAGGTTTGCTCTTTAATTTGTTTACTATAATAATATTTTCATATGGAGACTCCCAAGAGACTCCAACAATGACCTTCTCCATTTATTGTGCAAAAGTTTTTATTTTGTTTAAATTGCTTATTTTTTTTTTTTTAAATGTATTTTCCTGTAAATTTGCGGTTGGACAACGGCGACCTTCCCCGAGTTCTGATTGATCGGCGCTCTATAGACGGCTCTAACACGTGATCTCAGAACATGTCGAGTGAGGTCGCGTTGACTGTACAGCCGGATTTTTGGTGATGAGATTATTTCGTGTTGATTCGATTCAGCTCACGTGTTACATCGACAAAAACATCAGTCCTGATGGAAAGTTTTCCTTTTTCTTTCAGGCACAGTCAGAGTTTTCCCCACATGGTCAGCCATCACCACAGCACATCTCCATTCTATACAGGAATCGATACGGAAGACAGGATGAAGGGTAGGAAGTATGGAGGGATAGAACAAAGAGAGAGGAACAGGCAGAGAGAATAGGATGAGGTGAGGAGACAGTGAGATAAGAGCTACCGAGAGACATGAAGAGGAAATATGAAGAGGCAGAACAAAAGAGATGGAGAAGTGTGTGTTTGAGAGAGAGAGAGAGAGAGAGAGAGAGAGAGAAACAAGGAGAGATGTATGTGTGAGAAAGAGGACGAGAGAGACAGATAGAAAGAGAGACAGAGACAACAATAAAGAGAGAGTGAGACAGAGAAAGGAATATAGACAAATGAAGATAGATAGAGACAGAGAGAGTGAGACAGAGAAAGAGGGACAGAGAGAGTGAGATAGATAAAGAGATATATTATTGTAGCGAGTAAGACATAAAGCGGGAGTGAGAAGATGTGAGAGTGAGAGAGAAA
The DNA here is from genome assembly GCA_012411365.1 of Ameiurus melas. Lineage (NCBI taxonomy): Eukaryota > Metazoa > Chordata > Actinopteri > Siluriformes > Ictaluridae > Ameiurus > Ameiurus melas. Next base: position 3,172,210 of record CM022756.1, read on the forward strand.
GAGGAATGGAGAATGAGACAGAAAAGATAGATAGGGACAGAGAGAGTACGAGTGATAAAGAGGGACAGAGACAGAGAGGGTGAGACATAGAAAGAGGGAGAGGAATGTAGTTGGAGAGAGTGAGAGAGTAAGGGAGTGAGACATTGAGAGAGTGAGAGAGAAAGAGGGAGAGAGACAGACAGAGAGTGAGACAGTGAGAGAGGGAAATAGACAGACAGAGTGAGACAGAGAAAGATGAAGCCAGACAATGAGTGAGAGTGAGACAGAAAGAGATAGTGAGACAGAGAAAGAGGGAGAGAGGCAATGAGTGAGAGTGAGACAGAAGGAGAGAGTGAGACAGACAAAGAGGGAGAGAGACAATGAGAGACAGATAGAAAGAGAGACAGAGACAACAATAAAGAGAGAGAGTGAGACAGAGAAAGGAATATAGACAAAGAAAGATAGATAGAGACAGAGAGAGTGAGACAGAGAAAGAGGGAGAGAGACAATGAGAGACAGTGAGACAGAAGGAGAGAGTGAGACACATGTTCCCTGTCCATGTTTTTGTCCACATTAATAAGTGTCATGGCCGCCCCGCTGCCCCAAGACTCTGAGTGTAAAACTTTTAATAGACTTTTAATGGAATTGGGGAAAGTGGAAGAGGCTCACCAGTTTCACTCGTTATCTCCTCCACCGTTTCTCTGTGATGTGCTGAGATAACGCTGCTAGACGAGTCTGCTAATAACAGTAGACATTAATAGAACATTAGCACTTCATCCTTATAGAATACTCCTGCTTTAGCCTGCGGTTATTTATAGAGCAGGAGATGTGGAGTGACAGCGAGACTGCTGGGAGAGTGAAGTGAAGGAGAAGCAGAACAGTGTGAGAATTACTGTACCATGGCATTCTAGAACCTGAGGAACATTTCTGTCTCAATTCTGAGATGTTCATCCCGAGTGCTTGCGTCTGATGCTCTGCTGTGTAACGCCGCTCCCGAGTCAGCCGTTTGGAGAAATACAACCTGCGGTGATGTGCATTAGCTCCGCCCCTTTCTGGAACCACTGTAGGTGAGATACACATGGGAACAGGGTGTGTGTGGTGTTCTGCAGGTTCTGCAAAGAACCGCTGGGGCACATGAGAGTCAGAATCTGATGACTCATCATCAGAAGGAACATCAAAATAAATTAGTGTGTGACTGTAATGTGATTTCCAGGTATATATATATATATATATAAATGTATGTGTGTGTGTGTGTGTGTGTGTGTGTGTATGTGTGTGTGTGTGTGTGTGTGACTTTGTTGGTGGTTTTGTCACAGTTTGTTGTTCTCTTGTGGGCTTTGATTCTGCAAATTACTCCTACACCCAGTTTCTAACAATTCCAGTTTGTCTTTTATACTTTAATTGGTGTGTGTGTGTGTGTGTGTGTGTGTGTGTGTGTGTGTGTGTGTGTGTGTGTGTGTGTGTGTGTGTGTGTGTGTGTGTGTAAGTGTGTGTGTAAGTGTGTGTTCAAGTGTGTGTGTAGAATGGCTACATTTCTACTTTTCTTTCAACACAAACACACACAGACACACACACACGCATACACACACACGCACACACACACACCCTGTGGCTATTCTGGGCCTGATCCCTTAATAATCCCCTCTCAGTTCCTCAGCACGGAAATCAGAGCACTAATCATTCTGAGAGAGAGAGAGAGAGAGAGAGAGAGAATGAATGTGAGTGACTGTGTGTGTGTGTGTGTGTGTGTGTGTGTTTTATTTTTGAGTGTACACCATGCTGCTCCCCTTCTAAGAGCACCATGATTTTCACAGCAGGTAGCCAGAGCCCAATACAAGACCGAGAAAGAGAGAGAGAGAGGATGACAGTAATCTGTATTTTTCTTTTTGTTCTTTTGTGTGTGTGTGTGTGTGTGTGTGTGAGTCTGTTGGTTCTAGAACTCCTCATTTACTTCTAGAATTCCTCTAACGGTTCTTCAACTCCCAGTTTAATTGTAGAATCCTTCCATTAGATCTACATCTGGAACTTTCTGCGTTAACGGCTGTAGTTGTGTTATTTTAGACTGCTTGCTCCTGTAGGTTCTATATCTCCTCCTGTTGGTTCTAGATCTCCTCCTGTAGGTTCTAGATCTCCTCCTGTTGGTTCTAGATCTCCCCCTGTCAGATGTAGGACCTGTCTGGAGTTCCGCTTTCCTCAGTGTGTACTTGTAGTGGACGCACATTTCTGGACCGTGTTACGTGGTATGATCGTGTGTGTGTGTGTGTGTGTGTGTGTGTGTGCATGTGTGTGTGTGTGTGTGCATGTGTGTGTGTGTCCACTCTCAGTGTGTTAGGTAGGAAGTGAAGTGAGCTTTAGGAGTGGATTTATTGTCGCATTAAAGTAGGGGACTTGAAACGAAGTGCACTGCAGTTATTAAGTAAGCGGAGCGTGACTGTTCTGCAGACATGGTTCCCTCTAGCTGTTTGGTTGTACATAAACAAATGATGAAGACACACATTGCACTTATTACAACTTTTATTTTATGTGAAAAAGTTTTGCCACCCCATAACCCTCGTTAATTAGACCTCATAATTGAAATCAAGCCACGCCTCCAAAAACTTCACATGAAGTGCATGAATATGAAAACATGCTAAACTGCAGCTGAACTCACTTTCTGTGTCTGTTATAACAACTCATAATTACAAAATTGCTTCAATGGGTCCATAATATGCAGAAGAATCTTACATTAGCATGATTACTAGCTGAAATGAAAAGGATTTTGTTTGTATTTTCCTAATAAAAGACATTTTCTAAATGCATTCTATTTGATGTACAATCATGTGAAATAATACATAAGTACACCCCTACATTTATCACGCCTGCAAATCCATCAGGAGTTGAAGATCAGGCGCCAGTGATTAGAACCTGCTTAGGAAGTGCAGGTGGAACCTGTCTTATTTACACCCCTCTCATATCCAGTGTCTGGTGTTCCCTTTGCTATTGAGGTGTGTGGTGTCATCAAGGCCTTCAGAAAAAAAGATTGCGGATGCCTATGATTTGGCAAGGGATTTAAAAAGATCTCCGTTGTAAGGAAAATAATCTACAAATGGTACAGATTTCAAATGTCCAGGACTGTCTGTCCCAGCAAATTCAGCACAAGAGCAGACGGTTTGATGGAAAGGAATCTGCGAGTAAGCCTTGCAACTGTTGGTGTCAAAGTGTATGCTTCATCAATCAGAAAGAGATTGCAAAAAATTTGACCTGCAAGGGCGGCACACCAGGAAAAAGCCTTTGTAAGACTACAGTTAGCCAATGAGAATACATACAAAGACCAGGCCTTCTGGCACGCTGTCGACCAGTCTTTCACACTGATGTTGGGTGACTTAATGCCACTCCTGGCACAAACATTCAAGCAGCTCGGCTTTGTTTTGACGGTTTGTGACCACCCAGCTTCTTTTTGATCACATACCAGAGGTTTTCAGTGGGGTTCAGGACTGGAGATTGGGCTGGCCATGACAGGGTCTTGATTGACCTGGCTGTGTGGCATGGAGTATTGCTGGAAATACCAACCTTCAGAATTGGGGAACATTGTCAGAGCAGAAGGAAGCACGTCTTCTTCCAGGACATCCTTGAATGTGGTTTGATTCATGTGTCCTTCCCAAAGACAAATCTGCCCAATTATAATCTTGCTGAAGTACCTGCAGATCAATACCAATGCTCCACCAAATGTCACAGTGGGTGCGAGTCACTATGGCTTGTAGGCCTCTCCAGGTCTCCGTCTAACCATTAGATGACCAGGTGTTGGGCAAAGCTGAAAATTGGACCCATCAGAGAAGATGACCTTACTCCAGTCCTCTACGGTCCAATCCTTATGGTCTTTTGCAAACCTCAGCCTGGCTCTTCTTTGCTTCTCATTGGTGAAGGGCTTTTTTCTAGCTTTGCACGACTTCATCCCTACCCCCAGGAGCCTGTTTAGAACCGTCCTCACCGTGCACTTCACCCCAGCTGCCATTAGCCATTCATCAGCAGGTCATTTGATGTCATCCTACGGTTGTTGAGTGACATTCAAATGAGTTGGCAGTCATCCCGGTGAGTGGAGAGAAGTGTTTTCGCCCTCTGCCGTTCTGTAGCCTTGTTGTCCCTGATGTCTGCTGCTTGACCTTGTTCTTTTGACCCACCCTCTTTGAAATTTTAAGGATGGAAGCAACTCGACACTCACTGTATCCCTCTGCCAGTAACGTAAGAATTGAACCCTTCTTTTCATCACTCAAAACTTTCCTTTTCAACTCTTTAGTTATTATTAAGTCAGTAGTTATTTTTTTTTCATTCCAATTACTTTTGAGGTACTACTAGCACTGTTTCTGCCATCCAGCTGAGGCTGTTGCAAGAGGATAATGATGACCACAGCAGTGTTTCTTATACTTTCACTCTTAAATAACGTCTGGTTCATGTGATCTCCTAATCAGAACCTCATTCAGTACAATCAGGTGTGCCTGTGTTGGAATTCAACAGACACTGGAATGGAACGGCTGCCATAGGCATATAGATGCTGATTGAAGAAAAAATGTAGTATATTGTGCTATAAGAGCAATAAAACAATCGGCGACATGCTGCTATAGAACTTCAGAGTGTTAGCAGTACAGTAACTGTGCTTTATCACACCATCACATCGCTGATTATTTACCTCTAACAGCATCACACGGAGTGTTTCACTCATGACGTAGTAGTCACTCAAGTGTAGATCTGTCAAGTGTAGATCGTGACAGGAGAACGAGAATGATACAGTACAGCATTTCAGACCTTCTGTATGGAAAAAAAACGGATGGCCGCAATCGATCAGATCAGTTTAAATATACTTTGTACTTCTGCGAAATAATAACGAAGCCATAAATCTATACACTACTGAGGTCTGCTACCTCAAGTCCACAGAGGCAAATATCATTATATTAGTGAGCTATAACGAGAAGACAAATGTGCCCACACACACACACACACACACACACACACACTTTCATACAAACACAAACAAAATGTACACAAATCCATAAAATATTCTGTCTCTCACATACTCTTTGCTGTTGAGGATTTTTTCTGCTCTCCTGTTTTCACCGCTTTAAAGTAATTCAGTAACTGAGTGTTCAGCGCAGCAGTTTGTTCACAAACACATCGAGAGAGAGAGAGAGAGAGAGAGAAAGAAAGTGGTCATGAATAACATAATGAATGAGTTTTTAAACACTTACTATAAAATAAAATAAAAAATAAATGGAATATAAAACAGCATCCGACCAAATTTGCACAGATAGGGGGTGTAATTACTTATGCATTTCAGCTGCTTCCTTGCCTTGGAGAACTGCTTTTCCTGAGCATGTTCAAGACTTTTTCCCCCGCGTCATTCCACTTTATTACACATAACTTTTTTTATGGACATGAATCTTGTGAATTCTTTCTATTTCCAGATTTCTTGAGTTAATACTGAGTTCTGGTGAAAATCTCACGTGAGCAACCTCACGGGAAATATATTTACTGAAAACAGTGTCGATGCATTGAATACTCATTACCCCCACTGTATGCAGTGTATTTTTAGAGAAGCGTTTATCTTTGGTCGGAAAGTCTCTGTATGCCTCTGCTATCTCGGTACAGCATGATGATTTCTGTTGATCAGCTTTAGGCGCTGTAGCGTCTGGGAGATGACGTGTTGTTCTTGACAGGCGCCAAAAGAAAGACATTAACGTCAAACAGATAGATTAACCCTCTCAGCCCGGCTGTCCTGCCGGCTAGGACCATATTTAATGCCGTCTGCAGAGAAGCTTCTCAGGAACGTGCGAGCGAAAGACCCTGTTTGTTTCCTGTAAAACTAGAAGCATTTTTTGCAGCATTTCCTTTTGCCATGAAACTATAGTACGGTTGTAGAAACCAGCTGCTAGTTCATGTTGTAGCCTGGTGCATTACCGCTATAGTCAGGCGTGAGTCAGAACACAAGATAACTTGTTTTATGGACATACCGTTAAATTAAATGTAACTACAAATAGATAAAAAGCAAGGTGTGCCATTCTTTAGTTAGTGAATTATTGTGGAGTAAGATGAATGAAACCCGTCTATAGGAAAATTTAAATAACTCCCATCTCTCTCTCTCTCTCTCTCTCTCTCTCTCCTCCCGTTTTCATTCTTGCTCCATTCAGGGCTGGGGATTGATGAAGTCCCTGCGCTATTCTGTTTTTTTTTTAGGTCAATAATCGCTAAATGACGTAAACAGAAGTAATAAGCAGAGTCATGTTAGAGGATGCAGAAAGGGTCTGTTTTTCATCACTGCGGTGAAAGTTGCAGTTCTCAGCTATTCATTCGTTTTCTCCCATTCTCTTCATGGTTTTCCTTCTCAATGCCAACTGACTCACTTTATTCATCATTTCGTATGACAACTGTCCCGAGTGATTTCATAAAAATGTGTATCTGTCCTTCAGAGATGAGACACTGCGCGGGTAATCAACCGAGATATGAAAGATGCATTTAAATTAGCTAGCGATTAAATACAATATCATTTAGGGCTGTCTCAGTGATATATATGCGCTTGAAGAGTCTGGGGCTGACATGCGAAGAAGCCACGCCTCCTTCACTGGGATTGACAGGTACACCGGCCACACCTCCTCCACTGGGAACCACGTCCTCCATTTTTTTATTTCGTAATGGACATGGCAATGTTGAAATGCCTTCCGGTTGGAATATCCTCCCAAATTCGTTGTGGAATGAGGTACAGAGGACACACCTACTTTCCTCCAGTGCTATAAAGAACGGTATTAAACAGAAAAGCTGTGTTGTCATGTTAGTGGGTGCATTATTCATAGTGTTTAGCCAGAACAAAGAGGATTTAAAATCCTGAATGAAAGATAATCCCTGCTGTAGTGTCGCTAAAATGGATTTATCATTTTCATTGTATTAAAAAAACCATACAGGTAATACACGAGGTTAGACTTAAAAGACACGTAGCAGGGTATTTCAAAACAAACAGAGAACCCACTCTCTTCCTGTGGAATGTCACGCTGATTAGATCTACAGTACATGTTTCTGCTTATCCCATTTCCATGAAACGTTCTTAATGTAACCAAAACAAAAAGTCCACTTCCTGTTTGCTAATAGCTTAGCCTTTTATGGGCTGTATGCACGATTAAACTGTCAGCCTTAGAAGACCACCTGATTGCAGCAAGGGTTGTGATTGGCTAATACAGCCAGCCCGTGTTCAAAGCAAAAAATCAAAGCAAGAAATCAATTACAGCAGCTTTAACTAGTTAATATTTAAGTCAAGATTTCCCTCTGTATGATCTCTGTGTACTTTATATCACTGTGTCTTTCAGTCTCTACACCATTTAAAGAAAATAGTTTTCTCTGAATGAAAGTGTTTGCTAAGTGCAAATGTGCCGACTACATTTGAATAGTCAGGATTTGGAGCCCTTTAAAGGTAGGGCAGAAATGTCACTCCCTAGATAATCTGTCTGGATTCTGGTTTTATCCTTTAAAGCCGTGGATCAGGGATTACTCTTTCTGAGATGAGCTCGTACAGAAATTTCAGAAAGTCTGCGGGGAAGTCTCTGCTTCTGCAGCACAAACGGTCGCGAATCCATGAACTGCAGCATGATTTCCACACTGTATTTCAGGCATTTACATTTACGCCGTTTGGCCCTTATACAGCGCGACTTACAGTTATCTCTGAGCAGTTGAAGGTTAAGGGCCTTGCTCAAGGGTCCAGCAGCGGCAGCTTGGTGGTGGGATTTGAACTCATTGACCTTCCAATCAGAAGTCCAACGTCTTAAAATAACCTGTCCTATTAATAAAGATCATTTACATGATCATGTACATTATGTTCCTGGAAGACTTCAGAGCTTGTCAGAGAACGTTCCTGCAAAAAGATAACCATGAGCTATCAAAACAAGTCCCGGACAAAGTTCTGGAAAAGTATCATTCAGGGTTTAGTTATTAAAAAAATAAAAATAACATTTTTTTTTAATATCCTGCAGAGAGACATTGAATCCATTATTCAAATTAAGAAATAGAATATGGCACAGATGTGACTTTGCGTAGAGGACACAAAAGTGGTGAAGAGAGTAGTAGAGAGAATTAGCAATTAGGCAACCAAGAGGCCAAGGGTAACGCTCAACGTGATGCTACCACCACTGTTCGGGTGGTGCGCTCAGGATGTTGAGCACGGCTTACCATATCTGTTGCATTGTGTGTCTTTTGTGTATGCGATAGTAAGGGAAATGTGTGTACGTCTGTGTCTAATCTTTATGTGTGTGTGTGTCTGCAGGTGATTCTGATCAGCTCCACCATTAACGAGCAGGATCAGATGCTCTTCATCAGCACAGATGAGGGAGCGTCGTTCCAGAGACAGCCATTGTCCTTCACCGTGGAGACGCTCCTCTTCCATCCGTCAGACGAGGACAAACTGCTGGCTTACACCAAAGAGGCCGTGGTGCGTTGTTGTTGTGCTAATGTACTAAGACTCCAAATAACGAGTGCTAATTTGTGTATGGGATATGGGATAAGAAGTGGAGTGTGTTGTGGGTAATTTATGAAGAACAGTTGCATGAATTATGTCACATGCGAAGTAGAGGTAGAAAACAATATGCAAATGAGGTGTTGTGCGCGCGGTTTGTTCGTGACAGCCAGAGCAAGTTCTAAGAGAATCCCATAAAAGTCAAGCCGAAAATAAACCTAGGCGCACGCACATTAGCATGTCCAAAAAAAAAACTACACACAACATAAGACTGTAGGTTCTCTTTAAAGGGAACGTGTGAATGAAGACCTGTTCGTTGTCTCTGGGTAAACACTGTTGCCATTGAAGGTGCGATACAAAGGTGTGTAACGAACATCTAATTTGTTATTGGCATCAATTTCGATCTGTTAAGATTTAATCTTGTTAAAACATTCTCATCATTAAAACATTTCGTTTTATCCTCTGAAAAATGTTGTCTTCAGCAAATTTGATACTTTCCTTTGGGATGTATTAATGTGGACATACAAGCACCATTCCCAACGGGAGGTTCAGGCTTAGTGAGTAATATTCCGGGTGATAAATTTGTCTATTTCCATCGAATGCACTCTGTATGTTGTGCTTTTAAGTTGAAAAGCCCTAAATTGCGTATTCATTGAGGCAAAAGGCATATTATTTTGCTCATTTGAAACACACAATCCTCTGCGGACCACATTAGTAAAACAGCTCGGATGCTGTTACGAGTGTTATTAATTAATTTTGCAAATGTTTAGTAAAAGTATATAATTAGCACTGTGATCTCGGCAGGAGTATAAACTGATCTGGCAACCCAGAGCAGCATCTTGCACTACAAATTTCTCCCAGCAGTGTTTTATTCCTCTGTAGTGTATTGGCATCCTCGTTAGAGTTACGAGTGGAAGGCCGTGGGCCTGGACTGCTTCCCGATAAAGTGTGCATGTTGTTAAAGTGTGTGTGTGTGTGTGGTTGTTTTCCCTCTCTGAGCCTGTGTGTGTGTGTGTGTGTGTGAGAAGGAGACAGACGATCAATGCCATCACATTAAAGAAATAACCAGTAAGGCACACAGAAACACAGCTATATGAAATTCATGAGCTGTGAAAACACGAGCCTGCACAGACGTAACCCAAGTGCCTTAGCTGAACTGTTAGCGAAATGGTTATCACTAAACAGTGCAGACCTTCTTATCACACTCCAC
>CM022756.1:3191862-3196862 GCA_012411365.1 Ameiurus melas
TGACATGGCAACATGACCTGAGAAATAGGTCTGTGATGTGTAAAGATCTGATCACATTAATGACACTTTGTGTCGTCTTTCTCTGTAGGATGTGCAGATTGTGAGCACGGATGAGAACCAGGTGCTGCTGGCCCTGCAGGAATGGTACCAGACGGACACCTATAACCTGTACGCATCAGACCAGCAGGGTGTTTATTACTCCATCTTGTTGGAGAATGTGCGCAGCACCAAGCAGCCCGAGGAGAGCGTCGTCATCGACGTGCTGGAGGTCAGGAACAAGACCATGCCTTAGAATTAAGCTGTAAACAAACTATGTGTGTGAGAGTGAGAGTGAGAGAGTGCTGATAGACAGATACATACTTGTTTACTTAATTACTTGCATACTTTATTAATGGCATGAGGGAAAATTGCATTATTCATTATACATGAGTGCCCTTCATATTCCCAACTACGCTGTCAGATGTAATTACAAAATGTACTGAACACTGACTAAATAGCGTCCCTTAACCCGATCCTCCATGTTTATCTTCTTTCTTTTTTTTTTTACTTTCACAGGTGCGTGGCATCAAAGGCGTCTTCTTAGCCAATCAGAAAGCAGACGGGAAAGTCAGGACCCTCATCACATATAATAAAGGACGGGATTGGGAGCTACTAGCTCCGCCCACCGCTGACATGAATGGCAAACCGGTGAACTGCAAACAGGTAGAAAGCTCCATACAAATTCCTGTTAACTTACATTCACTTGTCTAATGGGGCGGCTGTTGATCAGGTGGTAGAGTGGGTTGACCATTAATCGTACGGTTGGCGGTTCGATTCCCGGCCCACATGACTCCACATACCAAAGTGTCCTTGGGCAAGACACTGAACCCCAAGTTGCTCCTGATGGCAAGTTAGCGCCTTGCATGGCAGCTCTGCTCCCATTGGTGTGTGAATGAGATACACTGTAAAGCTCTTTGGATAAAAGCGCTCATATAAGTGATATAAGTGTGCCGTTTTTTTATTTGCTTACTGATTTTTATGTTATTTCACCTGCTGCTTTGAGATAGGGTGAGAAGCTCGGCTAGCCGAGAGGAACTCAGAGTACAGCCGCTGCTCCTTTGCGTTGAAAGGAGCCAGTTGAGGTGGGTCGTCCCCTGGTAAGGATGCCCCCTGGGCGCCTCCCAAGGGAGGTGTTCCAGGCACGTCCAGTTGGGAGGAGACCTCGGGGAAGACCCAGGACTAGGTGGAGAGATTATATCTCCACACTGGCCTGGGAATGCCTCGGGATCCCCCAGTCAGAACTGGTTAATGTGGCTTGGGAAAGAGAAGTTTGGGGTCCCCTGCTGGAGCTGTTGCTCCCGCGACCCGATAGCGGATAAGCGGTTGAGGATGGATGGACTTGCTGCTTTGCACCAAAATTTACTAATTTACAATGTTCTACTTTTACATTTTTTAGTTGTTGCTTTTTGTTCAAATAGCTTATTTTAGCTAAGTCTTTCCTGAAGTTCAAGAGTGTCTTCTTATGACCCTTGTGTTGTAGAAATATAACAGATAGATGGTTTATTATCTCATTCCTTGCTCCTCATGGGCAGTGCTAGCTCAGTACATAATTAGATCTTAAGGGCCGCTGAATAAATATACACCACACACACCTTCCCAGATCAAATACACGTGATTAAGGTTGTTAAAGGTTACGCTTGGGTTATTAGAACAGAATTTCCTGCCAACAATATCAGCATTCTTCCCAGTCATGGTAGGACGATAAAGAAACACTAATGAGGTCATTGTGTAATAATAAAGGAATAAAAATATGTTGTTGCCACGGTTTGACCAACTTCCATGGCAATGTAAAGCATTTTGTCCATAAAGCTCCATTCTGTTGATGTTGTTATTGTTGCCACATATGGTCACACACATTTCACAAAATCAGGTCATGCCAATAGGAATTGAGGTTCACGAGACTGATCACACATTGCAAGAGCTTGGGCATCACTGCTTTAACCAAATCTGCAAAGACCGAATCCTGTTTAATAAACAATTTTCTGGGCAAACAATAAACGGAGGCTAGGCTCCAACAATTAGCATGGTATTTGCATACGACTAATTTAATCTATTCACGGTCCTTTGTTTGTTAGCAACATGTCCAAACAGTTTAACAATGGACAGAAGCTTCCAGCGTGCTACAATTTACATAATGCTAATCAGTGCCCATTCACTTAAATTTGGTTTTAATGAAGATTGCCCTTTTTGGCTCGACTCTTTAAGATAATATCTACTTAATTAGCATTATATAAAAAGATTTCGCTAATCAGAATGTCACACAAACATCACATCCAATGCCGAACAATGTATTTTGTATCCTTTGCCTTTGTGTTTATACTTTTTTTCTTTTCTTTCCTCAATCCAATTCATACTCAAGGCTGAAACTTGCACATGAACCCCTTGACCTCTCACAGCATGGAGGTTGACTCATCTCATACTGCAAGGGATTGTGGGTAGTGGAGCATTAGCAGGGGTCTCCTGCTACCTCCGCAATCTGAAAAGAGATTTGTAGAACAGTCTGTTTTTTTTTTAAACTGATGCATTACTTGCTTTATTTTACATATTGACTTATTCCATCTCTTTCTCTGTCCTTGAAACACAATCATCTCTCTTTGCCTATAGTTTTCTTATTCTTTTGCATGGCTCATTCTTTTTTTTCATTCCTCTGGGTCTCCCAACTCAATGTATTTCTTACGAATTGTATCTTTTAGAGAGCTGAACTGGAATGTGGAGTGGTGAGACTGCGTTCTGTGGGTATCCACATTAATGGGATCCAAATTAAAATATCCTTGCAGTGGCAAAGGGTCTGGGTGCCGTCTTTTCAGTACTCCGATTAGAATGGTAATAAAATGAATCAGATTATCACTCTGGAGCGATGGTAAGGATTCTAACTCAAGTACTACTACAACAGATGAGGATGGGAAGGGATGGTGTGAGGATGCTTGTGGATGGTTTTGGAGTACGTGGTTGTGTTCAGGATGCATAGGGATGGAATGTAAATGGGCTATGGATAGTTTTGAGTACATAGGGCTGGGATGTGGATGGGCGGGGAATGGTGTTGGAACACATATTGATGGGATGTAGGTAGAAAACGGAATGTAGATGGTGATAGGACACTGTTGGTGCTTATAATGATGGGATGTGGATGGGCTGGGGATGGTGGGGATGGTGCACATAGGGATAGGCTGTAGATGGAGTGGAAAGTGTTGGTACACAGAGGGATGGGGATGTAGATGGAGAGAGGATAGTGGTGCTGCGCAAATCGATGCGTCTGTGAGTGGTATTGAAGGACATGGAGAAGGAGTGGTGATGCACAAATAAGGATAATATGGTGATAGTGGTATAAGGGCGTATGGCAGTGGGGTTGGGATGGTATTGAGGTATATATGGATGGGGTGTGGGTGGTGTTGGTATACTTAGAGATTAGGTGGAGCTGTTATGGGGTTGATAAGGCACATGGGAATGGGGTCAGTATGGTGTTAGTGTACATGAGATTGGGATCATGGTTTATGGTCATACATGAAATTTCTTACTGGTTTAAAGGGGGAAGCATTATGAATGAAACTTGCTTACTTGTATAGTCGGCTAATGAAGAGTCTTGCGACTCGTGATAAATTAAATTAAATGACCCCAGTGAAAATTATTTACTGATGCATTAAACTATACAGGCAGTATAGCACGAGCACTGACAGAAGATGTCAAGTTTAAATGACTGTGTGAGGTCATGGGGATATGGGGCTAGTGTGGGTAAAGTGTCGCGGTACATGGGGTGGGTGTGGGTAACATTTCAGGGTACATGAGGAAGGTGTGGGTAACGTGTCGGGACTAGTATCTGTGTAGCCTGTTCAGTGAGGTAGGGTCGGATTTTTTTGATGTTGTACAGGATGAACTTCCAGGACCGTGCAGTTGTTGAGATGTGGTCTGTAAAGGTCTAGCTGTCATTGAGAATCACCCCAAGGTTCCTGGCCATGCTGGTTGGCTTGAGTGTGGGTGAGCCGAGCTGTACAGTGAAATTGTGGTTGATTGAGGGACAGGCTGGGATGATGAGAAGCTCAGATTTTGCCAGGTTGAGCATAAGATGGTGTTCCCTCATCCAGACTGAGATGTCCGACAGGCAAGCAGAGATACGAGCAGAGACGGATGGATTGTCAGGCTGGAAGGACAAATAGAGCTGGGTATCGTCAGCATAGCAATGATATGAGAAGCCATGAGACCAATCACCTGACCTAGAGATGTAATGTAGATAGAAAAGTGGAGTGGACACAGAACTGAACCCTGTGGAATGCCAGTTGTTAGTTGCTGAGTTTCAGAAATATCTCCCCTCCATGATACTTTGAAGGATCTGTCAGAGAGATAGGATTCCACCCAGCGCAGAACCGTTCCAGTGATGCCCAGGCTGGAGAGAGTTGACAGGCAGATCTGATGGTTTACACTGTCGAAAGCAGGGGAGAGGTCAAGTAGGATGAGGACAGATGATCTAAAGGTTGCTCTTGCTAGTCGTGAGGCTTCAGTGACAGAAAGCAGAGCAGTCTCCGTGGAGTGATTGCTCTTGAAGCCAGGCCTTGGTGTCCAGGAGGTTGTTCTGTGTGAGAAAATTGGAGAGTTGATTAAAAACGGCTCTTTCAAGAGTTTTGGAAAGAAAAGGGAGGAGGGAAACAGGTCTGTAATTGTCAACTGCAGCATGGTTAAGTGATGTTTTTTAAGTAGTGGGGTAACCCGGGCCTCTCACTCTCACTCTCTCTCTCTCTCTCTCTCTCTCTCTCTCTCTCACACTCTCTCTCTCTCTCTCTCACTCTCTCTCTCTCTCTCTCTCTCTCTCTCTAACACACACTCCTCTCTCTCTCTCTCTCTCTTACCTCTCCTCTCTCTCTCTCTCTCTCTCTCTCTCTCTCTCTAACACACTCTCTCACTCCTCCTCTCTCTCTCTCTCTCTCACTCTCTCTCTCACACACTCTCTCTCCTCTCTCTCTCTCTCTCTC
>CM022756.1:3201862-3411862 GCA_012411365.1 Ameiurus melas
GAAACCTTGAGACGAACCAGACTCGAAAGGTACCCCTCTAGATCAGCGGCCCGCAACCTTTTTTCCGCCATGGACCGGTTTAATATCAGACAATATTTTCACGGACCGGGCCTTTAAGGTGTTGCGGATAAATAAAACAAAATAAAATGATACGACCGGCATAAAAACTGTTTTTTTTTTAATCTAATAATAAACGTGAATCCAATGTGAAATCGCAGCTTTATTAGCAGTGTCCTAGTAACATCACGCCAACAACATAGCATGAGTCACTTCCGCTCTACCCCTTAACGTATCACGTGACCAAGTAACATATCACGTGACCGAGACAAGCGTCTTGACTTGCGTCAAGAGCGAGTCGTAGACGGATGTATTTTTCAAAATAAAACATCATTCAGACTCCGATAATAAATAAAACGGAAATAACGCAAGTTATTTATTCTTTTTGTGCGGCCCGGTACCAAATGACCCGCGGACCGGTAGGTTGGGGACCCCTGCTCTAGATGACACCAGGATGTGATTGTAAACCAGTATAGGTTTAGTATACAGGTGTAGAAGAGGAAAGATACTGTGAGTGTGTTTATACGATGTTCAGTAAGAACGGATTGTACATAAGACCCTGGGATGAGCAACAGGAGTAGTCTTTATGACTACAACATCAGCTCTTGGGTATAAATCGACAGAATCCCAGTGAGATTGAGGTATTAGGGTTTTTTTTTGTTTTTTTTAGGAAGTGTGCTGTTGTTGGTTATATTGTGGGTGGAGCCACCATGAGCAGAACGTCAACACTTATTTGAGTGTTATATTTTCTCAGGTGTTTGAAGAGGAGCACCACGTCCTATATCTGGATCACGGTGGCGTCATCGTGGCCATCAAAGACACGTCCATCCCATTAAAGATCCTCAAGTATGTATGCTTTTCAAGTAGCTTGCTTCTGCACTTTGGAGCACAAATCTCGCGCTGATGTTAGTCGGTGTAACAGAAAATTAATTAGAGGAACAGATTAGAGGGGGAGATTTGCCTCGAGGCAAAGATCATGTACAGCATCAGAGGAGAGAGAGAGAGAGAGAGAGAGAGAGAGAGAGGGAGAGAGGGAGTGAACGACAAGATCGTGACAGAGGGAATCCTCGCTTATCCTTGTTCCACACATTCAGCCCTAGAGAGACTCTTGAGTAAATTCATCCTCCTACTCCAGAGGCTCTTCCCTCATTCTCTTATCCCTCGTTTTCCTCTCTCTTGCTTTCCTCCCTGTGTTTCTTCCCCTCGTTACTCAATCAGAGAGACTTCAGGGTCTGTCAGATATGAAGTGCTGTCCGGCCTGAGAGGGAGAAAAATTATGAAGTGCCCCAGCAAAAAAAAATCCTTAAAGTCGTCAGGAGGCTTTACTGTACACACACACACTTACACACACACACACACACACACACACACACACACACACAGTCATCGTAAAACCAGGATTTGTTAAAGCCCCAAAACAGGTTAAAGTCACGAGCACATGCAAAACCTCTAACACGTGCAGCGTGGCATTCAAGCCAGCTTTCATGTGTTCACATATTTTTAGCATGTTGCCGTGAGAGAGGGATGAAAAAAGAAAAAAATAGAACAAAAAAAACAACCAACCAAGAAGTAAAATTACCATATAGAGCACGAGAGCATATGAGTCACACCTTGCTTTTCTTAGCTCTCGTCAGATGAGCTGGAAAGCAGAAAGCGACTCACGACTCCATCAGCTAGTGTTCATTTCAGTCTAAACCTCAGTGTCTGATGAAGGAATGATGACGAAGGAGATGATTATTTCAACCGGAGCATGGCGTACAACTCCAGGAAATGCAGTCTAAAAAAGTTTCTAAAGGGGTTAAATATGGCATCAGAGAACATCCGTTGAAAGTTTTTCGACATTTCGATTGAAATGCACGTACGGTGTTCACACTGGGCCATTTAGCAACATGTAGTGCATTATTAATATCGGGATGATGTGCAGGAACTACCAAAAAATTGTTGAAGTGTTGAATGATGGACTCTTTCGTCACTCGGGGGTGGGGATGATGGCCTTCTCTGTGTAGTGTAGATGAAGCCACGGAGCTATCGGACGGAGCCGTGGTTTGAATTATTATTTTTTCAAACTGCTGATGCAACATGAGATAAGAGCTGCTACCCTACTAGACATTTTGGGCTTTAAAATAAGCCGTGGAGGCTGTTCTCGTGGATCAAAGATGTGACATAAGGTACAATTAACATCTGGCACTGCTGGCAAAAATCAGAGAGAATAAACAGTTTGTCTAGCGTATGTTGGTTAATGGGACAGCTATTTTTTTCCCCATTACCCCAGTACCCCATGCACATTTAATCCCATCCAGATAGAGCTAAAAGAGTGCTTACTCCACGTCACACTGACTTTATCTAGGTGAACTCTGACCTGTGAATTCACAAGTCTCAGACATGTGAGGTAGTAGAAAATAAGAAGTAGGGACTGTGATCTCATTGGTCAGTAAAAATAAAGAAGATAAGCATGTCTGATTTTCTATGCAGAAGTTTGAGGACTGCTACACTATTTGGTCCTGTAGCGCACGTGTCGGTGACCCTGCACAAGATATTAAATTACATCCCAAGGCACGAAACCAAAAAATGGATGCTTCTGTTTTATTGGCTTAGCATATGGTTGCCGGAACTTTGGTATGTCCAGAACTGAAACATGAGCCAGCGTCTCGTGTCTACTCTTTCGAGCATTGCTTAGTGACAGTGTTGTGAATGGAGCGTGATCACATGACCACGTCACAGAAACATCCGGGTTTCAATAAAACACCACCCGCTAACAACTCGCTCCTCCTGTGGAATTGCTGTCTGGATGTGAGATTGTGATCTCTGTGGAGATTATTACTGAGGTCCCCATGATAAACGAATCCAATCCGAATAGAGCTTTTGACATCCAGTGTATTTGTCCTCATTTTCCGTAGTATGGCACAGCAAACTAGGATAATCTACTGATTATCTAAATCAAACAGGCAAAGGTCAAAACAAGGATCATGGAAAACAGACTCAGGGGTTAAAAGGGAACTAATGTTATATATACACAAACCACAGTGGGTATAATAATAATGATAATGAGTCTTTATTGGTCACAAGACATTACAGCATGGCAGGAAGTTGGGGTCAGAGCGCAGGGTCAGCCATGATCTGGCACCCCTGGAGCAGAGAGGGTTAAGGCCTTGCTCAAGGGCCCAACAGTGGCAGATTGTCAGCGCCAGGGCTTGTACCCCCAGAAACTTCCGATTAGTAACTAATGATAAGTGTTACCAATGATAACTCAGGGGTTAAGAAAGGACCAAAACCAAAACAAAGGCACATGGACGAATATAAACAAAAGCATATAAATGGCAAACGTCGCTTTCACATGAAGAAAAAAGGGAATCTGTGACTGTAACAGGTCACTGATGAATGCTGTAGGCTGATTATAGTTAGGAAAGTTAGTGAAGTAAAACAGTGCAGGTTAATCAAAGAGGGCATGAGCCCGTGACAAAAGTTGGTGCCAGTGATGTAAGACTGCACAGATTGGTCACGGAAGACGACAAGTCAATAATCTAAGCAGTGCAGGTTAATGATGTAAGACAGGGCAAGTAAAGTTGGCACAGGGTGATTGTATTTAGTCTCTGAAGTAAATCAGTGCTGTAAGATGTCATGTCTTGGCAGGTTCAGTGTGGACGAAGGACGTACGTGGAGCATCCACAATTTCACCAGCACGTCGGTGTTCGTGGACGGATTGCTGAGTGAACCCGGAGATGAGACGTTGGTTATGACGTGAGTCCCGACCTCTGTTCCTCACTTGCATTCACTTCCATCTGATCCTCCCCTCCTGTCGCTCACCTATTCCTCACATCTTTCTGTCTTTCAGTTTTATCTGTATGTTCATTATCTCTAACGGTCTCCTGGCACCTTGACCTGTCTTTCATCCCTAGGGTTAGGACTAGTATCATCCCCTCTACCCACTATCAGCCCCTCTAGCTACATACGACTCACACCTTTACCTGTCCATTATCTTCAGTTTTCTTCCACTTACTTCCATCCCTCACACTTCCCTGTTCATTAGTGTAACTACATGAATCTCTCATACCCCAGTTTGTCCCTCACAACCACCTTCAATTTCATTGGGTCTTCACCTCTACCTGTCTGTCAGGCAACTGTACCTCCATCTTTCTTTTTTCTCCTCCATCTGCCCCTAAGTGCATTCACCTGTTGGACTTCCAATCCTCCCTCATGTCTACCTGTCCAATCTGTATCATCACCTAGATTTCATGATGACCTGACACTGATCTCCACTTTTGATCATTACATTCACCTGTCTCTCACAATATGTTCCTCCACCTGTTCACCTATATCAGTCTGTCCTTCACCACCAGTTAAACATTACCTTTATCTCTCCCTCTATTCTATCTCGTCCTCTATGGACCTCTACCTGCTTGCCTATTACCTTGACCTTCACCTGTCTTCCCCTCTCCACCCATGCCTTACCTCCATTCATCCATTAGGACAAATCCTCTATGTGTCCCTCGTTTCAATCTGGTTCCCATCTCTTCCTGTATGTCGATCACCATCATACCCTTCTGTCTTTCTATCTCATTCACCTGTACTTTGCCATCCATTTGTCCATTAGGACAAATTCTCTATCTGTCCAACATTTCTGTCTGGTCCCTGCCACCAGATGTCTCTCACGTCCATTCATCCATTAGGACAATTCCTCTGTGTCCCTCAATTCAATCTGTTTCTCACCTCTTCCTGTCTGTTCATCACCATCATGTCTATCTGTCGTTCTCTCTCATTCACTCATCCTCCGTCTATCTGTCCCTCAATCCCATCTGGTTCTCACCACTACCTTTCCCTGAGTACTCCTCCATTATATCCACATGTTCAGTTCTTGATGAACCTTCACCTGCTGTACATCGTACCTGTCCCACATTTCCAATTTTGTACGTTCTGGTCAACTGCTTCTTACATCCTCACCTCGATTTCTCTATTATGTCTGAAAACAAAAACACGAATCTTCCCGCCACCTGAATGTGCATCCCCTCCATCTGTCCCTCACATCCATCCAACCTTCTCTCCCTCAACTCCCCCGCTTCCACCTGCTACTCATGCACACCTCTGCCCTTCAGTAGAATCGCTTCAATCACTTTCTCCATCTCGAAGATATAACAACTCTCACAGAAAAACAGCCAGCGCGTTAAAACCTGCGGCGCTCGAGGACCAAATCAACATCTGCTGCGATCAAAGCGGCAATCAGTTTGCTACTGAGCTCTGGCAGATTAAACGAGAGCGTGCGTGTGTGTATGTTTGCTTTTCTGGGTCCAAACCCAACTCGTTCGAGAAACCGCAATTGTCTGTAAGACTTGTGATTTTCACCACCGCGGGATTCTAGAGGACCTGATTGGGGTCATCATGGACAATGGTCAGTGATACGAAGTCATGTTCGGCGAGGTTTGTGCACGGCGTGTGTGAATGATGTTCTGATGACAGGTGAGAAATGATTTTTCGTGGTGTGAAACTCAAGCTGATAATGAGGCGTTGTGGCAGAGGGGATCGCTCGGAAGACAACAAAAGTGGAAAGAGATCTCTCTATCGTTCTCTATGAGAATCCAGAACTCATTGGTATAGTATACTGTAGTATATCGTATATTGTATATTATACTGTAGCGTAATGTTCAATCTACTGGAACGTTTGACAAGTCATTTATTGTTTTAAAACAGATTTTTTTTTACAGTTCAGCAGAGCGCAGTGGAGTGAGGTTTTGGCTAAAGCTTCAGCAGATATTTTGAGAGAAATCTAAGCCCAGAAACTTTGGCTCAGAGATATTTTGGCCCTGGGCTACGGCTCTACTGTACTGCTTCTGCGACTAAAAATATGTGTGACATTTAGAACGTCACATTTTCAGTCTAGTATTTTAGATTTGGGGTCATTAGTTTCACGTTCCTTTGTATCAGTGGCGTTTTAGCGCGGTTCTAAACGTAAATACGCTTTAGCATAGTTTAAATATCATCGATAAAACGATACCTTCAAATGACTGAATATCCGCATCAGTCCATCCAGAACATCATTTGTCCCGTTCAGACATTAGTCTTATTTTCCATGTTTGAAATTCTTACAGAAAGCGAGTAAACGACTCAGTGTGTTGCTAATGTGGTAGATTAATAATAAAGTAAATATTGTTGCGTACCCATAATTACCACTCATCACGCCTTTACAGGTGAGATATTTGCCCCTGATCTTTAAAGAGTGCTCGTTTCTGGATCTCGAGGCCCACATTAAGCCATGTTTAACCTGAGCCTGAAGCCGTGTAAAGGCAGAAAGAGGACTCGTGAGGAGATGTTCATATTTGGAGAGTTAGTTGTACTCGGGGATGTTGAACAGGCTGCGTTTCATAGAAAGAGCGCGCTCACGGACGTTTCACTCAGCCCGGTGTGTTTCAGCCCTAAATCATAAATCTAGACTGCCATCATGTGGCTGCTTTTTTTTTTTCCCTGCAGCTTGCACTTCTCACCGTGCAGCACTGCTCAGTGGAGCTCATGGAGCGTAGTATTTTTTATTTGTTTATTGAACATATTAAAGCTGAAATAAGTGCACAAGTGTGTTAGAGGAGATGTGTGTTTTGTTAACAGTTTTTGCATTGTGTGTGTGTGTGTGTGTGTGTGTGTGTGTGTGTGTGTGTGTGTGTGTGTGTAGTGTGTTTGGTCACATCAGCTATCGTTCAGACTGGGAGCTGGTGAAGGTAGATTTCCGACAGTCTTTCCCCCAGCAGTGTAACGAGGATGACTATGACTCGTGGAAACTCACTAACCTACAGGTACTCAACACCTCTCATCATACCTGTCTGTCTCTACTTCCTGTCTCTCTGTTCACCTGTATGTCTTTTTATCTGTCTGTTTATATGTCTATCTCTCTGCTTATTCTTCCTGTCTGTTCCTGTCTGTGTTTCTCTGTCTGTCTCTGTCTGTCTGCATTCTGCCTGTCTCTCGCTTTCTCTCTGTCTCTGTCTGATACTTATTTGCCTGTTTATGTCTCTGTTTACCTATCTGTCTGAGTCTCTGTTTACCTATCTGTCTGAGTCTCTGTTTACCTGTCTGCCTCTCTGTTTACCTGTCTGTCTGTGTCTCTGTTTACCTGTCTGTCTGTGTCTCTGTTTACATGTCTGCCTCTCTGTTTACCTGTCTGTCTGTGTCTCTGTTTACCTGTCTGCCTCTCTGTTTACCTGTCTGCCTCTCTGTTTACCTGTCTGTCTGTCTCTCTGTTTACCTGTCTGCCTATCTGTTGACCTGTCTGCCTCTCTGTTTACCTGTCTGTCTGTGTCTCTGTTTACATGTCTGCCTCTCTGTTTACATGTCTGTCTGTGTCTCTGTTTACATGTCTGCATCTCTGTTTACCTGTCTGTCTGTCTCTCTGTTTACCTGTCTGCCTATCTGTTGACCTGTCTGTTTGTGTCTCTTTTTACCTGTCTGTCTGTGTATCTGTTGACCTGTCTGCCTCTCTGTTGACCTGTCTGTCTGTGTCTCTGTTTACATGTCTGCATCTCTGTTTACCTGTCTGTCTGTCTCTCTGTTTACCTGTCTGCCTATCTGTTGACCTGTCTGCCTCTCTGTTGACCTGTCTGTTTGTGTCTCTTTTCACCTGTCCGTCTGTGTATCTGTTGACCTGTCTGCCTCTCTGTTGACCTGTCTGTCTGTGTCTTTGTTTACCTGTCTGCCTCTCTGTTGACATGTCTGTCTATGTCTCTGTTGACCTGTCTGCCTCTCTGTTGACCTGTCTGTCTATGTCTCTGTTGACCTGTCTGCCTCTCTGTTGACCTGTCTGTCTGTGTCTCTTTTCACCTGTTTGTCTGTATATCTGTTGACCTGTCTGCCTCTCTGTTTACCTGTCTGTCTGTGTCTCTTTTTACCTGTCTACCTCTCTGGTTACCTGTCTGTCTGTGTCTCTGTTTATCTGTCTGCCTCTCTGTTTACTTTTCTGTCTGTGTCTCTATGTACCTGTCTGCCTCTCTGTTTACCTGTCTGTCTACTTAATCTACCTAAATATCTGTATTCATTTATGTAACTATCTGGATTTATATTTTCTTGTCTCTTTCCTTCTCTGTCTCCATTCTATTTTCCCAATTTATTTACCTGTCTGTCTGTCTGTCTGTCTGTCTGTCTCTCTGTCTACTTATCCTATCCTTTTGTACCTCTTTGTCCACCTGTCTACATGTCATTCCCTTTACGTCTTTTGTTTTTCTGTCTGTCTGTCCACCCACCTGTCTGTGTTACCCTGTTAATATGTACTCAGTTATCTGTCTATCCATCTGTTTATCTATTTAACATTATTTTTGTCTTTCTGTTTTACCTGTCTCTATCTATTCCTCTGTTCCTGTCTGAAGGTGGTTGTTGTTGTTTTTTGTCTTTCCACAGGGAGAGTGTTGCATCATGGGACAGGAGCGAACGTACAGAAGAAGGAAGGAGTCATCACTATGCATTAAAGGGAAGAGCTACACGTCGGCGCTAACGGCTAAACCCTGTCAGTGCACGGAGAAAGACTTCAGCTGGTACTGAGCTCACCTTCCGCCTCTGAATAGCAGCACATTTCATCCTGCTTTCGTTTCACACTGCACACTTCTTTCTTTACTCAGCCGCCAGCGCACGCTTTTACTCAGAACCCAGTGAAAGACGCAGGTGCACCAGGGGGCAGGGCGCTTTGAAAAAGTGCTACTGTGTGCATTTCTGTTTTATCACAGGATAAAGCGTTTCCAAAATTTGAACCGAACGCTCTCTTATCACTCGGCCAATCAGGTCGAAGATCGGGGGAGGAGTAGGGGAGGGATGTGAAAGAGGAAAAAAACTAAATGGAGGCCATGCCTTAAAAACAGAACTCGCAGTGCGTTCTGGGTAGTTTATACTCTTAAAAATCTGACAGGTTATTTTGGAAACATTTAAAGGGGCACACACCTGTCTGTACTACTGCTTTGTTTAGTGTGTGTGTGTGTGTGTGTGTGTGTGTGTGTGTGTGTGTGTGTGTGTGTGTGTGTGTTGTGTGTGTCGTAGTGATTATGGATTTGAGCGAAGCCAGAAAGCGGAGGGTGATCGCTGTTACCATGACTTCTGGCACGATCCTGAAGCTCCGCCCGAAAATTGCAATTTGGGACACACCTACCAGACCAGCACAGGGTACCAAACACACACACACACACACACACACACACACATCCCACAAGTTGTGGGATTTGAGCTGTGTTAAGCAGAGCATGTCTGGAACATAGCAAGCACTCAACAGGGCCTTATATCCTGCGACAGCACACACACACACACACACACACACACACACACACTTATTGAAGCTCATTCTATATGGGAGAGTCACAGAATCAGCCACCGTAGTGAATACTAATGAGACAGTACATTAGTGTGCCTTCAGTGTGTGTCCGAGTCTGAGTGTGTGTGTTGTTATTTTCTTCTTCACAGCTACCGTAAGCTCATCTCGAACGTGTGTGAAGGTGGAGTGAATAAAGAAGAGAGCGAGAAGCAGCATGCCTGCCCTCTGATGCCCCCTGGAGGACTACAACTGGGCATCAAAGGGCAGATGCTTACTGTGGCGCCTGGTGATGACATCACCTTCATCGTCCATCAGGAGCGGGTGTGGTGGGGTTTCTGTAGCTCGGATATAACGACAGGACTGATTATGGAACATGCAGTATATGTCATATAAATACCAGTCAAGCTTTAGATTCACTTTTATTAAAGCGTTTCTTTCGCTCTCTCTTTCTCCCTCTCTCTCTTTCTCCTTTCTCTCACTCTCTTTATCCTTTCTCTCTCTCTCTCTCGTTATCCTTTCTCTCTCCCCTCTCTCTCTCTCTCTCTCTCTCTCTCTCTCTCTCTCTCTCTCTCTCTCTCTCTCTTCTCTTTATCCTTTCTCTCACTCTCTTTATCCTTTCTCTCTCTCTCTCTCTCTCTCTCTCTCTTCTTTTCTCTTTCTCTCTCTCTTTTTTTTCTCTCTCTCTCTCTCTCTCACTCTCTTTATCCTTTCTCTCTCTCTCTCTCTCTCTCTCTCTCTCTCACTCTCTTTATCTTTTTCTCTTTTTTCTTTTCTCTCTCTCTCTCTTTCTATCCTTTCTCTCACTTTTTCTTTTCTCTCTCTCTCTTTATCCTTTCTCTCACTCTCTCTCTCTCACTCTCTTTATCCTCTCTCTCTCTCTCTCTCTTTATCCTTTCTCTCTCTCTCTCTCTCTCTCTCTCTCTGTTTTCCTTTCTCTCTCTCTCTCTCTCTCTTTATCCCTTTCTCTCTCTCTCTCTCTCTCTTTTATCCTTTCTCTCACTCTCTTCTTCTCTTTATCTCTCTCTTTATCCTTTCTCTCACTCTCTCTCTTTCTCTCTCTCTCTCTTTATCCTTTCTCTCTCTCTTTATCCTTTCTCTCACTCTCTCTCTCTCTCTTTCTCTCTCTTTATCCTTTCTCCCTCTCTCTCTTTATCCTTTCTATCAATCTCTTTCTATCTCTCGCTCTCACGCTTTTTTCCTTTCTCTCACTCTCTCTTCCTCCTTTTTCTCACCCTCTTTCTCTCTCACTTTCTTCTTTCTCTCTCTCTCTTTCTCCCCTCTCTCTCTCTCTCTCTCTCTCTCTATCAGGGTGATACGAGCAGTACCCGGTACCAGGTGGACCTGTCTGATGGAGTCCGGGCGATTTATCAGAACTTAACGGTGACGGATGAACCGATCCAGCATCGTTACGAGAAGCCGGGTTTTTATCGGGTCAGCGTGAAGGCAGAGAACACAGCCGGTCACGATCAAGCCACACTGTACATTCGGGTCACACGTGAGTCACGTCGCCGAGGCTTCTTAACGATTGTCCGTGTTAATGCAGCGTCCGCATACAGCACCGCAGGCCAGGTTAAGCTCGAGCTCGTATGTGTTTATCATATCCAACACGTTGACGAGTGCAGTCTTACAGGATGCGCTCAGCCGCTTGTTTCCTTTAAGCTTCCGCTTGTTATTCATGTCTAACTATAAGAAATGTAAAGTTACATTTTATCGACTGCAGTAAATGCAATTCAGAAGGAATATGAAACGGTAAACCTCTGAACATTCAACTTTCGAATTTCGCCGCTCGGTTAACGCAGCGCAAACACACCGTGTAGCTGTCGCTAACGTTCACGGTGTCCGTGGCACTAAATCATTAATAGCTCATCCTACCACAGAGATGTTGTGGATATATTTATGGGATCGACTAGGTTGCCTTGCTGTTCTTGGATGAAGCGACTTGAACGTAAGTGTATATGCTTGTTTTTAGTGCCTCTACAGGAAGTCCATCTGGAGGTGGTGCCCATCGCAGGAAGGAAACAGGAAGTGAACCTGACCGCTGTGGTGCTTCCTGAGGACTCGAACCTCACCGTCTTCTACTGGTGGATCGGAGCGGAACTGCAGGTGCACCTTCATCATTTTTATTTCATCTGCTTGCTTATTTTATATAAAATCAGTGCTACAAATATTTGCCCTGCGATGGACTGGCACCTTGTCCAGGGTGTAACCCCCCCTTGTACCCGATGCTCCCGGTGATAGGCTCCAGGTTCCCCGTGACCCTGAAAAGGAGTAAGCCATAGAAGATGGATGGATAGATGGCTACAAACGTTTGACACTGCTTTTAGTCGGGTCTTCATGATGTATCTGGACTGCTACCGTTGGCTCGTCCTTACAAGCTGATCATGTATTACCATGAGGA
Organism: Ameiurus melas; assembly: GCA_012411365.1. Taxonomy (NCBI): domain Eukaryota; kingdom Metazoa; phylum Chordata; class Actinopteri; order Siluriformes; family Ictaluridae; genus Ameiurus; species Ameiurus melas. The sequence goes on from CM022756.1 coordinate 3,213,586, forward strand.
AGAAACCCTACGTTTTTATTGACAGTTACAGTTTAAATGTAGATTAATACAAAGTTTTATATGTTAAGATTAAGTTTCAGTTTAAAGTGATTTTCTCGGACAGATTATTTCGGGTCAGGTCTCATGATAACGTTCTAGCGCATTTTCTGCTCTTCGGGGCGTGTCTCTCGCAGCCGAGGCTGACGCTGGAGAACAGCATTCGCACCAGTTTTTCCGAAGAAGGCGAGATCTCCGTCACCGTCCAGGCATCCAACGGACGCTCCACGGTGCAAGACAGCAAAACCGTGCGTGTTTACGGTGAGATGGCATTAATATTAATACATCTTATACGTATACACATACAGGTCATACAGGTAACGTAGGGAATACAACACCGCGGTGGTGAGGTGTTGATTATTCCAGTGATTGCAGTGTGTTTATTTATTACATTTATCCATTTATAGTTACATTGCATACGCTAACTCCTCTTCTCACGTACATTCTAGCCTTCTTTATTCTCTCTCTTTAACCCAGTCACGCACAAAACGATTTCAGTTCATCACACATCACGTGATTTTTTTTTAATTTATTTTTATGTTTTTTGACTGCAAGATATTGTGTAGTATATTAAAAAGGAAATGGATTGTACCTGTGCACAACCATTAAAAAATGGATGAAATATATTTTTTTATATAAAACTAAATCCTGAGCTAAAAACTAAACAAATGAAAAAAATACATATTCGTTATTGTTGACTTTATATGATTCAGCGTAAAAACAAAAACAAAAAACTTTCAATTAAAAAAAAAAGAAGATCTATAGGGATTTGTAGAATGTTTATAAAGATATAACATATATATATATATATATAACAGGGACATGATACATCAGAAAATGTTGGTCTTATATTCTCCTAAAACAAACAAAAATAAATTTGTAATTGACCCCATAAAGTGTTTACACTGCGTGGAAAGGGTTAAAAACACAGCTACACTGCGCTGACACTGGAGACTCCTTCCATTTCTCCTTACAGAAAGCTCCACCACATTAATGACTAATGATTAAGACGAAATGAATATTTTTTTACCGGGTTAAGACGGAGGTGTTATTGTTTACCAAGAACTGTCTGCTTTAATGAAGGAATATATCTAATCTGGAAATTATTATTATTATTATTTTGTTTTTTTTTCATTTCCAGCAGCAGTATCTGTTACCACTGGACATACGTTATACATTAATACCACATCTAGTAGTTGTTATTTTCCCCTCACCTTTAACCTTTGACCTGTGGTGGTGTTCTTCTGTCAGATCACTTCCAGGTCATTCCTCTTAGCTTCAGTCCGAACTTGGATCGCTTCAACCCGAACATCCCGGAGTGGAGAGAGGAAGTGGGACATGTGGTCACCAGGATGCTGGCCAAGGTTTTACACACACACACACACACACACACACACACACACACACACACACACACACACACAGACTGAGCTGAAGGGACTAATTTATCTCACGTGATTTGTCGTCAGATATCATTAATAATAATAATAATAATAATAATAATAATAATAATAATAACAACAACAACAACAATAATAATAATGATAATAATAATAATAAGTATTATTATCAGGCACAGGGTCAAAGGTCGTGTCTGATTTCTCTCTGTATAACTCGTATACATTGCAGTAAAATGCCATTTCATCAGCGCTTGTGATGATTTCCAGGATTTTGTTTTCCTTCCCAGATCACAGGACTTCCTCAGGACTCGATGGTTACCATGGTGAAGCTCGGGCTGCCAACCAGAGCCGACTTATACGTGTTGCCCACAGAGGACACGCCCACTACGAGGAGTGGGTTTGCAGATAAGGTATTGATCTAAACATATACACAAACACACACCCACACACACACACAGTAACACACTTCACACCAGTTCTCCATTATGGTTTATTACTAGATGAAACCTGTCAAACATTAGATATTTTCTAATGTCAGAAAATTTCGGATCAAGTGAAGAGAAAGCAACGTGCACCACGCCCACCTACCAGCATTTAAAAGCACAAACACTTCGTGTACTGTGTGCGTTGTGTACGTATAAGTAAGTTATATAAAACTCCACGCGCGCCTGTGTGTGTGTGTGTGTGTGTGTGTGTGTCTGTGTTGTAGCGCGTGTCCAGCATAAAGCAGGCTCTGAGAGAGAGTAACGTCAGCTTCATCGTGCGTGGTGGACTGAGAGTGCTGGTGACTCTGACAGATCCTGACGCAGGTAACACAACAAAGCCATCAGATGATCTTTGATCACATTTACTTTCATCTTTCATGTTTCTTTATTTTACTAACAGTGTAGCGTGTTCATTTGGGGCGGTTGTGGGGCAGGTGGTAGAGCGGGTTGCCCACATGACTCCACATGCCGAAGTGTCCTTGGACAAGACACCGATCCCCAAGTTGTTCCCGATGGCAAGCTAGCACCTTACATGGCGGCTCTGCTACCGTTGGTGTGTGAGGGTGTGTGAATGAGACACAGTGTAAAGCGCTTTGTACAGTAGAACCGCTAAAGGTTAAAAAAAAGGTGCTATATAAGTGCCGAACATTTACCATTTAAGAGTGATGGAAAACACTCATCATGAATACAAAAGTAATGAACTGATTATTTTCCGGAGACTCCTGCAGACGTTTGTATGAGGCCTTGTATGCAGCACGCGAAAGCTTCTTTCATTTCTTTTATATATAAATATGGTTTCATTCTGAATCTCACTGAGGTAATGTTTAGTGTTTGGAGCAGATCACCTACAATAGACCAAGAAATGCCTGAATAGGACATAACCATACACACTGTACACATCTCACTACTAAATTCTCTATAGGTCTTTCTAAATGTTTGAATCCACAACACTGTGTCGCAGTTGTCTGTGAAGCGTTGATGAATGTTCTTCTCCTGCGTTCGCACAAACAAGAGACAAAGTCGCTAACACTGCTTTGCTTTTTTCCCCCTGCGAATGCGCACTCTTCTCTACAGTGTCGACTCGACATTCAGGAGCTAAAGCTGATGTAGTAGACTTTTTTGGGGGGACAAGACAACCGTTTTAATGCTTTTCAGCGTCGTACCTAATTTGCACAGGACTGAGAAATTCAAACGCCGTCTCCATGTCTGGAACCGTGGCTCGGTGTCCAGACCGTGCGTAAAGAATGAACATTCACCTGTCGCTTGTTTGCGTGAACGCAGAGCTGTAAACCACAGATACGTACTGTACATGACTGAGGTGTAAAACATGTCAAACTGGTGTGTCTTTAAGGGCTAATAACTAGCGACGTGTCATCCAGAGCAGCAGCCAGCGGTGGGTTTTTACCTCTGCCTTCAGTCTGACACGTTCTCCTTTCTATCCTCCAACATATCAGTTTGGCTCTTGGTTTTCGGGATATAGTTGTCCTCAGCCTTCCAGCTTTCCAGTTATCAAGATTGTCAAGATAATAAGAATCATATGACTACATTAGTGATGCACCTTGATTTAGCCAGATGAGGACGGGTTCCCTTCTGAGTCTGGTTCCTCTCAAGGTTTCTTCCTCGAAGCATCTCAGGGAGTTTTTCCTCACCACCGTCACCACCGGCTCGCTCAATAGGGATAAATTCACACACTTAAAATCTCCATCCTGCTTCGAGACAGCGTCCATTGTTAAAAGCGCCATTCAAATAAAATTGAATTGAATTTAAGAGCTATATCTGCGTTAGCATCAGGGGACCTATACAGTAGCCTTCTCTGTAAGACCAGATCTTGCTGCTTCAGTGCCGTGGCTCATCAGTGGTAAAGCTTCTCTCCAACGTCTTCTTTCATTTCAGAATGATCTAAAGACCTTCTTTTTTCGTCTTCTTTTTTTTTTGGCTAGGATAACACTTTATATTTCTCTGTACTGGCATTCACTGTACTAAAGTTGCTCTGAATATCTTTGCACTAGTTCGACTAGTCAGACTGGGTAGACTGGGTAGGGCGAGTAGGGAGGAGATGGGGAGGCGGTGTGTTCAGAAACATAGTGACTAGAGGGAAAAGGCGAGAAAAGGAATTTACAGGAAGTTCGATAGGAAAATGTGACTTTTTCCTAAAACACTCTTGGTGCCGTGTGATGCTTGCACTCGTGTCTTGGCATGATTTACCTCTTTGTGTGGACCAAACCTGCATGATGATAGAAACACATGACAATGTTGGAAAAAAAGAATGTGTGTGTCTGTGTGTGATCAGTTTTTCTGCATGCTGTATGATAAAATACAAAAATCCCATCGTGTACACACAGTGAGACGTTCATATATATGTGTGTGTGTGTGTTCGTGTTCTCTTGGGCCACAGACTCTCGGATCGGTGCTGCAAGTCCCGGATTCTGGGCTTTGGCTGGCATTCTTCTCGTCACCTTCGTCACTACAGGACTCTTCCTCCTCTACAAGTTTAAAAGGTACATTTCCATCGTAACTTTTATCCCAGTAACGATCAATATAAATATGTATGATGTTTAATAATGAGAGTAAATAAAAGAACACATGTAAAAAGTAACAGTTACACAAAGGCAATAAATTACAACCCCAGGTTCCATTGGTGCTGATGGAACAGAAATGGATTAAAAAAACAACAACAAGCGTGCGCAATCGCTGAAACGGCGAAATGTTCTGTGAGCAGACGTATAATGTAAGTGAGAACAGGAAATAATTTGTTTCACGGGCGCTCCACAACCTTAAATGTAGCTATAAACGGATCAAATCACAGACACTTTCCAGACTGAGAGTAACCTTTACTCTGTGAGACGTTCATTACGTCTACTGGAAATCCAAAATCCACAGCACCTTAACGAGCGCTAACGCTTCTCACCTTTCAGGAAGCTGCCAGGACGTAACGTCTACGCCCAGATGCACAACGAAAAGGAGCAGGAAATGACCAGCCCCGTCAATCACAGCGACGACACGCAGCACATCATCCAGGGGGAGGAGTTCATCGACGACGACCTCGACTCGCAGACGCTGGGTAACGGCCGAGGTACGATCACGCTTTTTTTGTACTTTAGAGTATCTGTCAAAAGGTACGTAAAATCCATGGTAGTCCAAAACATACAATGTACACGTATATTACAGTACGACTGTGTACTTGTAGCTCGTTAAAAGACATTCACAACAAAACTTCGACGGTAGTTAAATTGTAGTGTTCAGAAAGGTCATTTTGAATATCTTTGTACTTATAAAAAAAAGCCCTGTTTATTATATTATCTATTATTTATTGTATTTACTGAACCAAATACAAGAGGGAGCTTATCTCAGGCCCGAGTCATATCTATCCTGGCTAAACTAAGCGTTTTTGATTATCGTTAGCTCTTCAAAGTGATAGCTTACTTTTAATTCTACAGGAAGTGGTCTTGTTTTCAACAGTGAATTTCACAGAAAAGTGCCAACTGACATCTAGTGGTTTCTTTAATAATTTTTTTTACTGTTAAAACACGTCTAGATAAGTAAAGTTATGACATGGGCAATTAAATGGTTATTTAAGAAATGATGGTGTGTGTATGTTTGGGACGCTCAGTGGTACGTGACTAATTAGTTAGCTGAAAGTAGCTAGGACTGGTGAAAGTGTTGTTACGGTTACGGTGTGTGCATCGCATACTCATATTTTAAATTATTATTACTTATTTTTTATTTCAGCAGTAAAGAAAAAAAAGTGTGAAAGTACATGTAGCTAATTTTGTCCATCTGAGGTAAAACGTTTTTTGGTTTTTTTTGGTTGTTGTTGTTGTCTTTTTCCCCAAAGGCAATCACTCGGGAGTTGTGCTGAGCATCACATCGAGGGAACTGCACGGATACCTGAGCAGCTGATGCTCTTTAGCTCCGCCCACCAGAGCAGAGGCTGCCTTTAACACCGCACACCTGAATGGACAAAGCCTTTTAGGCCACGCCCGTCTGTGACCCTAACACGCCCAGACAGGAGGAAAAGTGAAACTGCACATGCTAACCATCAGCACAGCAAAACCTCTCTCACCATCTCTCTCTCTCTCTCTCTCTCTCTATATATATATATATATATATATATATATATATATATATCTCTTTCTTTTCTTTTTGTCTCTCCATTCCTCGATTTATTAAATGCTCGAGAGAGTTTGTCAAATACACACACATCCAACACACACACACACACACACACACACACCCTGTGGAGACAGTCCTCTTTCTTCTCTCCCTCCTCCCTGTCTCTTGGCATGATGGGACGTCCACAGCGCTTACACTGTCACTGATGCCAAGGGACCATTTTTACTTCCTGTTACATGGCTGGTCAGTGCACTCTGATTGGCTAACTTAGAGAGTCTGCTACAGAATACAGAGGCCACTTTCTTTTTTTCTTTTTTTGTTTAGATGTCTGTGGTGGTAATTGTGGTGTGTGATGTTTTACCATTTTCTTTATAAAGTCTTAAACATTTATTTTTTTTTCTTCCGAGTTTTCGTCTTTGGTTTGAGTTGATGTATAAATACCTTTCTCTCAGGCCTGAGTGGTGGTGTGCTTGGTCTGAAACTGTCACCCAAACCATGAGTTGTATGTTTTTTATGAAAGAATGGCAGTGAGGATGTGGTTCGATAGGTAAGTACATGACCAGGATGAGCGTGTAATTCAGGAGCAGCCATGTTTATAGATACAGCCAAAGGGAACCATAGACAATAATCTCTCTTTTGTTCATCCACATTCTCAGCTTCTGATGCAATAAGAATTCACAGGAAACTGTCCTCTCTTGAGTCAAAAGGGAAAGAACCATCTTCCTCACTTATATTGTTATATTCAGGAGAAATGCAGCAGGTCTCTTTGTGGAAATTGTAAAAAAAAAAAAAAGTTTTGAGAATAGGATGGTGGACAAGGACTAAAGCCAAAAGCCCTCACAAGATGTTTGCTTGCTTTACAACACTAAAACAAAAACAAAAAATGTCCAAGACATATACAGTTTTTATTGTTTATTTGTTTAGTTTGTGTTTGTTTGGTTGTTGTTCTTGTTTGTGGTCTTTCTTTACGGGAACAACAAAAACAAACCAAAAAAACCTCTCACAAAGCATTTGTTTGTTTGTTGTGCTTTACAACACTAAAGCAAAACGCCCTCCCAAGATATAGACTTTTTTGTTGTTTATTTGTTTAGTTTGTGTTTGTTTGGTTGTTGTTCTTTATTCGTGGTCTTTCTGTTATGGGAATAACAACAACAACAAAAAACTCTCACAAAACATTTGTTTGTTTTGCTTTACAACATTAAAACAAAAAGCCTGCCTAAGATATAGACTTTTCATTGTTGTTGATTTGTTTAGTTTGGTTGTTGTTCTTGGTGGTGGTCTTTCTTTATGGGAAAAACAACAACAAAAAACCTCACAAGACATATTTGAATGCTTGTATGTTTGTTTTTGCTTCGTAACATGAACAAAAAGCCTTCATAAGACATACTAGCTTTTGTTTTTGTTTGTTTGTTTGTTTGTTTTACTTTGTCTGCTGTTGTTGTGTTTTTCTTGTTAACTATAACAAAAAGCCCTCAAGACACATTCATGCACACACACACACACACACACACACACACACATATATATATATATATATATATATATATATATATACAGTATCTCACAAAAGTGAGTACACCCCTCACATGTGTGTAAATATTTGATGATATCTTTTCATGTGACAACACTGAAGAAATGACACTTTGCTACAATGTAAAGTAGTGAGTGTACAGCTTGTGTAACAGTGTAAATTTGCTGTCCCCTCAAAATAACTCAACACACAGCCATTAATGTCTAATCCGCTGGCAACAAAAGTGAGTACACCCCTAAGTGAAAATGTCCAAATTGGGTCCAAAGTGTCAATATTTTGTGTGGCCACCATTATTTTTCAGTACAGGATGCCAATTAAGTCCTCTTCCACTCCTCCATGATGACAACACGGAGCTGGTGGACGTTCGAGACCTTGTGCTCCTCCACCTTCTGTTTGAGGATGCCCCAAGGATGATCAATAGGGTTTAGGTCTGGAGACATGCTTGGCCAGTCCATCACTTTCACCCTCAGCTTCTTTAGCAAGGCAGTGGTCATCTTGGAGGTGTTTGGAGTCGTTATCATGCTGGAATACTGCATACTGATCACTCTCTGCTTCAGTATGTCACAGTACATGTTGGCATTCATTGTTCTCTCAATGAACAGATGTATGAGTGCTGCCAGCATTGCTGCAGAGGTTGAAGGGGTGGGGGGTCAGCCTGTCAGTGCTCAGACAATACGCCGCACACTGCATCAAATTGGTCTGCATGGCTGTCGTCCCAGAAGGAAGCCTCTTCTGAAGATGATGCACATCTAAGCCCGCAAACAGTTTGCTGAAGACAAGCAGACTAAGGACACGGATTACTGGAACCATGTCCTGTGGTCTGATGAGACCAAGATAAACTTACTTGGTTCAGATGGTGTCAAGCGTGTGTGGCAACAACCAGGTGAGGAGTACAAAGACAAGTGTGTCTTGCCTACAGTCAAGCATGGTGGTGGGAGTGTCATGGTCTGGGGCTGCATGAGTGCTGCTAGCACTAGAGAGCTACAGTTCATTGAGGGAACCATGAATGCCAATATGTACTGTGACATACTGAAGCAGTGCATGATCAGTATGCAGTATTCCAGCATGATAACGACCCCAAACACACCTCCAAGACGACCACTGCTTTGCTAAAGAAGCTGAGGGTGAAGGTGATGGACTAAACGATATTGAGCATCTGTGACAGCAAATTTACACTGCTACACAAGCTGTACACTGACTACTTTACATTGTAGCAAAGTATCATTTCTTCAGTGTTGTCACATGAAAAGATATAATCAAAAATTTACAAAAATGTGAGGGGTGTACTCACTTTTGTGAGATACTGTGTGTGTGTGTATATATATATATATATATATATATATATATATATATATATATATATATATATATATATATATATATATATATACACACACTTACACAGTGGCACGAAAAAGTATGTGAACCTTTTGGAATTTAATGGTTTTCTGCATAAATTTGTTATAAAATGTGATCTGATCTTCATCTAAGTCAGGGGTATTGACAAATATAACGTGTCTAAAATAATAACACAAAATAAATTCTGATCCCTCATGTCTTTATTGAACACACTCATTCAACATTCAAAATGGCAGTGGAAAAAGTAAGTGAACCCTTAGAATTAATAACTGGGTGACAACACCTTGGCAGCAATAACCTCAACCAGGCGCTTCCTGTAGCTGTGGAAAAGACCTGCACATCGTTCAGAAGGAATTTTAGCCCATTCTTCCTGGCAGAACTGCTTTAGCTCGGTCATATTCTTTGGACGTCTCATGTGTATGGCTTTCTTCAAGTCATTCCATAGGCATCTTTATTGGGTTGAGGTCTGGGATCTGACTCGGCCACTCCAAAAGGTGGATTTTGCTTTTCTGAGGCCTTTCTGTTGTGGACTGGCTCCGGTGTTTTGGGTCATTGTTCTGTTGCATCACCCAACTTCTACACAGTTTTAGCTGACATACAGACATTCTCACATTATCCTGAAGAATTGTCTGATATACTTGTCTGATATTCCCCTCAATGATTGCAAGCTGGCCAGGCCCTGATGCAGCAAAGCAGGCCCAAATCATGAGTTTCCTCCACCATACTTTACAGTTGGGATGATGTTTTCATGATGATATGCCGTGCCCTTTCTATGCCAGATGTAGTGCTGTGTGGTTTTTACAAATAGTTCAATCTTAGTTTCATCAGTCCACAAAACATTTTGCCCATACCGCTCTGGAGTGTCACTTTGCTCTTTTACAGACTTCAGGCGTGCAGCAATGTTCTTTTTAGTAAGCAGTGGCTTCCTTCGTGGTGATCTGCCGTAGAGACCCTGCTTGTACAATGTTTTGCGTATTGTAGACTCATGAACAGAGATGTTAGCCAGTTCCAATGATGCCTTCAAATCTTTGGCTGTCTTTCGGGATTGTGTTTTTACCTCATTGATGAGTCTTCGATGTGCTCTTGGTGTCATTTTGACTAGGTGCCCAATTCTTGGTAGAGTAGCAACAGTCCCCAAGTGTCTCCATTTGTAGAATGTTTGCCTAACTATAGACTGGTGAATTTCTAAAGTCTTTGAAATCACTTTGTGACCCTTGCCAGCTTTATGTAAATCAACTATTCTTGATCGTAGATCCTCTGAAAGCTCTTTTTGGTGAGGCATGGCTCACATAAGCGTGTGCTTCTTGTGCAGAGCAAACTCCAAAAGTTTGAGGGGTTTTTATCAGTCAAAGTAGCTGTAGTCCACACCTCTAAACACATTTTCTTAACCAGACTCCAGGTGTGCAGAAACCTGACTCCAATGAGCTTTTTAAGGTCATGAACTCAAGGGTTCACATACTTTTTCCACAAGCACTATGGTGGCTTAGTGGTTTGCACGTTAGCCTCACACCTCTGGGGCTCGAATCTCGCCGGGGTGAACCGTGTGTGCAAGTGCATGTTCTTTGTGCTCTGGGGGTTTCGCTCCGGGTACTGAATAAATCTGGGTACTCTGGTCTCCCCCTGTCCAAAGACATGCATGGTAGCTGATTGGCATGTCTAAGCTGTATGAATGTGTGTGTCCGAGTGTGTATGTTTGTACTGTACCCTGATTGTACCTTGCGATGGACTGACACCCTGTTCAGGTAGAGTCGTTGGCACTTTGTCCATGCTCCCTGGGATAGGCTCCAGGTTCCCCCGCGACCCTGAAAAGAGTAAGTGGTAGAAGATGGATAGATGGAAGATCAGAATCTTTTCTGCATTATTATTTTAGACACATTGTATTTGTCAATACCCTTGACTTGGATCAGATCACATTTTCTGACAAATTTATTTACTTTAAATAATTTTACTCATATTATTGTAACAGGAAAAATTTAATGAAGAAAAGCAAGATGAAATAAGACGGCAGCAAAACATTATCCAAACCTTACTGATGTTATGATCCACGGTGCAGTCCGTTATTTATTAGGTGATTTAGCGCTTAGAGTTTTGCAGGTGTGCTTTTGTACGTGCAAAGCCTATATTAGGCAAAATGTATCGAGAGGTCCCCTTTCATTTGGCTCGTGTATATAGGTGTGTGTGTGTACAGAAACATTGTTGTACATAGTCCCTTTCACGACTACAGATTTCGCACTAAAGACCAAAACATGCAGTTTCCTGAGCGCCTTCATTCACTGGGGAGGGGAAGAGCTTTGTGACGTTCCCTAGGGCTAACACAGTTTGAATTCTCAAAATCATTGCTCGTTGCTCATCTTTGTCTCTTGTCTAATCTAGATCATGTTCCTCTTCGTTTCAATACATCCAAAACGTTCGCACAGTAAACAGAGTTTTGTGTGATGTGTATTACAATTGCGCATTGTTCCACTACGTATGTGACATCCTATTATTTTATTATTTGTTCAACAATAACCGTTGATGGCATTTCATTTGGGGGAATATATGCAAATAGATTTGATGAACTTAAAGGTGTGTCTTTGCGTAAGTGCTTGTAACTGGACTTGCACTAAATGTTTTGTTTGTTTTTGTTTTTTTCCTCCTGGGTTTCCCTAAAGTTCAGAACAACTCTATTTGAATAAAAATGAGAACTGGGTCAGCTTTTCCTTCACCAGACTGTCGTTCTGAATTGCTTAGATTGCTTTCCTCCTAAAAGTCTAACCTTGAATTTATCCTGCCTTTGTTTGAATTTTGGACCTGGTGTGATACTAGGAAAGGAGAATTTTGAAATATTTTTGAGGGAAGAATGTTTTTGTACCTATATGCACATATTTGGCTTAAAAGTAGTTTATAGATAATTAGGTAGTCATGTGGCGTTTATTTTCCTCACACTTTCATAGTTGGACATAAACAGAATAAGGGACGACTCTTGCTGGATCTCGGTGGAGGAGAGGCTTTGTTAAAATGAGCGGGTTTTGCTTCAGCCTTTTTATCCTTAAAGGGGAAGACTGTTTTTTTTTTAAACTTCCAAAAAGTTCCAGAGCCACACAAAATTTACATTTTGAAACTTTACTAAACAGTTTTAGCAATCCTGGATTTTCTTTAATATGCTTTTGTTTCTTTGTGTGTAAATGATTTGAGATGCAGAAGTCAAACTACACTTAAAGTGTGTGGCTGAAATCACACACACACACACACACACACACACACACACACACACACACACACATGTATTACTGTATAGGTTTGTTCTAATGGATGGATCTGTTCAATAAAACATAATAATAATAATAATAATCAAAAATGATCTTGTCTGCATCTCTACAGTAAAGTGCAGTGTTGCCAGCGAGAAAGAAAATCCCCATCAGCATCTTGTTGTAAACAGAAAACGTCTCAGTGTAACGAGAACGAGATGATACGGATGCTCTTCTCATAATATCAAAATTTTACTGGGATTTATTTACAGTGCATCCGGAAAGTATTCACAGCGCTTCACTTTTTCCACATTTTGTTATGTTACAGCCTTTTTGCAAAATGGATTAAGTTCATTATTTTCCTCAAAATTCTACAAACAATAACCCATAATGACGATGTGAAAGATGTTTCTTTAGACTCTTTGCAAATTTATTCAACATAAAAAACAAAAAAAGCACATTATAGTCAAGCATGGTGGGGGAAGTGTCATGGTCTAGGGCCGCATGATTACTGCCGGCACTAGGGAGCTACAGTTCATTGAGGGAACAATTAATGCCAACATGTACTTCAGAATGAATTTGGAGACTGGGCTGCTGGGCAGTATGACCCCAAACACACCTCCAAGATGACCACTGCCTTGCTAAAGAAGCTGAGGGTGAAAGTGATGGACCGGCCAAGCATGTCTCCAGACCTAAACCCTATTGAGCATCTGTGGGGCATCCTCAAATGGAAGGTGGAGGAGCACACGTTCTCTAACATCCACCAGCTCTGTGATGTCGTCATGGAGGAGTGGAAGAGGACTCCAGTGGCAACCTCTGGTGAACTCCACGCCCAAGAGGATTAGGCAGTGCTGGAAAATAATGGAGGCCACACAAAATACTGACATTTTGGGCCCAATTTTGACATTTTCACTTAGGGGTGTACTCACTTTTGTTGCCAGCGGTTTAGACATTAATGTCTGTGTGTTGAGTTATTTTGAGGGCACAGCAAATCTACACTGTTACACAAGAGTACACTCACTACTTTACATTGTAGCAAAGTGTCATTTCTTCAGTGTTGTCACATGAAAAGATATCATCAAATATTTACACAAATGTGAGGGGTGTACTCACTTGATACTGTATATACCCATCAGTATATATCTTAGTTTTGAAGCTGTGATCTAAGAAACATCAATCTCTCTGCCATCACAGAGGCGAAGTTCCAAATTCCTCGAACCTCTTATAAGAGATCGCTCCATATAATACTTCTCTCAATGTAATATACACATTTCTTACATCATTGACTCCCTTCCATAGAGACAGCAATACATGATGACATCATGAAATTCCAATTCTAATTCTAATTTTAAATTGTTGATGACTCTACCAATCAGTAGTAAGGCTCCCTCACTCTGCATAACAAAGGACAAACCACCTGGTTAACACGGAATACACTGTGAAACCTTTCCACATACTTCCTCCGGTTTGCTTGTTGTCCTGAAAATCTGACAGACTCGCGTAGCCCAGCCAGGAGACGCCAAATTGTCGTGGAAATTAGACAACCCTCGCAGACTCGTCCTCTGAAGGTAAAAAGGTTTATTACAGAAAGATGATTAATACAGGATAGAATAAAGCAGGATAGAATAATGAGAGCGGTTTGATTCCCGCCAGGGCCATGTGTGTGCGGAGTTTGCATGTTCTCCACCAATCGTTGGTGGTTTGATTCCCGGCACATGCCTTGGCAAGACACTGAACCCCAAATTGCTCCTGATGGCAAGTTAGCATCTGGCATGGAATCTCTGCTACCAGTGGTGTGTGAGTGTGTGAATGTGTGAATGAGGAACAGTGTAAAGTTCTTTGGATTAATGCGCTATATAAGTGCACCATTTGCACACACATGCACAGACTCACACACACACACGCTGGTGAAGATGATGATGATGGTGACTTACTCTTTGTTGTAATCATTACACTCAGTATTTCACTATAATGAACCTTAATGTTGAATGCTTTTAAAATAGAAACAAATTCGGGTTCCTTAATAAGAGCTCTTATCTTGGTAAACAGGTTCTTTTGGGAACCCGATCTAACAGGCGGCAGAACGAAACCCGTGTGTTGTTTTCTGGAGAGTGTCTTACAGGACAGGACGCACATTTCCTCATCTAAAGGTTAATAAAAGGTTCAAAAACAAGCACAGGTAACGTTAACATCGTGAATCGAAACGCCAACACTAGATTTAGTTAGATTTATAGAAAAAGTGTTGGGGATTTTTTTGTATTTATTCAAAATTTTCAATTAAATAATTATTAAACATTACGAAGAAGGAATAAGCAGTTGAAGATGAGATGAGAATAATGAGAGCACTCTGAAGCGTTTGTACTAAACCACTACTATAGATATGAAATGCAGAGCATGACATAATTCGGTGTACCGATAAGAAGCAGTTTGGGGCAGTTCAAACAGGCTTTGTTTTAGGATCTTGACAGACGAACCTTGTACAGAAGAACATGTTTGTGTGTCTGTAAACAAATACACATTCTGTACTGGTCTCAGTGACATTTAATTAAATTTTATTTGTATAGTGCTTTTTACAATAGACATTGTCTCAAAGCAGCTTTACAGAAATATCAACATCGTATACAGATATTAACGGTGTGAATTTATCCCAACTGAGCAAGCCACTGAGTGGCGACGGTGGCAAAGAAAAACTCCCTAAGATGTTTAAAAGGAAGAAACCTTGAGAGGAACCCGACTCAGAAGGGAACCCATCCTCATTTGGGGCAACAACAGATAGTGTGAAAAAGTTCATTATGGATGTACATGAAGTCTGTATGGCCTTAGGAGCAGCCGTAGTCCCAGCAGTCTGGAATTGGAAAAGATTTGAGCTCCATCCAGAGGAAGAAAGGATCTGGATCTCCAGTATCTCCATTCATACATTCAAGTGTGGCTCGGCAAAAGAAGAAAAAAGGGAGAAAAAAGATTATTATGTCTGCGAAGTAGTAAAACAGAATCTAGTCAGGGTAGACTTGAGTAAGCAAATACGTTTTAAGCCTAGACTTAAACACTGAGACTGTGTCTTAGTCCCGAACACTAATAGGAAGACTGTTCCATAACTGTGGGGCTCTATAAGCGAGGTTCTTCCCCCTGCTGTAGCCTTCACTATTTGAGATAGCGTCAAATAGCCTGCATCTATTGATCTAAGTAGGCGTGGCGGATCATATAAAACCAGAAGATTGCTTAGATATTGTTTAGTGCTTTATAGGTTAATAAAAGTATTTTATAGTTAATGTGAGATTTTACTGGGAGCCAATGCAGTGTGGATAAGATCGGGGTGATGTGGTCGTATCTTCTAGTTCTAGTAAGGACTCTAGTAGCTGCATTCTGGACTAACTGGAGTTTATTTATATTCTTACTGGAACATCCAGACAGTAAGGCATTACAGTAATCTAATCTAGAGGTGACGAATGCATGAACCAGTATTTCTGCATCATGTAGTGACAATATGTTTCTTATCTTAGAAATATTTCTGAGATGAAAGAACGCTATCCTAGTAATATTATCTACATGAGCATCAAATGATAGACTGGAGTCAATAATCACTCCGAGGTCTTTAACTGCTGTACATGATGAAACAGAAAGACCATCCAGAGTTACTGTGTAGTCAGGAAGATTACTTCTAGCTACATGTGGGCCTAATAAAAGTATTTCTGTTTTATCAGAATTAAGTTGGAGGAAGTTAGTTAACATCCAACGTCTAATGTCCTTTACACAATCCTCAACTTTACTAAGCTTCTGTCTGTCCTCTGGCTTCGCTGAAACATACAGCTGTGTATCATCAGCATAACAGTGGAAGCAAATTCCATGTTTACGAATAATTTGTCCTAGGGGTAGCATATATAAAGTGAAAAGCAGTGGGCCTAAACCAGAACCTTGTGGAACTCCAAAAGTAACCTCAGTACACATGGAGAAATCACCATTTACATCTACGACCTGATAATGATCGGTCAGATAAGACCTGAGCCAGGAGAGGACTGTTCCCTTAATACTAACAACATTTTCTAATCTATCAAGGAGAATAGTGTGATCTATAGTATCAAAAGCTGCACTAAGATCGAGTCACACAAGCAGCAAGACACAACCCTGATTAGAGGTAGGTAGAAGGTAATTTACTACTTTAACTAAAGCTGTCTCTGTGCTATGATGAGGTCTAAATCCTGACTGATACTTTTCATGAATGTTATTCCTATCTAAGTACGAACAAAACTGCTTTTCTACAACATTTCTACAACATACATGACAGTCAGCTATATTTTGATAAATGATTTAAAGCCAAATATAAGTAATTAACTAACTACAGAGTTGTGTCCTGATATTGGTGGGGCTGTTTGGCACATATGGGGCTCTTGTCATGAACATATTATATTAATATTCTTCAATGCACTCGTACTAAATAGTATACTAAATAACTCTACATTTCTATTTACTACAAAATTATTACATCACTGTGTGTATTACAGTTGTAACAATAGAAATTATCTGTGTATTAAATATGGTTTAACTTATAATTTTAACAAGACAGTGTGTCAGAGCACATTATGAAATAAAGTAAGAAAAGAAGAAAAAGAGAACTTGAATGTTTGTTACCCTTTAGAATTTTACGTTTACAATTACATTTATTCACTTAGCAGATGCTTTTATCCAAAGCGACTTACAAATGAGAAAAATACAAGCCGAGCGATATATCAAGCAGAGAACAATACAAGTAGTGCTACCGTACAAGATCCTTTAATTGAAAGATCATTAAGTGAGTTCCAGAGGATTTTTTCCAGATTTTTTCAATTTAATTTTATTTATTTATTTTTGTTTTTATTGAGTTGGTTAGGTATTTTCTACCGATCTGCATAAATATGACCTAAAACATCATCAGGTCTTCACACAAGCCCTAAATGTAGACCAAGAAAACCCATTTAAACAAATAAGACAAATGAATATTATACTTGGTCATTTACTTATTGAGTGGCAAAAGTATGTGAACGTGTACTGTAATACAGTAGTTTGCGAGGTCACAAAGGAACCCAAGGTAATTTCAGAGCAAGTAAAGACCTCTCTCACATTGACTAATGTTAATGTCCATGAGTCCACCATCAGGAGAACACTGAACAACAATGGTGTGCATGGCAGGACTGCGAGGAGAAAGCCACTGCTCTCCATAAAGAACATTGTTGACCTTCTGCAGTTTGCTAAAGATCACGTGGATGAGCCAGAAGGCTGTTCGGAAAATTATTTGACTGACCTTGCCTGTGTTGTGATTACACCCCCCCCCTTACTTAAAGATTTGGATTTGTCTGCCTGATTCTTCATTATAAACTCTCTGCACTTGTATCCATTTCCACCTCACATAGATGAATAATAACACATTCATTGTGAGTTTTTTATACAGGGTCTGTTTCTGGAAACAACAACAACAACAACAACACTTACATTATAAGGGAAAATGCTATCTAAATTTCACCTCAAAATTTTTATAATAAACTTGTACCCAATAAATTACAGTTGGTTAGTTATTTATTTTATATCTGTAAGTGATTAATCAGACTACATGCTTTAATCAGACTTTACATACTGCATATTAACCGAATATAATATAGATTATTATACATTGGTATATATTTTTTTAAACAAATTTATACTTTATTTTACATTATTATACTTTATTAAACATTTTATATACTTTATTTTACATTATTATACTTTATTATACATTATTAAACATTATTAAACGTTATTGTACCAAATATTCAGATCAGGTAGACGTTAATAACAGGACTAAATATAAACATTTCTGAATAAGTTTGGAGTGATTGTGTATGCTGTGGGAAAGAGGTATAATGGTTCTCTGCAGTTTATTTGGTAAATCTGTAACTGTTTAACATGTAAATACCATAGAACAGGGAGCGTAGCCTAATGATGTCACTCAGGAGAAATAAAAGTAAAGTGTAAAATCTTACAATTATATTTTTCAGATCCTCAGAGAGTTATTTGCCATGAGGTGCCATGTTGAACTTCCAGTGACCAGTATGAGGGAGTTTGAGAGCGATGACACCAAATTTATTTTGAAGTTTAATTTTTATTGAGCATGGTGAACATTTCTACAGAACATTTCTACATTTCTGCTGAATATTTCTGCTAAACATTTTTGCTAAACATTTCTAATGACCATTTCTGCTAAACATTTCTAATGAACATTTCTGCTGAACTTTTCTACATCGCCTTTTCTGTTCTGTCCTCCCCTCCCTGTCCCAAATATTTCATTAAGAAAACAAAAAAACAAATTGAGCAACAGCAGTAAACATTCACAGATATTTTATTCTTTTTATACAAAGGAAAACAAAGTAAAAAATATCGAAAACCCACGACCCACCCACCCGGCTCATCATGGCAACCCAATAACAGTCGCTGGTTATAAAGATATTGTTAAATCCAACAACAGGCACTAAAATTTAAGTGGGAAGTGTCGGTAACTCCATAAAGTATACAATAAAGGTATAATGTACAAACTCGCACAAACTTGTCATCGTATATCTTATTACCTTTATCCACTGGGAGATAGATGGGTATTTAGCAGACTTCCAATGCAACAGTAGGAACGTCTTGCTATAAGGGATGTGAAAGCAATATCATCCTTTTGTATCGAGCTCAAAGGAACTGAGGCTTCAGGATTCCCAAATACAGCAATCAATGGACAAGGCTTTAAATCTACCCTGAGAATAGTGGACTTGATGGTAAAAAAAAAAAACAGACCAAAAAGCATGGAGATCAAGACAGAAAAAAAAAACATGGCCAAGATGACAGGGAGTCCCATGGCATTTATCACACTTGTCCTCTACATCCAGATACATCACAGACATTCTCGATTTTGAACTGTATAAAAGTCCAAGATGAGCACAAGAAGTGGTGATCTGTACCTTTCCTATAGCATGTTCCCAACACTCACTCCTCATGTACTCCTAACTCAGTTTCCCACGCATTCCTAATTTTGTTACTTGACTCACTACCTGGCATCAGAATAAAATCCTAAATCCTAGAAATCATTCATCTCTGATGCGGATTATTTGAAAACAAGCATTCTCAAGCCTGTTCAGTAGGCACAGAGGGGAAATCAGAAAAACATCCAGAAATGAAGTTCCGTACTTGAAAATATAGAAAGAAATGTGTCAAGGGGAGATCGTAAGTGGATGCCAAATTGGCAAAGCTATTAAACACACCATCAGAATACAAATTTCTAACTTGTTTAATACCCTTGTCATACCACACTGAAAATGAGGAGTCCAAACACGATGGGGGAAATAGATGGTTGTTCACTAAAGGACACAAAGAGGATGCACCTACAAATTTAAAATGTCGTCTAAATTGATACCAAGTCATAAGTGTGTTGAGGACAACAGGGTTATCAGTATATAGGGAAAGTTTTGTAGGTAAAGAGGTGTAAAGAAGAGCAGGTAAAGAGGATTCCCTACAAGAAGATCATTCCAATTTAGACCAAGAAGATCCAGGACATTGAACCCAGTAACAAAGTTTATGGATGTGTGCAGCCCAGTAATAGAATTGAAAATTGGGTAATGCAAGTCCTCCACTTAGTTTACATTTCTGCAATAAAGATTTACTAATCCAAATTTAACACACCTGCTCCCCATTCACACCAGAAACCTTGAAACACTAACAAGTCACATAACACCGGGGAGGGAAAATGGCTAATTGGGCCCAATTCGGACATTGTCACTTAGGGGTGTACTCACTTTTGTTGCCAGCAGTTTAGACATTAATGCCTGTGTGTTGAGATAATTTGAGGGGACAGCAAATTTACACTGTTACACAAGCTGTACACTCACTACTTTACATTGTAGCAAAGTGTCATTTCTTCAGTGTTGTCACATGAAAAGATATCATCAAATATTTACAAAAATTTGAGGGGTGTACTCACTTTTGATGAGATACTGTATATTTTAATATAGTATATATTGTATATTGTAATACTGTATATTTTAGAATGACTATAATGTATACTTCAGGTACTACTTCTGGTTTCTATTAGTAACTATTGTTTGATTTGTTATTTACTAACTGCTCAAAGTGTACTGGGTTTGTCACAGTTCAAGTAGATTTTATGTGTTTACTCACACAGGGAAAGTAATATTTTACTCTAACAGCACGACACTGAGGGCTGTAGCTCTGGATAATGTTCATGAATAATGTGTAAAGTTATCTGTGATCTAAATCCACTCTCATCATGTCTCCTGTGTCAGTCATGGCTTCCTCTAGCAATTTCCTGCATGAACATCAGCTCCAGTGCTCCATCTGTCTAGATGTATTCACTGATCCAGTCTCTACTCCATGTGGACACAACTTCTGTATGATCTGTCTCAAAGAGTTCTGGGACAGCAGTTCACACTGCCAGTGTCCAGTGTGTAAGAAGGAATTCCCTAAACGTCCTGAACTATGTGTGAATACGTTCCTCTTTGGACTTGCTGCTTCATTTAAGAAGTCAGTTCAGGTGAAATCCAGCAGCGCTGCAGAAAAACCGAACCAATCTCTGGTGCTCTGTGACGTCTGCTGTGAAAAGAAATGTGTAGCCGCAAAGTCCTGCCTGATCTGTATGGCCTCTTACTGCAAGACTCACCTGGAACCTCATGAGAGAGTTTCTTCATTGAAGAAGCACAAACTGATGAAGCCTGTGAAGAACCTGGAGGATTACATCTGCCAGAAACATGAGAGACCCCTGGAGCTGTTCTGTAGAGACGACCAGACGTGTGTGTGTCAGTTCTGTACTGAGGGAGACCACAAAACTCACAACACTGTTCCTATAGAGGAGGCGAGTGGAGAGAAGAAGGTGAGAGACTGAAAATTAATTATGCATATTTAACACAAATATCACCTTTATTTTTTAATAAGTTTATACATAATATATATATTTCTCAGACTGAGTTGGAGAAGACACGAGCAGAAGTTCAGCAGATGATCCAGGAGCGACTGAAGAAGATTGAGGAAATCAAACACTCTGTAGTAATCAATAAAGTGAGTCTCATAACTAACCTACACAATAACGTCTTTATAAAAACACATTAGGAGAATCATGATATAATCATATGAAATAAAATAATTTAGCTCGATGTGTCTCCTGCTAGAAAAACACAGAGAAGGAGAAAGCAGTCGGTGTGGAGATCTTCAGTGCTCTGATGTGCTGCATTGAGAGAAGCCAGGCTGAGCTTCTTAAGGTGATGGAGGAGAAGCAGAAAGCAGCAGAGAAGCAGGCTGAAGAGTTGATTAAAGATCTGGAGCAGGAAATCACTGAGTTAAAGAGGAGAAACACCAAGCTGGAGCAACTCTCACACACTGAGGATCACCTCCACCTCCTACAGGTCAGAGTCCCTCTGTTTCGCAATAGCAATGCAGCACATGACAGGACAGCAGTCCCCATGCTGAGGGATTTCTCCTCTCTCCTGCTGTACTGTAGATTTACCCGTCACTGTGCAGCCCTCCACACACCCAGGACTGGACTGACATCACAATTAACTCTCATCTGAGTCTGGAGACTCTGAGGAGAGCTCTGTCTCAGCTTCAGGAAACTCTCAGTGAGGAAACGGAGAAGCTTGATGAAACTGGTCAGTATTTGGTCAAAGACAATTCAGTCTAAGAATAAATTCATTTTGGTGAAATTTCTAAAGATTCTGATAACAGAGATACATGTTCCCTTCTTACCAGAAGCTTGTGTAAAATCATGCCTCTACTTAGAGGCCTGCCTTGATCAGGTGATGTGGCAATTAAGCGCGTCACATGATATATATATATATATATGTCTGTGGTTTGTGTGACAAAGAAAAAGAAACGCTTCCTTTCTACTCTGTATTTCTCAATATCTCTCAACTTTTCTATCCCTTTTTTAAGAAAAGAAAAGAAAGGAGAGTGAAAGAATGAGCGAGAAATAATTCAGAAAGTGTGTTACGCCTTGCTCCCATGTTTCATCACGGGAGGAGACAGACACGCTTTCTGCGTGAAGTGTTTGGGTGTAGAACATGCTACAGCAGCCCTCGAGGGGTCTGACTGTCAGTATTGTGAACGTTTCACGATTAGGCAACTACGCTCTTGGCTCGCTCTCTTCTCGTTTGAAGGGAGTTAGGTTTCAGAGCCCTCGGGTCCTGAGGTTCTTAGATGTATTTAGAAGAGGAGCCAGAGACGACCACAGCTCTATCTCTTGCTCTGTCTTCCAGGTCCGCCTCTCTGCCTGACTTTAGAGCTCGCGTTGCGACTCCTCCTTCCCCTATGCAACGCCAAAACACCCTAGCCGACTCCGAGGAGTCGGTAGAGGGTGCCATTGCACCAACAACCTACAGCAGCTCTCAGGCATATAAAGAGCTGCTTGAGGTGATCATTAGGGCGGTTCAGAAATTGAATCTAGACTGACCTGGGGAAGAGGAAGTGGCTCGTAGCAGGCTGGATGAGCGCTTTCTCTCCAGGGAAAATAAACACAAAGCTCCCTCACACTGCAGAAAACTCCCCCTTTTTCCAGAAGTGCATGATGAGATAACACGCTTCTGGAGAAAACCATACACTAGCCCTGTTTATAACCCCGCAAAGTCTGATTAACCAGCCATCATGGGAAGTGAGCAGCACGGCTATGTGGCGATGCCAAAGGTGGAGGAGGCGCTTGCTCGCTCTCCATCAATGGCAGGTAATTTAGGGAGGCCGACTTTACCATCAAAGCCATGTAAAGCCACTTCGGGGTTGGTGGGCAAAGCCTATGCAGCAGCAGGTCTTGCTTGTGGGTCCCTGCATACAATGGCAATGTTGCAGGCCTACCAAGCAGACCTGCTGAGTGAGTTGGATACATATACAGTGGTGTGAAAAAGTGTTTGCCCCCTTCCTCATTTCCTGTTGCTTTGCATGTTTGTCACACTTAAGTGTTTCGGAACATCAAAGCAATTTAAACAATAGTCAAGGACAACACAAGTAAACACAAAATGCAATTTGTAAATGAAGGTGTTTATTATTAAAGGTGAAAAAAAATCCAAACCATCATGGCCCTGTGTGAAAAAGTGATTGCCCCCTAAACCTAATAACTGGTTGGGCCACCCTTAGCAGCAACAACTGCAACCAAGCGTTTGCGATAACGTGCAATGAGGCTTTTACAGCGTCCTGGAGGAATTTTGGCCCACTCATCTTTGCAGAATTGTCCTAATTCAGTTACATTAGAGGGTTTTCGAGCATGAACGGCCTTTTTAAGGTCATACCACAACATCTCAATAGGATTCAGGTCAGAACTTTGGCTAGGCCACTCCAAAGTCTTCATTTTGTTTTTCTTCAGCCATTCGGTGGTGGACTTGCTGGTGTGTTTAGGATCATTGTCCTGCTGCAGAACCCAAGTTCGTTTCAGCTTGAGTACACGAACAGATGGTCGGACATTCTCCTTCAGGATCTCTTGGTAGACAGCAGAATTCATAGTTCCTTTTATCACGGCAAGTCTTCCAGGTCCTGAAGCAGCAAAACAGCCCCAGACCATCACACTACCACCACCATATTTTACTGTTGGTATAATGTTCTTTTTATGAAATGCAGTGTTCCTTCTACGCCTGATATACTTGGACACACACCTTCCAAAGAGTTCCACTTTTGTCTCATCGGTCCACAGAATGTTGTCCCAAAAGTCTTGGGGATCATCAAGATGTGTTGTGGAGAAATTGAGACTAGCTTTGATGTTCTTTTTGCTCAGCAGTGGTTTTCTCCTTGGAACTCTGCCATGCAGGCCATTTTTGCCCAGTCTTTTCCTGATGGTGGAGGCATGAACGCTGACCTTAACTGAGGCAAGTGAGGCCTGCAGTTCTTTGGAGCGTTGTGGGGTCTTTTGTGACCTCTTGGATGAGTCGTCGCGCTCTTGGGGTAATTTTGGGCGGTCGGCCACTCCTGGGAAGGTTCACCACTGTTCCATGTCTTCGCCATTCGTTGGATAATGGCTCTCACTGTGGTTCGCTGGATTCCCAAAGCTTTGGAAATGGCTTTATAACCCTTTCCAGACTGATAGATCTCAATTACTTTCTTTCTCAATTGTTCCTGAATTTCTTTGGGTCTCAGCATGGTGTATAGCTTTTTAAGGATCTTCTGGTGGGACCTTACTGTGTCAAGCAGCTCCTATTTAAGTGATGCCTTGATTGTGAACAGGTGTGGCAATAATCAGGCCTGGGTGTGGCTAGAGAAATTGAACTCAGGTGTGGACAACCACAGTTATAGTATGTTTTAACAAGGGGGCAATCACTTTTTCACACAGGGCCATGATGGTTTGGATTTTTTTTCACCTTTAATAATAAACACCTTCATTTACAAATTGCATTTTGCGTTTACTTGTGTTGTCCTTGACTATTGTTTAAATTGGTTTGATGTTCCGAAACACTTAAGTGTGACAAACATGCAAAGGAGCAGGAAATGAGGGAAGGGGCAAACACTTTTTCACACCACTGTATCATATATATATATATCACGCGCTTAATTTCCACGTCACCTGATCATGGCAGGCCTTTAAGGAGAGGCATGATTTTACACAAGCTTCAGATACCAGGTACGCACGCAAGGTGCTCCCATACTGTTATGCTAAATGCAACTTCTCGTTCCCTTCTCAGGGAACAGGGTTACACGCGTAACCCCGACGTTTTTTAAACACTACTTTTTTGTGTTTTGGTTTTATTGTTACAGTATTTTGATTTATATGTCATTTATAATAATCAAGAATTTTATCTCAACAAATAAAAATGTAATAGCAAATAATATTGTATAATATTTTCCAAACAGAACTGAAGAGAATTCAGCAGTATGCAGGTTTGTGAGCTCTTATTGGTCATATGACGAAATCTATATTTCTTCACTGTTTCACACTGTGCAATGATAAAACTGATGTACGCTGTGTTTCTGTCTCTCAGTGGATGTGACTCTGGATCCTGATACAGCTCATCCTGAACTCATCCTGTCTGATGATGGGAAACAAGTTACATGTGGAGACACAGAACAGGATCTCCCTGATAACCCAGAGAGGTTTGATCTTTGTGTCAGTGTGTTGGGAAAGGAGGGATTCTCCTCAGGGAGATTTTACTATGAGGTGCAGGTCAGAGGGAAGACTGACTGGGATTTAGGAGTGGCCCGAGAGTCCATTAACAGGAAAGGGAAGATTACACTCAGTCCTAAAGATGGACACTGGTGTGTGTGGCTGAGGAATGAGACTGAATATGAGGCTCTGAACTCTCCTCGTGTCTTCCTCTCCTTGAAACAGGCTCCTCAGAAGGTGGGGGTGTTTGTGGATTATGAGGAGGGTCTGATCTCCTTCTATGATGTAGATGTAAAATCTCATATCTACTCTTTCACTGGTCAGACTTTCACTGAGAAACTTTATCCATTATTCAACCCCTGTCTCAGTGATGAAGGTGAAAATTCAGAACCTCTGATCATCTGTCCTGTTAGTCAAATCTAATATGAAATTTCTTAATAAAAATGAAACAGTGCTTTTATTATCTTTCATTTGTTTTAAGTAAAAAAATAAATGATGTTTACATTTTATTTATTTGTAAAATGCAAATGTTGGGCAGACGGTGGCTTAGTGGTTAGCACTTTCACCTCACACCTCCAGGGTCTGGGGTTCGAAACTCCCGTGCTGCGGGGGTTTCCTCCGGGTGCTCCAGTTTCCTCCCCCAGTCTAAAGACACGCATGGTAGGCTGATTGGCGTGTCTGAATGGGTGTATGAGTGTGTATGTGATTGTGCCTTGCGATGGACTGGCACCCTGTCCAGGGTGTACCCCGCCTTGTGCCTGATGATTCCTGGGATAGGCTCCAGGTTCCCTGTGACCCTGAAGAAGGAGTAAGTATTAGAAGATGGATGGATGAATGTAAATGTTTTACTGTCACTCTCATTGTGATGATCCTCCGTGCTAAAGTGGTCTAATCCTCTCAGGATCCATCATCACTCCTGTAACTGATCTTCACATCACATTTACTCAAATACATTCCATTTTCATTTAAAATATACATTTTAAAGAAAATGTTTTAATTCATCTCAGATTTAATAATGCAAGCTATTTTTTGCTATTATGTAAAACATAAAAATGATTCACATTCTGTACGTGCTTTAATTTACAGTTAATATATTTTATTATTATAAACTAATATTTTTTGCAGACACTTGAGACAAATCTCTAACTCAGCTTCACTGAAATATTTATCTGTAGTCTGTAAATTCTTTCCTTTTATTGGCTCTCTACATATATATCTGCATAAATGTGGGTGTGTTTCATGTAAATTAGATTAGCTATGAGGTTACATTAGAGTGCTGTGTGCATAGGATATGTATGTAAGGGACTTGTGGGTGGAGCTTATATCCACGCAATGATCTGTCACCCTCGCTCCCTACAATGCCACGACTGACCACCAGAGATTGCGCTGTCCTGAGTCTTCATTTTATTTCTTCTAATAATTTTATGCGGATGCGGCAGAAGATTAAGTATTTATTTATTTGTAAAGTAACATCTTTCTTTAGGCTAGTTTTGTTGCTGTGATATGCATCATTATGTCATAGTAGTTTTTTTTTTTTTTTTTCAAAATATTCACTTTATTCTAGTAATATCAGATATTATGACATATATATATATATATATATATATATATATATATATATTTTTTTTGTTTTTTTTTTTTGTCGTGGCCGGGGGGGGTGCTGGGGTTGAGCTCCCATCATAAAATGCTCCCATGGCGTGCGTCTCAAATAGCCTCTGACAATCAAGTCCAACTCCTGGCCTGCTCAAGTGGCTTAGTTTCTAAGCCCAGCGGACCGGCTTTTACAGGCAGGAGAAGGGGCGAAGGTGGGTCACTGGTGCCTTAAAACCAGTTGCTTACAGAAGAAGGAAAACTTTAAACCTCCATCCATCCTAGACATGGAAAAGGCTTCAGGAGTAAACCTCGAGGTCAAATCAGGATCCGGATTCCCGAAGGTGGTTCAAGGCCAAATGTAGTCTTGTCCCATCAACTTCTGCAACGTTGGTGGTGCCAAGCTGTACCAGCTTCATCGCTCCCTTGTGTTCACCAGCTGCATGGAGAGGGGGGGGGTCTGCTGCATGGGCAACAGCTGATCCTCCATGTCACCCTGCCCAGGCTTTTATATCTAAAATGGAGACTCCAGTGACACTGCAAGGTGTTGACACAACACAGGAAGCAGTAGTTACCGGTTTTAAACTCATCCGTATGGCGAAGGAAATGGGCACCAGGGGCCGCTTCTGTTGGTGGGAGAGATCATTTTATCTCACTGAACAACTACTGCCCACCTTCAGCTGGGCAGCCCCCAGCCAATAAGGTACTGTCCCGCCATGGCTTGCTTGCTTCACTTGGTTGCGTGGAGCTTAGAGAATCATCTCAACAAATATTGCAGTTACTTTGGTGATACATGCATCTGGCTAACCAACAGGGAGTGATCGGTGTTACAATCTGCACTGTGATAGCTGCAGGTGAGGAGAACACTTGCAAGGTTCGCATGCCTGGTGATGACTAATTCTAACTAGTACCAATGGTGCGAGCGTGGGTGCCTCCAAGACACCTTGTGAATCTCCTTACACCTGAAGAAGGTGTTTGAGATGCAGAGGCCATGGAAGCAGCACAATTCTAGCAGTCGCTGACCATTCTCGTTGATCTTTCCACATCCATGAGAACCAAGGCAAGTGGGCCAGGCCTCATGATCACATTTACATTTACATTTATTCACTTGGCAGATGCTTTTATCCAAAGCGACTTTACAAATAAGTAAAGCAAAGCGATATATCAAGCAGAGAACAATACAAGTAGTGCTACCATACAAGATCCATTAATTGAGTTCCAGAGGAAGCAAAGTGCACAGTAGAGGTGTAAGTGCAAATTTTTTATTTATTTTTTAATGAGTTGGTTAGGTGTTCATGGAAGAGGTGGGTCTTTAGCTGTTTTTTGAAGATGGTGAGAGATTCTGTGGTCCGGATTGAGATTGGAAGTGCATTCCACCACTGAGGAACACTGAGCGTGAAGGTTCTGGAAAGGCACCTTGTGCCACGCTGAGTTGGAACTATTAACGTCGGTCGCTAATCAATCGCAGATTATGAGAAGGAATGTAGGCCTTCAGGAGATAGTTGAGGTAGGAGGGTGCTGTTCCTGAGAAGGTCTTGTAGGTGAGCATCAAGGCCTGGAGTGGAGTGAGATGAAGAGGGGTGTGACATGGGTTCTCTTGGGCTGGTTGAAGACGAGGCACGCTGCAGCATTCTGAATCATCTGAAGGGGTTTGATGGAGATGACTGGGAGGGCTGAAAGCAGTGAGTTGCAGTAGTCCAGTTTAGAGATAACAAGAGTCTGGACTAGTATCTGTGTAGCCTGGTTGTGGTTGATTGAGGATCTGATGGTTCACACTGTCGAAAGCAGGAGAGAGGTCAAGTTGGATAGTAAGTAAGTGAGTAAGTAAAATTTATTTATAAAGCACATTTCACACAGCAACGCTGACCAAAGTGCTGAACAGAGTGCAGAAAATAAAATAGAAATTGAATTAAAACAAAGTAAAACAGACAAAAGACAATATAAAAATCAATAAAAAAAAATTAAACAATAAAAATTATATCAAAAAGCCTGGTAGAAAATATAGGTTTTAATCCTATTTTTAAAGATAGCAATGGAAGGTGCAAGGCGGATGTCCAGTGGCAGTTGATTCCATCGGCAACAGCGAAAGCTCTATCCCCCTTTGTTTTTAACCGAGAACGAGGGACATGCAAAAGAAACCTATCTGAAGATCTTAGACATCGGTTTGATGAATGTGGCTTAAGAAGATCCACAAGATATGAAGGAGCTTGATTATTAAGAGTTTTAAAAACAAACATCAAAACATTAAACTGAATCCTAAAACAGACTGGGAGCCAGTGAAGCGATGCTAAAATTGGGGTGACATGATCAAACTTCTTTGCCCTGGTCAACAGCCTTGCAGCTGCATTCTGAACTATCTGAAGACGAGCCACAGATGATTGCGGAAGACCCAAGTATAATGAGTTACAATAATCTAAGCGAGACATTATAAAATCATGAATAACCTTCTCCAAATCTTGGAAAGACAAAAATGTTTTGAGTTTTGATATAATTCGAAGTTGATAAAAACTAGTCTTAACCACCGAATTTATCTGCTTGGTTAAGCATAATTCTGAGTCCAGAACGAAGCCAAGTTCCCTTTCAAAGGGAACTTCGACGTTGCATTTAGCAGTATGGGAACGCCTAGCACGTGACCGGTATCTGAAGCTTGTGTAAAATCATGCCTCTACTTATAGGCCTGCCATGATCAGGTGACGTGGCAATTAAGCGCGTCGCAATGATATATATATGGCACCTGTGAACCACACCGCCAGCCTTATTATCTTCAGCGAGACTGCATGTCTGTTGTTTGTGTGACAAAAACGCTTCATTTCTACTCGATATTTTCTAAAAATCTCTTAACTTTTCTATCCCTTTTTAAAGAAAAGGAGAGGTAAGTAATGAGTGAGAAAAAGTTAAAGATGTGTGTAACGTGCTCCCGTTTCATCACGGGGGAAAAGTGCACACTTTCTTGGTGAAGTGTTAGTGGTGTAGTATACGATGGCAACCTCGAGAGGCTGCGCATGGTAACGCTACATTAAGCAGCTCAACTCGCGCTCTTCTCAAAAAAACGGAAGCCGAGTGAGTCGAGTTTCAAAGCCTCGCGAATCTAGTCCGGCCGCTGCCGAGGCAGCCAACCGTCTCAGGTTCGGGGGATCTCTTAAATCTGGAAGAGGAGCCAGAGACGAGCACTATTCTATCTCTCTCTCTGTCTTCCGGGTTCGGCTCTCCGCTGGATTTTGGAGTTCGCGTCGCGACTCCTCCTCCCACTATGGAAAGCCAAAGGGGTAATAACGCCCCCTCTCTGACTCCGAAGAGTTAGAAGGATGTGTTAAAAACTGAGAGCAGCGTATAAAGAGCTGCTTGAAGTGATTACCCAGTGAAAGTAAATACTTCACACTGCAGAAACTCCCCTGTCTTCCAGAAGTTATGACAAAATCTCACTTCTGAGAAAACCATGCTTAAGCCATAGTCATAACTCCACGATGTTGGATTATTTGGCCATTGTGGAAATGAATGGCATGGCTATTTAGCTATGCCCGAAGTGGAGGAGGCGCTTGCTAGCTACCTCTCTCCACCAATGGCAGGTAATTACAGGGGCCGGTTTGCATCCAAATTGGGCAAGCCTATGCAGTAGAAGTCTTGCTTGTGGGTCACTGCAGACAGCCTACCAAGCAGACCTGCTGAGTGAGCTCGACTTATGGCAAAAAAAAAGTTGTCTCAAGCTCATCCGGGTGTCCACGAGTGGAGCCTGTGCCAGCACTAGTATGGGGGAAACCCAGAAGGCGAGTATGGCAGCCCGCCAACCTCCGCAGACAGCCGGGGGAACCGGGCAGCCACAGTCACGGGTCTGTTGGGCCTGATTTGAGAATGGTCATAAAGGCCAAGCAGGCAAAGACGAGCGGTCCTGAGGGGCTGTGGAGGGATGTATCCGGGCACATGAGGTTGTTAGGGCAGGTAGCCCCCAGTGCTACTGTAGGGCCTCCCCTAGCCAAGGTGGTCCCCAAGTTTTCGTGTACCCTGGTCAGCAAGCTGTCACAGGGCAATGGAAATCTGATGCTTCTCTCAAATAGAATGTGGAATAGCTAACATCACTAGAAGATCATCGGGCAGCGTGCAAGCTACGGCCGAATGTGTCTCCATGGGTTCTGTCTACCATAGAAAGGGTTACCGGGTCCAGTTATAGCTCGACCCCCCCGTTCACAGGTGTGCTCACCACAGAAGTCAGCACAGACCAGAGCCCGACATTAGCGCAGGAAGTAAGCTCCCTCTTGGACAATGGGGTCCTGAAACATGTACCCCGTTCCCTCAGGGAGGGAGGTCTACAGCCTTTATTTCCTGTTCCGCAAAAAAGTGGGAATATGCGGCCAATTTTAGATCTGCATCATCTGAACCGTACTCTTCGGACATACAGGTTCAGAGGCTGATGTTCAAACGTATCGTGCCACAGATCCAGTTCGAGAACTGGTTTGTGGCGATAGGTCTAAAAGGTGCATGTTTCCGCATAGGATTATTGCTAGCTTTATCCCCTCGCACCTTCACAAAGTGCATGGATGTCACTCTGGCTCCATTGGGACTCCAGGGCATCTGTGTACCAGGCTACCTGGACGACTGGTTAATTCTAGCACGATCCAGGGAGCTGGCGGTTCAACATTGAGATGTTGTTCTCGCCCACGTGAAGAACTGGGGGCTCAGGTTGAATCTCAGAAAAGTTGGTTTTCTCCAGTGCAGTGGACAACTTTTCTAGGGGTTATAGGATTCTACTACGATGAGGGCGTTTCTATCCCCAACAGGCGTAGTGTCAATCCTATCAACACTGAGCTAGGTAAAGCTGTATCTTGGGAGCCTAGGGCGGAATCCACACATGTGGCTGAGGTCACATCTGTATGCTGCCCCCCCATCACTGCTCCCACTAGCTCTAGTGAGAGTTCGCCAAGATAGCCTGCTAATAGCACCTTTTTGGCAGCTCGAACATGGTTCTGAGAGATAATATCTCTGCGAGATGGCACTCCTTGGGAGATTCCAGTCCGCAGGGATTCACTGTGGACCCAGTAACTGCGCAATAGCTACAGTCCTGGAGCTCCTACAATAACATTTCTCAGCGGGGTGAGCTCCTTCTACAATCAGGGTTATGTGGCCGCCATTTCAGCCAGCCACGCCCTGTTGAGGGAGCCTCTGTGGGGCAACATCCTTTAACTTCGAGGTTCATGCGTGGTCTCAGATGGCTGAGGCCCATCTGCAGGCCGTGCTTACCTTCCTGGGACCTTCTATGGCCCTGGAAGGTCTGTCGGCTGCCCCATTCGAGCCCCTAGAGTGGATCTACTGTCTCAAGCCGGAGGGCTGATTTATCATGCTCGGCCAGAACTTGGCAACTGTGGGTCTGGCCCCTGAGGGGCACCAGCTCATAGATTCGGGTGTCACAACTGAGATTGTTGAAACCATGTTAAAAGCTAGAGCACCATCCACAAGGAAAGCGTATGCACTCAAGTGTCAGCTTTTTGTCTTGTGGCATGAGGGACGTCACCTAGACCCAGTGAACTGCGCAATTGCTACAGTCCTGGAGTTCTTACAGAACGTTTCTCAGCGGGCTGGGCTCCGTCTTCTATCAGGGTACTTGGCCGCCGTTTCGGCCAGCCATGACCCTGTTGATGGAGCCTCTGTGGGGCAACATCCTCTACCTTTGAGGTTCATGCGTGGTGTCAGATGGCTGCGGCCCATCTGCAGGCCATGCATACCTTCCTGGGACCTTCTAGGGTCCTGGAAGTTCTGTCGGCTGCCCCATTCGAGCCCCTGGAGTGGATCCCATCCACAAGGAAATCAAATGCACTCAGGTGTCAGCTTTTGTCTTGTGGCATGAGGAACGTCACCTAGACCCAGAGAAACTGCGCAATTGCTGCAGTCCTGGAGTTCTTGCAGAACGTTTCTCAGCGGGTTGGGCTCCTTCTACAATCAGGGTTACTGGGCCACTGCTTCGGCCAGCCATGCCCCTGTTGATGGAGCCTCCGTGCGGCAACATCTTCTAACATTAAGGTTTGTGCGTGGTGTCAGACGACTGCGGCCCATCTGCAGGCCGCGCATACCTTCCTGGGACCTCCTGTGGTCCTGGAAGGTCTGTCAGGTGCCCCATTTGAGTCCTTAGGGACCTACCATCTCAAAAGCCGCAGGGTTGATTTATCATCCTTGGCAAGAACTAAGGAAGCTGTGGGTCTGGCCCCTGAGGGGCGCCAGCTAATAGATTCTGGTCGCACGACTGAGGTGGTAGTGACCATGTTTCTACAATAACATTTCTCAGCGGGGTGAGCTCCTTCTACAATCAGGGTTATGTGGCCGCCATTTCAGCCAGGCACGCCCTGTTGAGGGAGCCTCTGTGGGGCAACATCCTTTAACTTCGAGGTTCATGCGTGGTCTCAGATGGCTGAGGCCCATCTGCAGGCCGTGCTTACCTTCCTGGGACCTTCTATGGCCCTGGAAGGTCTGTCGGCTGCCCCATTCGAGCCCCTAGAGTGGATCTACTGTCTCAAGCCGGAGGGCTGATTTATCATGCTCGGCCAAAACTTGGAAATTGTGTCTGGCCCCTAGGGGGCACCAGCTCATAGATTCGGGTGCACAACTGAGATTGTTTGAAACCAATGTTAAAAGCAGCCGCATCCACAAGGAAAGCGTATGCACTCAAGTGTCAGCTTTTTGTCTTGTGGCATGAGGGACGTCACCTAGACCCAGTGAACTGCGCGACTGTTACAGTCCTGAGTCGTTTAAATCTTATCAGCGGGCTGGGCTCCGTCTTCTATCAGGGTACTGGTGGCGCGTGGGCCTTGCCCGCCATGACCCTGTTGATGGAGCCTCTGTGGGGCAACATCCTCTAACTGCGAGCCATATGCGTGGTGTCAGATGGCTGAGGCCTATCTGCAGGCTGTGCATACCTTCCTGGGACATTCTGTGGTCCTGGAAGGTCTGTCAGCTGCCCCTTCGAGCCCTTAGAGTGGATCCCATCTACAAGGAAATTGTATGCGCTCAAGTGGCGCCTTTTTGTCTGGTGGTGTGAGGAACGTCAGCTACACCCAGTGAACTGCGCAATCGCTACAGTCCTGGAGTTCTGACAAGAACGTTTCTCAGCGGGTTGGCTCCTTCTACTATTGGGGTTACGTGGCTGCCATTTCGGCCAGCCCTGCCCCTGTTGATAGAGCCTCTGTGGGGCAACGTCCTCTAACTTTGAGGTTCATGAGTGGTGTCAGACGGCTGAGGCCCATCTGCAGGCCATGCATACCTTCCTGGGACCTTGCTGTGGTCTTGGAAGGTCTGTCAGGGACCCCATTTGAGCCCTTAGATTCAGCCTCTGAGGAGCTTCTGACTCTAAAGGTAGCTCTTTTACAGGCCCTGACATCTCTCAAGCGAGTGGGAGGTCTACAAGCTCTCCCTGTTGCCCCTCCTGCCTTGACTTTACCCCTAGATAAGCCAAGTCCTTCCTGTACCCTAGGCCGGATTATATTCCTAAAGTGCCTACATTGGCTGCCCACCCTGTGGTGTTGCAGGCTTTCTCTCCTCCTCTGTCCTCTGACCAGAACAAGAGAGGATGCACCCACTGTGTCCAGTAAGCGCTCTCTGTACTTACGTCCACCGCTCCGGCCAGTGGCGTAAGTCAGAGCAGCTACTAGTCTGCTTTGGCAGCGACAGGAAAAGTGATGCTGTGTCAAAGCAGTGCATCCCTACTGGGATTGTTGAAGGCTTTGTCCAAAGGGGTTTCCTTGCAGGATGTGTGTGCGGCTGCAGGGTGGTCTATGCCTCACACGGTCATTTGTTATGACAGCCTGGATATTCATCCCTCCCCAGGCTCGAGTGTCCTGCACTGACCCTCGGGTTTGGGTATTTTGGGTATGAGGAACAGGCCGTACCCTCGGTATGACTGAGTGGGTATTCCCGTTCCCATACTGCTAAATGCAACGTCAAAGTTCCTTTGGAGGAACGTTGAGTTACGCTATGTTAACCTTCGTTCCCCTGAGGGGAACGAGCGTTGCACCGCGCTGTCATACCGGGGCTGGCCTGTAGGTTGCGTCTTCGCTTCCAGATAATAGAGGCTGGCGGCGTGGTTCACAGGTGCCATATATATATCATGCGATGCGCTTAATTGCCACGTCACCTGATCATGGCAGGCCTATAAGTAGAGGCATGATTTTACACAAGCTTCAGATACCGGTCACGCGCAACGCGTTCCCATACTGCTAAATGCAACGTCTCGTTCCCTTCTCAGGGAACAGGGTTACATGCGTAACCCCGACGATTCCGAACATGGGAAGAAATTGAAGGAAAGTGTTTATTGAGCTTGTTAATGAGACCATCTCTCAATCTCAGGGGGCCAAAAACAATTATTTCAGTTTTGTCTTCATTAAGAGGAAATTATTTGCCAACAATTTTTTAATGTCACCCAGACAGTCCTACATTGGCTCAATGGAGTCACCAGCTTTCAAAGGAATGTACAACTGGGTATCATCAGCATATTAATGAAAAGAGACATTGTGAGTCCTAATAATGTTCCCCAATGGCTGCATATATAAATTAAAAAGAAGTGGGCCCAGAATGGAGCCTTGAGGAACACCACTAATAACAGGACTAGAAGAAGAGCAGAAATTACTCAATGCTACAGAGAAAGACCTGTCCTTAAGATATGAACTGACCCATTGTAGGGCAGTACCCTTGACACCAAACAGATGCTCTAAGTGCCAGAGAAGTATATTATGGTCTACAGTATCAAAGGCAGCTGTAAGATCTAGTAGCATCAACACAGTATTTTTACCAGCATCCACTGTTAGTAAAATGTCATTGTACACTTATAACAAAGCAGACTCTGTGCTATGAAAAGCAGTGAAACCAGATTGTAAAGGTTCACATAACATAGCTGAGTTTAAAAACAGGAGCAATTGAGATTGTACTACTTTCTCTAGCAGCTTTGACATAAAAGGTAACTTAGAGATAATTATTAAGGCAACCTTCATCCAAACCATGTTTCTTAAGCAACGGTTGAACAACAGCATGTTTAAAACAATTTGGGACCACCCCTGAATCCAAAGAAGAATTTATGAACACTTGGATACTGGGGCCAATGAGGACAGATGATCTAGAGGTTGCTCTTGGTAGTCGTAAGACTTCAGTGACAGAAAGCAGAGCAGTCTCCTTGGAGTGGTTGCTCTTGAAGCCAGGCTGGTGGTGTCCAGAGGTTGTTCTGTGTGAGAAAATTGTAGAGTTGATTAAAAATGGCTCTTTCAAGAGTTTTGGATAGAAAAGGGAGGAGGGAAACAGGTCTGTAGTTGTCAACTATAGCAGGGTTGAGTGATGTTTTTTTAAGCAGTGGGGTAACTTGGGCTATGTTAAAGATGTGTGTGAGTGCAGGTAATAGTGTGGGAGAGATGGACTGAAGAAGGTGAGAAGGGATAGGGTCAAGAGGACAGCTTGTGGGACAGCTAGAGAGGAGGAGTTTAGAGACATCAATCTCTGATAGTGGAGAGAAGGAAGTCAGTTGGGAGTTACATGGAGGAGGAGCTGGTCTATGCATGTCTGGGGTTGAGAACTGGTTCCTGATTGATGTAAACTTGTTGGAAAAGAAAGTGGCAAAGTCATCTGCAGTGAAAGAGGTAGGGGAAGGGAGAGGAGGGGGGCAGAGACTAGAGGAAAAAGTTTTGAAGAGAATGTGGGTGTTTGGAGAACTACCAATCTTCTCTTGGTAGTATGTGGCTTTAGCAATGGAGGTGCTATTGGAAAAAGAGGAGAGAAGTGTCTGGTAATTGGTTAGGTCAATTGGGTTGTTTGATTTGCACCATTTCCTTTCAGATGCTCTTAGTTTGGCCCGGTTGTTATGCAGAGCTTCTGAGAGCCAAGGACTAGAGGGTGATGTGCGAGCAAGTCTGGAGGTTAGGGGGCATATGCTGTCAAGAGAACATGTTAGGGTGGAACATAGCATGTTGGTTGGGTGTTTAAGTCAAGCGAGGAAAGGTGGCTGTCAGAGGGAAGTAAGATTGTGACAATGGAGGAGAAATGTGAGGGGGAAAGTTAGGGGGCATATGCTGTCAAGAGAAGATGTTAAGGTGGAACATAGCATGTTGGTTGGGTGTTTAAGTCAAGTGAGGAAAGGTGGCTGTCAGAGGGAAGTAAGATTGTGACAATTGAGGACTAATGTGAGGGGGAAAGGGAGCAAAGATTGCGACGAAAAGAAATAGAGGGAGGAGACAGTGATGGGGGTGAGGGGAGAGAAATAGAGAACTGGATAAAGAAATGGTCAGAGATGTGGAGAGTGGTAATGAGAAGATTATGTGTGGTGCAATTACATGTGAGGATGAGGTCAAGCTGTTTGCCGGCTTTGTGGGTTGCTGGTGTGGTGAACTGCTTGAGGTCAAATGTGGGAAGGAGAGCAAGAAAGTCAGCTGCATGTGGCTTGTCTAGATGAATGTTGAAATCACTTAGGACCAGAAGAGGAATTCCATCATCTTGGATGGTGGACAGTAGCATGTCAAATTCATCGATAAACTTCCCCTGTTGACCTGGAGGATATTTTGTCAGGGTCAGTGACTGTAAAAGCATGAAACAGCACTTCAAAGGAAGTGTATGAGCAAGAGGGAGAAAGACAGGTAAATGTCCCTGTTTTGGAGAGAAGCAAACCTTTACCACCCCATCGTCTGTTGGGGTGTGAGGTATGGGAGAAGAAACAGGTAAAAGCAAGAGGAATAAAGGGAGAAAAGTATAATTAGAATCAACACCTGATTCTAATTTTATGGATTTAAAGGTGTGATAAATGAAGGGTAATTCTTACTTTTTCCCATGTGACTGATCTTGTTTGTATTTTGTATTAATTAAATTGTGAAAATTACTACAAGGTGTTAATTTCATGTATGATTTGATAATGTCACCTTTTTAAGATAGATATCACCTTTACACAAGATCATGTACTTTATGTAGACATGTTTATTAATGCAGTGAAAAAAACAAACACCACATGGAAAAGGTCATTTACTTTGAAGTGACTGAGTGGAGATTATATAAACAGCTGCACAGGATAGTTATATTAGGTTGATTTACAGCTCACAGGTATCAGCTATAAGAGAGGTCTAAACCTGAACACTTTGATGTGTGTGATTATGAAGCTACATGCATCAAAAAATGGAACACGAATTACGGGCATTATTGATGAAAACTGGAAGACTGTTTCATCGTTTAAGTAGAACCGTCTCAAAGGTCATGGCAACGTCAAACATGGACAAACAGCATCAGCAAGCAGGAAACGTGGCCATAGGTCAAAGTTCACTGACAGGGATAGACAGCCATTTTACAGATTAGCTGATAATTTCCTTGTGCGGCTGCAAAAATGAACCATAGAACTGAATGACCACCTTTTAATAAAATGTGTATGTTGTAAACTTCTCAAAGCTGGAATTCATGACGGGGTCAGAAACACTTTGTATCAAATGTAATTTGCATGATGAGTTAACCATCAGTACATTTCTTACATCTGGAGATACTTTACACAAGATCTCTATATACTACAGACTGTATAATACACACAGTCTGAGATCTATTGTGCCAAATACAAACAGTTTGACATTTTTTTAAAGTTAATGTAAATTTTTATAAAATCCTAGATCAGCAGTCAGAAACTAAAATGCTTGCTACTGTATGTAAACCTCCTGAATTAGGAGTTTTGCTTGGATTTACTGATACGATTCTACGATATTATTTTATATTTGAGCCAGATACAGTAGTAGTTCATTAGAGACACTAATGTAGACGTACACACACTTATACACACGTCACTAATAACCCGATCCAGTGAGATAAACCTGTTTGTGAGACTGTGCATTTTGCCTTTCAATGCACACTTTAACTGTATTTTATATCATATTTGTCAGTGCCTACAACAATACAGCACTTCGCAGGTAGTAAACTTCACATGTTGCCTTTCAGATCTCAGGTTTTATTGTAGAATACTAAAAATAAAACGATGAAACATTACTGTAACATCATTTAAAAGGTGAGGATTAGAGGCACATGACACACTCACACCGTAACTACATGATTTATACATGATTAGTACATCGTTCCTGATTGAGTTTATTACTGGAAGATTCTCACTGTTTCAGCATTTCAGCCTTTTTACAATTATTACTATTAATAATTCCTACACTCTTTCTATTCTTTCTATTCCTACACTCTTTCTCTTCTTTCTATTCTTT
This sequence comes from Ameiurus melas, assembly GCA_012411365.1. Taxonomy (NCBI): domain Eukaryota; kingdom Metazoa; phylum Chordata; class Actinopteri; order Siluriformes; family Ictaluridae; genus Ameiurus; species Ameiurus melas. The sequence continues at coordinate 3,252,584 of CM022756.1, forward strand.
ACCAGCTGCTGCATTTGTTCTTCCTTTTTTGGGATATTTTAAAATGTTTCAGGTGAAAAATGCGGCTTAACGTGGCTTAGTGTAGCTGAAAGGTGACGGATTGATACCAAATCTCTTACTCATATACCTCGCCATAAACACAGTTTTCTGCTCAAAGGAGAAAACAGAAACTTTAAAAATAACTTTTCATGAGACACATTTTTGTCTCTTTAGAAACTCATTATAAGGAAACAGTTTAAGGTGTTTTAATGTCTTAAAACTGTGACTGAGGATTTCTGGCTGAGCATGTAAGTGAGAAGGCACAAGTGGAGTGAGCTCCCGAGCATTTTATTTTTTAATTGTGCTTTTCAGGCAACCTGAATCTTTTCTTGGTGCATTCATTTTCAATTACTCAGTCTACGACTATAACCAGAAAGGAATTATGGCTTCTGAAAAACTATGAAACCTAAATCTTCACCAAGCATGATGAGTCATGGTGACAAGCTACCACTAGATTTGGAAAATCTCCGCGACACTTTAATAGCAGAGCTAACATGTACCATCGCAGTAGAGGTGAAAGCAGCTATTGACTCGGCTCTGGTCCTAGTTGTTGCGTCGTTTTATATCGGGCATTAAATCACAAGGATGGCGTATTGACGAGCTTGACCAGCACCTGTACGATTACAGTGACCGCATTGCAGCCCTAGAACAGATGGTGCTGAAGCTAACTTCGGCTAACAAACAACTCACCAAGAATGTTGAGGATTTAGAGTCCCGCTCATGGTGCTGCAATCTCTGAGTCGTCGGTATTCCAGAATGAGAAGAAAGGAGTGATCTGGTAACATTCATGTCTAAATTTTTCCAGGATGTCTTTCTGACTGCTCCAATGCTGAATATAGCACACCGCATTGGAAGCAGCATCAAGCAGGAAGCAGCATCCTTCAAGCTAATGCTAATACATAAATGTTTTCTCATCTCTATACTTTAAAATTATTTACGTTACGTTATACAATTATAACTGACACTAGTTTAGATAAAACATTTGTTATATTGCGCTGTCGCTAAATTCGATTGTTTGTACAAACATCCGCGACTAGCTTGCGATTAGCCGTAGCCCGCTAACATCACCTACCGCTAGCCTTGTTTACGTTCCATAATTCACATTTACCGCTGTTTTTGTTTAAAAACAAATATGTCTACCATCTCTCCGGTTTTGAGTGCAGATGAGGACTCACTAGAGCTTCACATAGTGCGGCTGGAACTGGAGGATGTGGAGAAGCAGATCCGCGGCCTACTCGACAAGCAGGCCCAGCTGCAGGAGTGACGAATTGCGCTGGAAACATCTTGTGCCTCTGCCTACACATCCAAAGTAAGCACACAGAGTAGTATTTCCACTCCCAGGCCCTCTACACCGTGTGTTTCTCTGTGCAAGGACCATGCACCTAGGACTTTCCCAGCCGTGGTCTCCTTCACACCGATGCCAACATACCTCTAGCATTGGGTGAACCTGCAGCGAAAGGCGTGGGCTAGACCCCGGGCGAGGACTTCTCCACCTCCGGTGTTCGAGATTCCAACCAGGAACCGCTTCGCCCCTCTCCGTCAGACCAGACCTAACGCTGTGATCGTCGGGGACTCCATCGTGCGGAGCGTCCGTGTAGCCTCATCTAAAGGTAAGGTGCACAGACATTGTTTTTCTGGTGCTCGTGTCCTTGATGTCGCTGCGCAGGTATCCCGGGACAAACAACATCAGGCTGCGACAGTCAGAGGTTCTGAAGAGGGACTTCTCCAGCCTGATCGAGACAGTACGAGGCAGATCACCCACCACAAAGATCATCATCTCTGGACCTCTTCCCACATTCAGACGTGGAGCAGAAAAGTTCAGTAGACTTCTCGCTTTAAATGATTGGTTAGTCTCTTGGTGTAATGAGCAGAATCTGGTGTTTGTCAATAATTGGAATCTGTTCTGGGAGTGTCCTAGGTTGTTTCGTCCTGTTGGCCTGCACCCCAGCAGCGTGGGAGCGGAACTGCTGTCTGACAACATCTCCAAGGTGCTACACTCCAAGTGACTGCCTAACACAAGTACATCTTCCGACAATAACAACAGTCAGTATAATCAATGCTCAATTAATAGTCCGGCAACTGTGTCTGTTCCCCGAGCTATACAAATATATAGAAAATCATGGAAAATCTGTCTTTGTAACCTAATTAACATAAAATTTAATCATACTGAATGCACAGCCAGCAATCTGATTTTAATCTGAAGCTGGGACTTTTAAACATTAGATCTCTTGCATCTAAGGCTCTTATTGTTAATGACATCATTACTGATCAGAAATATAATTTAATGTGTTTAACGGAAACTTGGATTAAACCAAATGAGTACATAGCATTAAATCCTCATCATAAATTTAATTCTTTTGAAATTCTTTATAATAATAATAATAATAATAATAATAAACTTTATTTTATAAAGTGCCTTTAAAGTAGGCACAAAGAGCTGTACATAAAAACACAAATCACAGAATTAATAAAAGTTCATTAAAACGAATAAAACTGTAATAAAAAACAAATATAAAACAGTCAAAAAGATATTAAGAATCAAAAGCGAGTCTAAAAAAGTGTGTCTTTAAAAGAGCTTTAAAAATGCCAAAGGACTGAGCTTCCCTGAGTTCAGGGGGAAGAGAGTTCCAAAGTGAAGGAGCGTAGACAGAAAAAGCCCCGTCACCCATAGATTTAAGGTGGGTTAGTGGAACCGTAAGTAGTTTACCATGTGAGGAGTGCAGTCTGTGATGTGGGGTGTACGGGATTAATAAGTTAGTTAAATATTGTGGAGCCAATCCGTGCAATGCCTTGTATGTTAACATCAAGATCTTAAAATCCACCATGAACCTGACCGGGAGCCAGTGTGAGAACATAGTTGAGAGGCGACAACACGCTCAAGTATTTTTGCCAAAAACGGAAGATTTGAAATGGGGTGAAAATTGTTAAAATCATCCACTGAAACATTTTCTCTCTTAGGGACAGGTGTAACAGCAGCAGTCTTCAGTACTGCTGGAACGACCCCAGTCTCCAGTGATTCATTTATAATACTGAGGATAGCAGGGCACCACACAGCAAAGCATGATTTAAACAGAATTGTGGGATTTGGATCCAGCAGGCAAGTGGTAGATTTCATGCTGGATACCTCCCTTGTGAGAGCCTCAGAATCAAGCAGTGAGAAATGAGTGAAAGAAACACCAGTGTAAGTTATGTAGCCACAAAAAATAAGTCAATTCCTCTAATTATTATTTACAGAACCCAGAATGTTGGGTTTAATATTTAACCCAAATCTTGATTTATATTTTCCAGAATGCTGGGAGAATCTTACTACAGTATGTGCATGAAAACGTCTGGGTTACGCATGTTCCCTGAGAAGGGAACGAGACGTTGCATCACCTCTACTGACACCACCAAAGCAGACCAGCAGCTACTCCAATTTACGCCACTGGCCAGAGCGGTGGATGTAAGTACAGAGAGCCCTTACTGGACACAGCAGGTGCATTCTCTTTTATTCCAGTGTGGGGAATGGAGGAGGGCAAAAAGCCTGCAACACCACAGGGTGGGCAGCCGATGTAGGCACATTAGGATTATAATCCAGCATAGGATACAGGAAGGCCTTGGCTAATCCAGGGGCAAAGTCAAGGCAGGAAGGGGCAACAGAACAGTATGTATAATCGTGGGATTATACGTACAGCTTATGCATGGTTTTCCCCCAGAAGCCTGATATTTTGTCATGCACTTCTGGAAGAAAGGGGAGTTTCTGCAGTGTGAGGGATTTACTTTCACTGGGGAGAAAAAAGGCTCATCCAGCCTTAGTAATCACTTCAAGCAGCTCCTTATATATTGCTCAGTTTTTAGCACATCCTTCTGGCTACTCGGAGTCGGAGAGGAATTATTACTATTATTTGTGTGTCCCACCCCCCTTTTGGCTTTCCATAGCAGAATGAGGAGTCACGACGCGAGATCCAAAAGCCTGCGGAGAGCTGAAATAGACAGAGCGAGAGATCGAACAGTGCTCGTCTCTGGCTCCTCTTCTAGAGCCATAAGAGATCACCTGAACCTGAGATCGCTAGCTGCCTCTGCAGCGGCCTGCCCAGATCCACAAGGCACTGAAACCCAACTCGCTTCGGCACCGAGAACAGCACGAGCCAAGCTGCTTAATATAGGCATTACCATGCGCAGCCACTCGAGGCTGCCATCGCATGCTACGTCCCGAGACACTTCACCCAGACAATGTGCACTATTCCCCATGATGAAACGAGAGTTGCAACTGGAGTGCTCACCTGCCCATAATACTTGTGGAATGGGCGCTCCGCTACGTTCACATCCTCCAGCAACTGATCATAGTTCTGTCCTGGTTCTCCAAACTCCTCCAAAAACACTTCCAAAAACTGCCAAATATAATCCAGCACCCGGGATTCCTTGGCTGCCACTTGCTGTGCCCATGTGCGAGCTGCGCCAACAAGGCGAGACATGATAAACAGAACGAATTGTCCTTCAGTAGGCTTCGGGTCACCTAGGCTGGAAAAATAATACTGACAGTCCATCAAAAACTCATCCGGGTAAAAGTAGCCATCATACGGCTCCGGCATGTCCACGGAATACCTCTGTGCGAAGCTCATGGAATCCAAGGCGGGAATCTTGGGCGTGCGGTCTTGGGTTCGGCGTCCTCGCCGTTCTCGTGCTACCTCCATGATTACGGCGGTTAATTCTGTCACAACTCGTGACGGAGCGGATAAAGGAAGGAGGTAAGCGCACTTAAGAACGAGTGTAGTTTATTTACAAGAGGCAGGCAAACAAATCCAAAACGTAATCCAAAGGCGTAGTCAGGAAACAAGCGAAGGTCAGGCAAACGGCAAACAGGCATAAACTTGGGGCAAGGCAGATAACAACAACGTGGCACAGAAAACAGGGTCGAGAAACAAACATAAACATAAGCATAAACGTGAACTATGACTAAGATCTAGATAGATAGATAGATAGATAGATAGATAGATAGATAGATAGATAGATAGACAGACAGACAGACAGACAGACAGATAGATATATATATAGACAGATAGATACTTTATTGATCCCCAAGGGGAAATTCAGGATCCTAGTAGCTTAAAGACATCACACACAATACAGCATACAACGAAATAAAATAAAAAAAACAAGTAAAATGCTAAAGAAGACTCAAGAAGAACAGTAAAATATACCGAATCCACAGACTGGGAATTAAGTGGGTTATACAAGCGGGCTAATATAGTCCTTAGACAGTATGAATAGCAAAACAATCACACAGTGATTCAGTACACACATTGTTGTTGTAAGAGGTTATGGAAGTGTATGTGAATGTATGAAGGGGTGAAGAGGCAGATAGACTATGCAGAGAAGTCTATCTCACCTCTTCCTTTCAGTGAAGCATTGTAGAGCTGTATAGCAAAAGTACCCCTTTGTCAGTTCGTACATGGCAGTGAACGTAGCCTCCCACTGATCGAGCTCTTTTGTTTTTGAGATAGTGTTATGGAGTGGATGACAGTCATTGTCCAAAATATTCGTCAGTTTGTTCAGGGTCCTTTTGTCTGACACTGAAGTGATACACTCCAGTTCCACTCCCACAACCGAGCCAGCTTTCCTTACTAGTCTGTTCAGTTGTCCAGCATCCTTCTTCTTAGTGCTTCCTCCCCAGCATACCACAGCATAGAAGAGGACACTGGCAACAACAGACTGGTAGAACGTCCAAAGGAGCTTGCTGCAGACATTGAAGGACCGCGATGTATACCCAGGAAGTACAGCCGCTCTGCCCTTTCTTGTACAGTGCCTCAGTGTTGACTGACCAGTCCAGTTTATTGTCCAAATGTATTCCCAGATGCTTGTAAGTGTTAACCATCTCTACATTAACCCTCTCAATGGTGACTGGCAGCAGAGCGGGCTTAGACTTCCGGAAATCTATCACCATCTCCTTGGTCTTAGCAATGTTGAGTTGTAGGTGGTTGAGTTTGCACCATTGCACAAAGTCCTCCACCAGGCTCCTGTACTCCTCCTCCTGCCCATCCCTGATATACCCCACAATTGCTGTATCGTCCGAAAACTTCTGCATGTGGCATGACTCTGTGTTGTAGCAAAAGTCAGACGTGTACAGTGTGAACAGGACTGGGGAGAGCACTGTTCCCTGTGGAGCCCGGTGTTACTGATCACAGTGTCACAGAGGCTGTTCTTCAGTCTGACAGCGTGCGGCCCCGCTCCGTCAGATAGTCTGCAATCCAGGAAACTAGGTGAGCATCCGCACCTATCTGCATGAGCTTCTCACCCAGTCTGAGGGGTTTAATGGTATTAAAAGCACTGGAGAAATCAAAGAACATGATTCTCACAGCACTTTTCCTCTTGTCCAGGTAAGCATGCATCCTGTGCAAGAGATATGCGATGGCATCATCCACACCCACTCTCTCCCTGTATGCAAACTGTAGTGGATCTAGTGCAAGGCGTACCTGGGGTCTAAGTAGCCCCAAAACCAGCCGCTCCATTGTCTTCATCACATGTGATATTAGAGCAACTGGCCTGTAGTCATTGAGCTCACTTGGATGTGGCTTCTTTGGGACAGGGATAAGACATGATGTCTTCCACAATGTTGGAACTCTGCTAAGACGAAGACTCAGGTTGAAGATGTGCTTCAGTGGCTCCCCCAATTCAGAAGCACAGACCCCGAGCAGCCTTGGGCACAGTCTGTCAGGCCCGGCTGCCTTCCTAGGGCAGAGTTTCCTCAGCTGTCCTATGACTTGATCTGCCGTGATTATATGGGAGGAGAGGAAAGAGGGGAGGGGATGGATGCGCCTGCGGGTGGTGTCTGGTATCAGAAGACTGGAGACTAGTGACCATCGTCGGTGTATTCAAACAAACAACCTGGGTTGATCTGGGAGTGGATAACCCAGCGTGAACTATAACTAATTAATGGATCTTGTATTGTTCTCTGCTTGATATATCGCTTTGCTTATTTGTAAGTCGCTTTGTATAAAAGTGTCTGCTAAGTGAATAAATGTAAATGTAACTAACAAGGAACTTTGTTTACTATGTTTAATTAACCGCCCGTGTGTAGTAAGGCACATAGTATATAAACCGGCATAAATCAACTTAAACAGAATTCAGCTGGGAGTAATACAGACACACGTGGGGATACAACCTATGACAGACACGGGGCGGGGTCATGACGAACATAAACAAAACACACGTTCCCCCCCAGCCATTGACAGAAACGAAAACAAAGAGCACATGTTCAAATGTCACAGCACGCATGCGCAACAGCGCGAGAGCATGCTGCTTCAAGGGGGAACCGTGACAACTACGTTCAACTCTTGATATCGGGGTGAACTGCATCACCTACCTAGTGTAGCGTTCTTTATTTATTTATTTATTTTATTTTTGATTTTATTCTTTTTGTGCACTCGGCCTTCCAGTTCTACAGAATTCGAATTCTTATTGAGGATACTTTTGGTGCATTCTGTCGCTCTGGCTCTGGGTTAGGGTTTATTTTATTTTATTAGTTATTTCTTTTTATTATTATTAGTATTATTAGTATTTTTAAAAATATGCTACACTGTGTAATATTATTAATTATAAGTCTATAAAAGTTAAGGACATTATATTTGTTAAAGTGCGCAGACTATTTATTCGATTTGAAGTCAGTAGGGGACTTTTCTCTCACTGGAATTTTTTTTTTAGTTTAGGTAATTTTGTTTAGCTTACTCTACGTCCTTTGTGGACAACCCTAGGTGTGAAACATTGCTGTCTCCCTTGTTTTATGGAGACTTTGGGTGTGTGTCCCTCTTTGGCTCCAATTGGCTATTTATATTCCTAAGTTTACTTTATTTAAATAGTGCCTGTTCTTGGGTTTTATAATTTTTATATAACCAGCGACAGCTATTGAGTAGCCAGGTTGAGCCGATGGGGGGGGATTAAATTTTTTGTATTTTTTTTATTTTTCTACTCAATGAAATATATGGGAAAGGGAAGGGAGGGGAGAAAAGGTGAACGAATCACATGAAAATGAATCACATGAATATGAATCAGATGTAAATGAATCACATGTAAATGAATCATATGAAAATGAATAAATAAACAAAGGCAAAAAAAAAGAAGAAGCACAAACTGATGGAGCCTGTGGAGAACCTGGAGGATTACATCTGCCAGAAACATGAGAGACCCCTAGAGCTGTTCTGTAGAGACGACCAAACGTGTGTGTGTCAGTTCTGTACTGAGGGAGACCACAAAACTCACAACACTGTTCCTATAGAGGAGGAGAGTGGAGAGAAGAAGGTGAGAGACTGAAAATTAATGATGCATATTTAACACAAATATCACCTTTATTTTTTAATGAGTTTATACACAATATATATATTTCTCAGACTGAGTTGGAGAAGACACGAGCAGAAGTTCAGCAGATGATCCAGGAGCGACTGAAGAAGATTGAGGAAATCAAACACTCTGTAGAACGCAATAAAGTGAGTCTCTTAACTAACCTACATAATAACGTCTTTATAAAAACACATTAGGAGACTCATGATATAATCATATGAGATAAAATAATTTAGCTCGATGTGTCTCCTGTTAGAAAAACACAGAGAAGGAGAAAGCAGTCGGTGTGGAGATCTTCAGTGCTCTGATGCCCTGCATTGAGAAAAGCCAGGCTGAGCTTCTTAAGATGATGGACGAGAAGCAGAAAGCAGAAGAGAAGCAGGCTGAAGGGTTGATTAAAGAGCTGGAGCAGGAAATCACTGAGCTAAAGAGGAGAAACACCGAGCTGGAGCAGATCTCACACACTGAGGATCACCTCCACCTCCTACAGGTCAGAGTCCCTCTGTTTCTCAATAGCAATGCAGCACATGACAGGACAGCAGCCCCCATGCTGAGGGATTTCTCCTCTCTCCTGCTGTACTGTAGATTTACCCGTCACTGTGCAGCCCTCCACACACCCAGGACTGGACTGACGTCACAATTAACTCTCATCTGAGTCTGGAGACTCTGAGGAGAGCTCTGTCTCAGCTTCAGGAAACTCTCAGTGAGGAAATGGAGAAGTTTCCTGAGATTAGTAAGTGTTTAATAATCTTTAAGAATATGTTGATCCAGAAATGTATAAAGAAATGTCCTGTTAACAGAAATACATGAATTGTACAGTGTGCATTTAGAGATTTTATTTGATATGATGTAAGTTATAAAGCACTCTGTGTTAGGAAAAATAATCATCAAAACCCTTTTTGAGGTAAGATGAAGCAGTAACTGTTACATTTGTTCTTATAACAGCTTGTCCCAAAGCGTTTATTCATATTATCTCACAGAAATATGCCAACATTTTATTTATAGAAGTATAACATCACACTTTTTATCCATTTATAGTTACAGTATATTGAATGTTGAGAAACATCCATGAAACAAGTTACTTTCTCTTCTCACTTCCGTTATAGCAGCTATAAACAGTCATTTCCTTACAAGCTTCTCTTTTTCTCACTCATGTTAATCAGATAAAAACACACCTAGTCCTATTAACAAGAAGCTACAAAGTGTAAACTCCTCTGTCCTGAAGATGTCAGAAATCTTAAAGTTACAGCTTTACCTCTGACTGTTACAAAGTGCTGACACTGGAGACTCCTTCCATAAATGTTACAGAAACGATTATACACGACTCTTTATAAAAATAAAAAAAATAAATGCAAGCACGTACTTGAGATGCGCATGGACGTTACCACTGTGTCAAGTGCTGCTGGCTGTCAGCAATTAAGAGATTGGTGACTAGTTATTTAAACCCCTCGTGTTTCTGCACGTGGCGTGGCATTAACCAGAACTTAAAAGGAACTAAACTGAATCTACCCACACGAATCGGGACTGGACTAAGAGCGACAAAGTTAAAGTGTTTCGTCCGTAACAGAATGCTGTGCCCAAGCAGGGAAGTAGCAGCTGGTGGGAGCATAAAAAACTACACTGGAGAGCCTGTGCAGAGATCCAGCCCAAGGTCAACTTGGCAGCCTCAGAGCTCCAGCTTGAGACCTATGGGGAGGTCTCAGCTGTGGGGTTCCAGCCCGAGGTGAGCAGGGCAACCTCCGGGCCCCCATCTGAGATCAATTTGGTGGCCTCAGAACTCCAGCTTGAGACCTACGATGAGGTTTCAGCTGTGGAGCTCCAGCCTGAGGTTAATATGGCAACCTCTAGGCCCCCATCTAAGATCGACTTGGCGACTTCGGACCTCCGGCCAGAGACCTACGTGGAGGTCTCATCGGCCGAGGAAGCTGTCCGCTGTCCAGCCCAGCTGAGGAGGCTGTGCTGCTGCCCTGCCCAGATTAGAAAGCTGTTTTGCTGCCCTGCCCAGCCAAAGAAGCTGTCCCATTGCCTTGCCCAGCCGAGGAAGCTGTCCTGCTGCCCTGCCCAGTCGAGGAAGCTGTCCCACTGTCCAGCCCCACAGAGGATGTTCCTTTGCCTTCCTGCACCACTGAGTATGACGTTCTGTTTGACTACTCTGCGGTGTGTGTGGCTGAGGAATAAGACTGAATATGAGGCTCTGGACTCTGCTTGTGTTTTCCTCTCCTTGAAACAGGCTCCTCAGAAGGTGGGGGTGTTTGTGGATTATGAGGAGGGTCTGATCTCCTTCTATGATGTTGATGTAAAATCTCATATCTACTCTTTCACTGGTCAGACTTTCACTGAGAAACTTTATCCATTCTTCAGCCCCTGACTCAATGAAGGAGGTAAAAATTCAGCACCACTGATCATTTGTCCTGTTCGTCAAATCTAATATAAATTTATAAAACTGACTTTTATTTCTTAATAAATATGAAACAGTGCTGTTATTATCTGACATTTGTTTTAAGTTAAAAATAAATGATCTTTGCTTTTTATTTATTTCTAAAATGTAAATGTTTTACTGTCGCTCTCATTGAGATGATCCTCCATGCTAGAGTTGTCTAATACTGTCAGGATCCATCATCACTCCTGTAACTGATCTTCAAATCTCATTTACTCAAGTACATTCTCAATTTTTATTTAATATATATATATACATATATATATATATATATATATATATATATATATATATATATATATATATATATATATTTTAAAGAAAATATTTTAATTTGGCTCCGATTTAATAATGCAAGCTATTTTTATTGGCAATAACTAGGCAAATAGGTAGTATACTTTATTTTCTGCAGTTTTCAATGTTCTGAAGGTTGTTTTTATATCAAATGTATATTATTAATAAAACACTAAGAAAATATATAAATTGTTTATTTATCTGGTTAGTTTTATTTTCAGCCTGTGCAGTTAGCTTCCGCATCCGTACACACAAAATAAATGCAGAATGTAAAAATGACTGACATCTGTACAGCTTTTAATGTACAATTAATACTATTTTATTATCATAAACGATCTTTTTTTTTTACAGACACTTGAGACACATCTCTAACTCAGCTTCACTGAAATAAATATTTACTTCCTCAGATCTTGGAAAACTGCAGTCTGTAAACTCTTTCCTTTTATTGTTTCTCTACTTTTATATCTGCATAAATGTGGGTGTGTTTAATGTAAATTAGATAAGCTATGAGGGTAAATTAGAGTGGTGTGTACTTAGGATATGTACATAAAGGACTAATGGAGCTTGTATTCACGCAATTATTAAGTAATTCTCGCTCCCCGCAATGCCACGACTGGCCTCCAGAGGTCGCGCTCTCCTTAGTCTTCATTTCATTTCCTCTAATAATTTTCCTTAAGATAAGATAAGATAATGTGACCGTGGATTTGGGTTTACCACCAGGAAAATATTTCAAAGGGTTCTTTAGATTTACATTTATTCGGTAATTGATCTAATAAGTGAATTGACTACAGTGTTTTACATCAGACAATAGAGCAGTGGGCTAATTTTATAAAAGAAAAAGAAAACAAATTAATATACTCTATCTTGCCCAATAACATCGTTGAAACAAATAAAAATGAAATTACAAAAAACTATGAGCTCTTGCACTGCACAATATTTTCAATTTCAAGGAGTTGAAACTCCCAACATTTTAAATGAACACTGTATAAAACATCAGAAAGTAACAAACCACATAAAAACACAATTTAAATAGAAGTTTATAACATTGTGAACTAGCAAAGTTAAATAAATTAATAAATAGCCTTGAACCACACCACATGCATCGTACCATCGCAGACATTACACGTGATAGAACTCTCTTAATATGATACTTTGTGGCCATAAACTAAGAAAACATACATCCAGAAGTGGTGTTTAACTCAAATATTGTCATGAACTATTACACTTGCTACTGGATGGTGTGAGATCTACCAGCAAACCCAAGAGCGAACTTCTTTCCTGCACTTCTCACAGAACATTGCGGAGTGTGTGTGCGCATGCCTAGTATCTTACTAAACACCTCCAGGACAACTTAGGGCATAACAGCTTTCCTAACTTAAACAATAATCAGACTATTTATTGCTTGGTTACACTCTCCCCTGCAATAAGCCAGCACCCTCAATGACTAAATCATTCAACATCTTTCAGCACTCATGGCGCTCTATAATGCCTTTTCGAACAAGGCAGCACAAATAGTCGTTAACACCTGGGACACCATATCTGTGCTCATACTCACTGCATTACAAGTGGATCTGGGTACATGAAAAGTATTTGTGTGAACACCAGCAGTTGTTCGCGTACTTCTCCTCACAGCTGGAGATGGCACATCTCTCCTGACTGTTTTACCCAAGTCACCAGTCTCAAATTCCCATAGCCCAACCTGCTCATCTTCATCCTCTGCATTCAGGACAACACCTTCCGATTCCACAGAGTCGTTGACAGTACCAACAGGTACTTTGGCTACCTTCCCAGTTGTGATTGTCAACCTCTAAAGTACCCTGAGCTGCTGATCCCCCTGGCACACTTGAGGCCAAGCTTGAAGAAGGTTGTAAGACTTCCTTTACCACCTCAAAATCCGGCTCAGTTGAGGCATTTTTGTGAGCATGCAACGCTGGCACTTCTTTACCCATTCCTCCACTTCTTCATAAAGACCAACCCAAAAACATCTCTGCTTCAGCAAACTCAGGGTGCGTTCAATGCCCTGATGTCCCATACCATCGTGCACACTACTCAACATTTGTTCTTTTAAGCACTCTTGTAGCAACAGCTGCCAGCAGCCCTCATCAGAAGAGTCATGTACAACCCGATACAACAACCCTTCCCTTTCTCTTATGAGGTCCCAATGCTTCAAAAGATGCTTCACTGGCCCAGCTAAGGTCTTCCTTACCAGAAGAACTGGTATTTCCTACTATACCAAAATCTGCTGAACTCTCTGATAACTGGGTCATTTTCTGAAACTCTACCAGCTGTTCTTTGGTATAACCGGGAAGCGTAGGAGTGTTACCTTGAACGTTAGTGATAGCTTCTTCACCAGCCTCAAATGCACGCACCTGAATCACCTGACAACATTCCACACCTTTCAAGGCAAGTTCAGGTTCCAAGATTGTCCCTCTACTAACCACACTACAAATCGCTACACACTCATCCCTGTCAGTATCAGGCTCAGGCTCCCCTGCAAACTCCTGCCTAGACAAAGCATCAGCAGCAGCGTTACTCTGGCCCGGCCTGTATATCACCTCAAAATTAAAAACAGCCAGCTGCGCTGCCCATCTCTGTTCGATGGCTCCTAGTTGAGCAGTCTGCAAGTGAAAAAGAGGATTGTTATCCGTGATCACTTCGAACCTAGACCCAAGTGAGTAGCCCCAGAATTTCTCAACTATGGCCCACTTAAGGACCAGTAGCTCCAATTTCATGCTACTGTAGTTGCGGTCATTTCTTTCAGCATTGCAAAACCTCCTGCTTGCATATGCAATGACCCTCTTCTCATCAACTTGCATTTGGTGCAGGATGGCTCCTAAACCTTTCTGGCTTGCATCTGTTTCAAGGATGAAAGGACAGGTGAAGTCAGCAAACCCTAGTACAGAGAGAAGCTGTGGTAAGCTTCTCCTTCAACCGGTTGAATGCACTGTGACATTCAGATGACCAATGGGTAATAAAGTGGCGGTTATCAAAACTCTCGTCAATTCTGGGTAAAGGAAATTCATCACGCCTCGTTTTGGCATTGAGCTTCCTGTAATCCACACATAACCTTAGTACGCCATAAGCTTTGCGCACTAGAACCATTGGAGAGGCATAAGCACTGACACTCTCCTGATAACACCCTTCTTCAACAACATAGCAATGTGCCCTTTAACCTCCTGATACTGGTTTAACCTCCCGATCTTATCCACACTGCATTGGCTCCCGGTAAAATTTCGCATTAAGTTTAAAATACTTTTATTAACCTATAAAGCACTACACGGTCTCGCACCACAATATCTAAGCGACCTTCTGGTTTTATATGATCCGCCACGCCTACTCAGATCAAAAGATGCAGGCTATTTGATATTACCTAGAATAGTGAAGTCTACAGCAGGGGGAAGAGCCTTCGCTTATAGAGCCCCACAGTTATGGAACAGTCTTCCTATTAGTGTTCGGGACTCAGACACAGTCTCAGTGTTTAAATCTAGGCTTAAAACATATTTGTTTACTCAAGCTTACCCTGACTAGATTATATCGCACTACCTCACAATCCTAATCGTTTTTCTCCCTCTCTCTCTTTTTGCCGAGCCCTTAATTTATGGAGATATTGGAGATCCAGATCCCTTCTGCCTCTGGATGAGCCCAAATCTTCTGCTGGGACTACGGCTGCTCCTAAGGCCATACATACTTCTCATTTTCACATTATCTGTGTTACATTCACAATCTGTGTTACCCAGATGAGGATGGGTTTCCCTTCTGAGTCGGGTTCCTCTCAAGGTTTCTTCCTCAAAAAACATCTTAGGGAGTTTTTCCTTGCCACCGTCGCCACTCAGTGGCTTGCTCAGTTGGGATAAATTCCATTTGTTTTCTACCTGTTTGTCTCTGTTTATCTGTTCCTGTTTGTCTCTCTTTAGATGTTTCTGACTGTTCATACCTGTTTTTTATTTCTGTAAAGCTGCTTTGAGACAATGACTATTGTAAAAAGTGCTATACAAATAAAATTGAATTGAATTGAATTGGTTAGGGGGAATTCTCCTGTATGGCTGGTTCACGGGTATGGCATCAGTCAGATGTATCTTATGTCGAACCTTGTCGATATAACCCAAATCCTCATCCTCCAACGCAAACACGGTTGAGTACTTATTCAGCACTGCTTTCAACTGGACCTGCTGTTCCAGCCTGTCTCCCATACTGATCTGGTCAAAAAGCGACTTGACCGGAGACTCACAACCGTGATTTGCACCTATCTCAACCTGCTCTGTGTCTGCAGAAATTCTCTGAAACCTCACCTCCCAGGATGCATCTGCACTGGAGCTGTCTATCGCAGACAATACTCATAGTTGGGCCCTAGGCTGAAACCAAATGTCTTCCTGTGACAGGTTAAGCACCCTTACTGGGCACACAGGTAGCTCAGATGTGACTACTTTAGGCACAACAACCAAACCTTCTGGTAAAAGAGTGTTTGCTGATTCTAATAACCACATAGAACCATTCTGCTTTCCTACTTCCGCACTCTTAACCATAACTGTAGCTGCAGACCAAGCTGGCACATGCATTGAAGTCTTACCTGCGACTCAAGCAAAGGACACCCGTTTGACTAACTGAACTGACTGTGCCTGTTGGAAAGCCGTCCTCCAGGTTGAATCAAGTTGACCGCTTAAAATGGTATCAAATTCAGCGTATACTATCTGTCG
The DNA here is from genome assembly GCA_012411365.1 of Ameiurus melas. Taxonomy (NCBI): domain Eukaryota; kingdom Metazoa; phylum Chordata; class Actinopteri; order Siluriformes; family Ictaluridae; genus Ameiurus; species Ameiurus melas. The sequence goes on from CM022756.1 coordinate 3,268,361, forward strand.
GCATTTACTAATAATGGTCATGCTGATGAGCACTGATGCAGGTGATGGATTTAGAGTTTCTTTAACAATTACAAACCCACAATAAGGTAAAGCCATCCCTAGGACCTTCACATCCAATTCCAGGTAACTTGAGTAGGGAGTATCTAAACCGTTGGCTGCAGTGATCTTTAACCAACCAGATGTAGATAACACATCATTTTCATCCCCAAATAAATGTTCTCAGAAGAATCCCTCAGTAATAGTACTGACCTGACTACCAGTGTCTAGTAAGCAGGAGACAGGCACACCCTTGATCTTCAGATCCACCATCGGGCATGTTCCAACAGCCAGTTCAAGGAACCTGTCTCGACTAGTTCCTTCTGGTGGTAAGCCAGAAATGACCCCTTTGGCTGCCTGGCTCAGAGCAACCGAGGAACCTCGTTTTTCTTGCTCTTCTGTAGTTTTGACAACACTCCTGGGTGGCCCGCCTCGCCTCACGATGCAATGTCTAGCTATATGCCCAACCTTGTTACACCTGAAACAGATAGGTTTTCCCTTCTCTGTAAACCTTGGAGGGGCCTTAGGCAAAGGTGCACAAGCCTGAGGAACTGACATCGACCGTTGTAAAGTCAACTCCTTAACCGCTTTAGTGAGCTCTGAGACATTCTGTTCCTGCTCATGTATTCGCTTATCCTGCTGAGAAATCACCTGTGAAATATCATCTAACACCGTAGACGTTTTGTTCTCAGCCCCAACAAAGGAACACCCAATTTCACCAAGCACTTCTGAATGGACTGGTCCGCTACTCACAGCCTTCGCAGGCTTAGTCTCTTCCATGGACCAAAGAATGGCCTCATTACAAATCTCTAGCAGAGTGAAGTTGGGTTTTTCTCTGATGATCTGATGAGTTCCCGCCTTAACGAAGTGTCCCGCACCCCCTCCACAAACTGATCACACAATATCACCTGCTCATTAGCCAAGCCTCCTACGTATTGTTTTCCAACAGAGCTAAAAATGCGAGAAAGTGCGTGAGAGTAATTCCGAAGGCTCTCACACTCTAATTGTTTGCGATTGTAAAAGGTTTGTAACAATTGAGTCCCACTACGCCATTCCCCAAATGCCTCACACATGTCTCTCGTCTAAGCTATGTCTCTCGTCCAAGCCATGTTTCAAGCTCAAGTTCAAGGCATGTCTCTCGTCCAAGCCATGTCTCTTGTCCAAGCCATGTCTCAAGGTCAACCTCAAGCCATATCTCAAGGTTTAGCTCAAGCCATGTTTCTAGTCGAAGCCATGTCTCTTGTCCAAGCTATGTCTCAAGGTCAACCTCAAGCCATGTCTCTCGCTCAAGCCATGTCTCACGCTCAATACATGTCTCAAGTTCAAGCTCAAGCCATGTCTCTTGCTCAAGCCATGTCTCAAGCTCAAGCTCAAGCCATGTCTTTCGATCGAGCCATGTCTCAAGCTCAATCCATGTCTCAAGTTCAAGCTCAAGCTCAAGCCATGTCTCTCGCTCAAGCCATGTCTATCGCTCAAGCCATGTCTCTCGTCCAAGCCATGTCTCAAGCTCAAGCTCAAGTTCAAGCCATGTCTCTCGTCCAAGCCATGTCTCTAGTCCAAGCCATGTCTCTCATCCAAGCCATGTCTATCGCTCAAGCCATGTCTCTCGTCCAAGCCTTGTCTCTCATCCAAGCCATGTCTCAAGGTCAACTTCAAGCCATGTCTCAAGGTCTAGCTCAAGCCATGTCTCTAGTCTTCCACACTTCTCACAGAACATTGCGTAGTGTGTGTGCACACATGCCTAGCGTCTTTGCTTGTACCCCACATCGCTACTTAGGCCATAACAGCTTTCCTAACTTAAACAATAATCAGACCACTTATCACTTGGTTACAATAAGATAATCTTTATTGATCCCACACTGGGGAAATTTCCACGTTACAGCAGCTCAATTACACCAAAAGATAAGAAAGAATACACATTAAATAGGAATAGAATTTAAATATAGTATATAAAAAATATGTATACAATAGGAATAGAAAAATAAAAAATAAAGTAGCAAAAAAATAATAATAATGGTAATATGTACACTATGGACACCTCAATATATGTATATAATTTCAATTCAATTCAATTCAATTTTATTTGTATAGCGCTTTTTACAATAGTCATTGTCTCAAAGCAGTTTTACAGAAATAAAAAAACAGGTATAAACAGTCAGAAACAGATAAACAGAGACAAACAAGTATAAAACAAATGAAATTTATCCCAACTAAGCAAGCCACTGAGTGGCGACGGTGGCAAGAAAAAACTCCCTAAGATGTTTTTTGAGGAAGAAACCTTGAGAGGAACCCGACTCAGAAGGGAAAACCCATCCTCATCTGGGTAACACAGAATGTGAAGGTAACACAGATAATGTGAAAATGAGAAGTATGGCCTTAGGAGCAGCCGTAGTCCCAGCAGAAGATTTGGGCACATCCAGAGGCAGAAGGGATCTGGATCTCCAATATCTCCATAAATTCGTGTGGGGCATGGCAAAAAGAGAGAGAGGGAGAAAAACGATTATTAGGACTGTGAAGTAGTGAGATATAATCTAGTCAGGGTAAGCTTGAGTAAACAAATATGTTTTAAGCCTAGACTTAAACACTGAGACTGTGTCTGAGTCCCGAACACTAATAGGAAGACTGTTCCATAACTGTGGGGCTCTATAAGCGAAGGCTCTTCCCCCTGCTGAAGACTTCACTATTCTAGGTAATGTTACAGTAATCTAATCTAGAGGTGACGAATGCATGAACCAGTATTTCTGCATCATGTAGTGACAATATGTTTCTTGTCTTAGAAATATTTCTGAGATGAAAGAAAGCTATCCTAGTAATATTATCTACATGAGCATCAAATGATAGGCTGGAGTCAATAATCACTCCGAGGTCTTTAACTGCTGTACATGATGAAACAAAAAGACCATCCAGAGTTACTGTGTAGTCAGAAAGATTACTTCTAGCTACACGTGGGCCTAATAAAAGTATTTCTGTTTTATCAGAATTAAGTAGGAGGAAGTTAGTTAACATCCAACGTCTAATGTCATTTACACAATCCTCAACTTTACTAAGCTTCAGTCTGTCCTCTGACTTCGCTGACAAATACAGCTGTGTATCATCAGCATAACAGTGGAAGATAATTCCATGTTTACGAATAATTTGTCCTAGGGGTAACATATATAAAGTGAAAAGCAGTGGGCCTAAACCAGAACCTTGTGGAACTCCAAAAGTAACCTCAGTACGCATGGAGAAATCACCATTTACATCTACGACCTGATAACGATCGGTCAGATAAGACCTGAGCCAAGAGAGGACTGTTCCCTTAATACTAACAACATTTTCTAATCTATCAAGGAGAATAGTGTGATCTATAGTATCAAAAGCTGCACTAAGGTCGAGTAACACAAGCGGCGAGACACAGCCCTGATCAGAGGTCAGAAGAAGGTCATTTACTACTTTAACTCGCGCTGTCTCTGTGCTGTGATGAGGTCTAAATCCTGACTGATACATTTCATGAATGTTGTTCCTATCCAAGTGTGAGCATAACTGCTTTTCTACAAGAGATTTAGGTACATAGCCAGTGGTTAGGGAAGAATTTACTATATTTAAAAGTGACTTAATTACTCCTGGACAAATCTGTTTAAACAAACATGTAGGTATGGGATCTAGTATGCAGGTTGATGAATTGGCTGATGAGATTAGCGTAGCTAGTTTGGTCTCTATAAGCGGAGCAAAACACTATAAACATTGATCCGATATTGCCACATTGTCATCTAATGGGTTTGTTATATTACTGACCGGTTGTAATTTAATGGCCTGTATCTCATCTCGAATATTTTCAATTTTACAAATGAAAAATTTCATGAAATCGTCACTGTTTTTCTCTGAAGTGGTTTTATTCCTAGTTAGTTTTGCTACCGTGTTGAAGAGGAATCTGGAATTGTTTTGGTTGTCTCCTATTAAGGTGGAGAAATAGATCTTTTTAGCATCGGCAAGAGATTTCCTATATTGCAGTAGGCTCTCCTTCCATGCAGTCTGAAATATCTCCAGCTTGGTTTGGCGCCATTTATGTTCTAATTGTCTAGATTTCTGTTTTAAGGATCGCGTTAGATCATTATTCCAGGGTGCTAATTTTTTTTCTCTAATTATTTTTCTTTTGAGTGGAGCCACTCTATCTAGTGTTTAGCGGAGTGTTGACTCCAAGCTTTCAGTTGCCTGATCGAGTTGCGCTGATCCAAATCTAATTGATGTCTCTGGTAGGTTATTTATGAAGCTCGGTGCAGTAGCTGATGTGAATGTACGTTTTATGCGGTAGCGAGGCAAGATGGAGATATTATGATCAATACGGATTATGAATGAGATAAGATAGTGGTCTGAGATAACTTCAGACTGCGGAAAAATTTCAATATTTTCTATACTTAGTCCGAATGTTAGTATGAGGTCTAGAGTGTGACCACCATTATGACTAGGCCCGATTACGTTCTGATTAATCCCTACTGAATCTAAGATGGACACGACTGCTGTTCTCAGAGGGTCCTCCAGGTTATCAAAATGAATATTAAAATCTCAGACGATTAATGCTTTATTTACAGACACAACCAGGTTTGATACAAAGTCTGCAAATTCACTAAGAAATTCAGTATAAGGCCCTGGGGGTCTGTAAATAATAATTAGAGGAATTGACTTATTTTTTGTGGCTACGTAATTTACACTGGTATAAAGAATTTCAAAGGAATTAAACTTATGACTATATTTTTGTCTGACGACTAGATTTTCACTATGGATAAGACCAACACCTCCACCTCTACCAGTTGAACGAGGCTGATGTACATAACTGTATCCAGGAGGACTGGCTTCATTTAATGTTATGTACTCATTTGGTTTAACCCAAGTTTCCATTAAACACATTAAATTACATTCCTGGTCAGTAATGAAGTCGTTGACAATAAGAGCCTTAGACATAAGAGATCTAATGTTTAATAGTCCTAGCTTCAGATCAAAAATGCTGGCTGTGCATTCAATATGATTTAATTTTATGTTAATTAGGTTACGAAGACAGACTTTCCGAGATTTCCTATATATTTGTATAGCTCGGGGAACAGACACAGTCTCTATAGTATGTATTACTGTTGATGGACTACTAATTGAACATTGATTATACTGACTGTTATTGTCAGAAGATGTACTTACGGTACACAGTCACTTGGAGTGAAGCGCCTTGGAGATGTTGTCGGACAGCAGTTCCGCTCCCACGCTGCTGGGGTGCAGGCCATCAGGACGAAACAACCTAGGACGCTCCCAGAACAGATTCCAGTTATTAACAAACACTAGATTCTGCTCATTACACCAAGAAACTAACCATTCATTTAAAGCGAGATGTCTACTGAACTTTTCTGCTCCACGTCTGAATGTGGGAAGAGGTCCAGAGACGATGATCCTCGCTGTGGGTGACCTGCCTCGCACCGTCTCGATCAGGCTGGAGAAGTCCCTCTTCAGAACCTCCGTTTGCCGTAGCCTGGTGTCGTTCGTCCCAGCGTGCAGCACAACCGCTCCAATGCACTCGTCCTTCTTCAGGATCCTGGATACCTGCACAGCGACATCAAGAACACGAGCACCAGAAAAACAGTGTGTGTGTGCACCTTACCTTTGGATGAGGCTACACGGACGTTCCGCATGATGGAGTCTCCGACGATCACGGCGTTGGGTCTGGTCTGGCGGAGACGGGCGAAGCGGTTCCGGGTTGGAATCTGGAACACCGGTGGTGGAGAAACCCTCGCCCGAGGTGCAGCCTTCCGCTGCTGGTTCACCCAAGGCCAGAGGTGTGTTGGCGCCGGTGTGACGGAGACCGCGGCTGGGAAAGTCCTGGCTGCAAGATCCCTGCACAGAGAAACACACGGCGTAGAGGGGCTGGGAGTGGAAATACCACTGTAATTTGAATATATACAGATGTGTAACACCTTGTTTATATACATGAGTGGATAAATGAATTATTAATAGAGAAGTGAGCAACAAATCTTGCACTGAGGGTGCAGCAGTCCGGTGCTGAAGGAGCTGCTCAGGGACCTCAGTATCTCATACAGGGAGTGAGAGGAATTGCTCACGATAGACGCCATCTTAGCTAACATCCTCATTTAACCCACTACCTCTAAGCTGTCCAAAGGGTAGACCAGGACAGAGCTAGCCCTCAAAACCAGTTTATTGAGAAGTTTCCTGTCGCTCTCTGTGCACCCAACTCCCCAGGAAACTATTGCATAGAAGATAGCAGATGCTACCACAGTGTCATAGAAAGTTTTGAGCAGGGTCCTGCACACACCAAACGACCTCAGTCTCCTCAGCAGGTGGAGACGACTTTGGCCCTTTTTGTACAGGGCATCTGTGTTTGTGGACCAGTCCAGTTTAATTGTTGAGGTGATCACCCTGGAATTTATATGTCTCCACCCTCTCTATATCAATACCCTGGATGCTCACCGGCGTCGACCGGGTAGGCCTCCTGCGACCACCATCTCCTTTGTCTTGCTGGCATTGAGGTAAAGGAGGTTTAATTCACACCAGTTGATAAAGTCAGCAATGACCTCCCGGAATTCCTGATCGTTCTCCTCTGAGACTCGTCCAACAATGACCGTATCATCAGAGAACTTCTGCATGTGGCAGCTGTAAGTGTTATGCCTGAAGTCTGCTGTGTATTGGGTGAAGAGAAATGGAGCGAGCACTGTACCCTGCGGCGCTCCCGTGCTGCTAACCACCACATCAGACATACCTTCCTGGAGCCTCACATACTGTGGTCTGTCAGTGAGATAGTTGGTGATCCATGCAGCCAGGTGGCAATAAACTCCAGCTCCCAAAAGCTTCACCCTAAGTAGTGATGGCTGAATTGTCTGGAAAGCAATGGAAAAAAATAAAAAAATACATGAACCTCACAACGCTCCCAGTATTCTCCAGGTGTAGAAGTGATCGTTGCATCAGATAAATAATGGCGTCCTAAACCCCCATGCCTGGTCGGTGAGCAAACTGTAGATTGTCTAGCTCTCAGCTCACTAGGGTCCGCAGCTGTCGCAGTACAATTCTCTCCATAGACTTCATCAGGTGTGAAGTTAAGGCTACTGGTCTGAAGTGGTTTGGCTCCCTCAGATGCACAATTTTTGGTACTGGAACCACACACGAAGTCTACCACAGTACTGGAACTCGTGCTAGTCTCAGGCTCAGATTAAAGATGTGCAGGATGACCTCACTGAGCTGATCTGCACAGTCCTTAAGCAGTCTGGAGCTGATTTCATCCGGCCCTGGGGCATTTCTTGCCTTGATCTTCTTTAGCTCCTTAATCACCTGATTGAGTGTCAGAGATAGACTGCAGGGGGGAGTTATTGGCATGGTATGGGGGAAGGGGTGTGAAACCTCCTCGAGTGAGGGATGGGGAGCAATGGAGAGGTGTGAGCTGTGTAATGTTGATATTTCAGAAGCTCTGAGGTGGGAGTTGGATGATGCCGATATTCCTGGAATGCTGGGAGTGGAGGAAGGAGTGCCTAATGACCTGAGTGGGAAAGGTTGAGTCGCTGACAATTCTGAGGTCTGGTAGGAGAGAGGAGGAGATGGAGCCGGATCAAATCTATTAAAAAACAGATTTAATAAATTTGCCCTGTCACAATTGCTGGATACAATGCCCCTCCCATTGTCTTTGTTCTGACCTGGAATTGTTTTCAGTCCCCTCCAGACCTCCCGCATGTTGTTCTGTTGAAGGTGCTCCTCCAACTTTCAACAGCTACTTTCTGTAGCTGTCTTTTCCTTTCCTTATCTCCCCTATGAGCTGTTTTTGAACCCTCCTCAGCTCATCTTTGTCCCCAATCCGAAAAGTCATTTTTTTTCCTTTAACAAAGCTTTGAGCTCTGGAGTCACCCAGGGTCTGTTGCTGGAAAAAACACCGAACCTTCTTCTTAGGCACGGTGTTCTCCACACAGAAATTTATGTAGTCCGTTACACAGTAAGTGAGACTGTCAATGTCCTCCCCGTGTATGCATCTTTTGTGTTTGCATACAGCAGATCCAATGTTTTATTGCCCCTAGTGTGGCATTTAACATACTGTGTGAAGGTTGGAAGAGTTGAAGACAGGGAAGTATGATTAAAGTCCTCGGAAATGAGAAGGAGGACTGTGGGTGCTATGTCTGCAGCTGTGACACAACAGTGTGAACTAGCTCACAAGTCGCTGTAGCGTCAGCCGAGGGGGGTATGTAGACAGTTATAGAGATGACGTGCGAGAACTCCCTTGGCAGGAAATATGGCCGCATGCTAACCGCTAGCAATTCAATATCCTTAGTGCACCATTGCTCTTTAACCCTGACATGCCCAAGGTTACACCATCTCTTGTTCAACTCTTGCCGCTCTCCTTTGCTTTCCTGTCCGCTCTCACAAGTTGAAATCCATCCAGAGTAACCAGTGAATCCGTACTGAGATCATTCAACCACGTCTCCATGAAGCACATGATGCTACACTACCGGTACTCCCTCTGCAGCCTGGTTAGCACCATTAGCTCTTCCATTTTATTGGAGAGAGATATCACATTCCCCATAATAACGGATGAAATGAATGGTTTGTACTGTACTCCTGGCGTTTAAGTCCAGCTCTGCTTCCCGTTCTTCTTCTCCTAAATTCATCAGGGATCACCGGTCTTTCTGTAGGAAATATCCTGGTGTTGCTCAGTACTAACAGCTGCTCCCTAGTGTAAACAACAGAGCCGTGCCCGAATGGATCTCCCAGTGCGGAGCAGTACAGTCTAACAAAGAGAAAAATAAATATTGCTAACCTCCAGAATTGCCTATCCATAACGGCAAACGCAACGCCAAAGATTAATGTAGAAAAAACAAAACAAAGGGGAGGAGGAAACATTATAAAAGCATGAACAGAAGCCTTCTAAACCATATCTCTTTGTGCTCTGTGTACTCTCTACGTTCTCCATCTCTCATTTGAAAATGACATCTAAGCAAAGATTTTCTGTCAATGAGATTTTGTCACAGTTTTTTGACAGTGAAAGTGACATAGAGGAGAATGTGTCTGAGAGCGATGATAATATTGAGGAGGACCCTGATTTTGAGGCATCCTCCTCAGATGAGAATGAGACTCCTATTGTTGACCCTCCTGTTGTCTCTCAACCACACACAAACCCATTACCTTCCAAAAATGGAAAGTTATCATGGTCCCCCTCACCACCTGAACGACAGGGTAGACTTAGTGCTGCTAATGTCATCAAAATGGTTCCAGGGCCCACTAAATATGCTGTCAGCCATGTCCAAGATATAAAATCAGCATTTGATCTTTTTTTTTTCATCACACCATCAATTGAAAAGGATGCACTTGAAATGACAAACTTAGAGGGTAAGCGTGTGTATCGGGACGGTTGGAAAGACTTTGATGTGACTGACTTGCAAGCCTACATTGGGTTGCTCATTTTGGCTGTCAAAAGGAGAAGCAACAGCAAGCCTTTGGAATGCTGACACTGGAAGGGCAATATTTCCAGCCACCATGTCTCTAAAGACATTCCATGTTTTCTCCCGTGTCATACGCTTTGATGACAAAGAAACAAGACAGGGCAGACAAGAGCGTGACAAACTCGCAGCAATACGGGATGTATGGGACAAGTGGGTCCAGCGATTACACTTTCTTTACAATCCAGGCCCGCACATCACTGCGGAATGTCTGGTTCCATTTCGTAGGCGCTGTCCTTTCAGAAAATACATATCAAGCAAACCAGCCGAATATGGCATAAAAATATGGGCCACATGTGATGCACACTACAGCTATGCCTGGAATATGCAGGTGTACATAAATTACCTGAGACACAAACCTTTGTAAAAAAAAATAAAAAAAATGAAATCATATTCTGGAGGTTTAAATTACTGGGATCAAATTGACCCCAGTGGGTAAAAAATGTTATCGGATTTGAGGGTAACAGGATTGTTAAAAAATGTACACAGTTTAACATGAAAAGTGTATTTTTGTTAACATTTCTTACATCTTCATAATTTTTCTTCTTGAGAAATACACATTGTCTTGGTTAAGATTTTATTTTATTTTCTATTTTAAAAAATACAAAATGTTAAAAATAAAATGTGAAATTTAAAAGGCACAAGAGAATTTGCTCAGAGTTTTCTCATTATATTACATGTACTTCACACATCATTGCAACCAGGTTAACTAATGCAGTGAGCAAAATGATATATAACCCTTATTAGATATTGTGCACATAGGCTTCATCGATACTGGTGCATTTATTTAAAGGTTTTAATTGAAGAAAACATTCCAATTTCGAGGAATGATTTTGGGAGAGAAAGAGGAACTTGCTGGAACAAGAAAAGAAACTTCGGTAATAAATTATTTTTGACGACATTGATCTTGCCAATTAGGGAAAGGGGTAAGTTACCCCAACTCTGAATGTTAGATTTAACCTTTGAGATAAGGGGAGTGAAGTTAGCTGATAGAAGATTAGATAGAGATTGTGTCACGTTGATACCTAGGTATTTAAAACCAGAATGACTAAATTGAAACTGTAGATCTGACTTGGAGAGACAGAGCTGAAGTATTGACAGGAAAACAGTCGCTTTTATCTAAATTTAGTTTATAACCAGAGACAACAACAAAAGACTCCAGAACATCCAAGACAGAAGGCATAGAGGCGATAATATCGGTTAAATTCAATAACGAATGATCAGCATATAGCGACAATTTGTATTCTAGACCGTATCAAACTATTCTGTTAAACAAGGAGGAAGATTTTAGTGCAATAGAGAGCGGCTCGATGCCTTTTAATTCTTAATTAAAACAAATCAAATGAATATTATACATTGAAGTACATAATTGTTTATGATAAAAGCACAGAAATGACTCAGTAAGTGTTTTAGTGTAAGTTTAGCATGGCTCTGTCTGTTATTGTGCAGTTCCTGAGTAATGCTATAAGTGTAAATATAACAGGAGATTCATTGTGAGTTTTATATACAGAGTCTGTTTCTGGGAAAAAAAACAAAACAACATTTACATTATAAAAGGGAAAATGTTAATCACTTGATCATAATGTTATTGTTATGATTGTCATAATCAAGATGTTAATCAGAAAAACCGACCCAATCTCTGGTGCTCTGTGACATCTGCTGTGAAAAGAAATGTGTAGCAGTGAAGTCCTGCCTGACCTGTAAGACTCACCTGGAACCTCATGAGAGAGTTTCTTCATTGAAGAAGCACAAACTGATGGAGCCTGTGGAGAACCTGGAGGACTACATCTGCCAGAAACATGAGAGACCCCTGGAGCTGTTCTGTAGAGACGACCAGACGTGTGTGTGTCAGTTCTGTACTGAGGGAGACCACAAAACTCACAACACTGTTCCTATAGAGGAGGAGAGTGGAGAGAAGAAGGTGAGAGACTGAAAATTAATGATGCATATTTAACACATATCACCTTTATTTCTTAATAAGTTTATACATATATATATATATATTTCTCAGACTGAGTTGGGAAAGACACGAGCAGAAGTTCAACAGATGATCCAGGAGCGACTGAAGAAGATTGAAGAAATCAAACACTCTGTAGAACGTGATAAAGTGAGTCTCTTAACTAACCTACACAATAACGTCTTTATAAAAACACATTAGGAGAATCATGATATAATCATATGAGATAAAATAATTTAGCTCGATGTGTCTCCTGTTAGACAAACACAGAGAAGGAGAAAGCAGACGGTGTGGAGATCTTCAGAGCTCTTTCTCAGCATCAGAAAACTCTCAGTGAGATAATGGAGAAGCTTGATGAAACTGGTCAGTATTTGGTCAAAGACAATTCAATCTAAAAATAAATTAATTTTGGTGAAATTTCTAAAGACTTTGATAACAGAAATACATGTTACCTTTCAAAGGGAACTTCGATGTTGCATTTAGCATAACAGTATGGGAACGCCTTGCGCACGTGACCGATATCTGAAGCTTGTGTAAAATCATGCCTCTACTTAGAGGCCTGCCATGATCAGGTGACGTGGCAATTAAGCACGTCGCATGATATATAAATATATATATATATGTATATATATATATATATATATATATATATATATATATATATATATATATATATATATATATATATATATATATATATATATATATATATATATATATATATATATATATATATATATATATATGGAACCTGTGAACCACGCTGCCACCCTTATTATCTTCAGCGAGACTGCATGTCTGTGGTTTGTGTAACAAAGAAAAAGAATTGCTTAATTTCTACTCTTTCCTTTTTCCTTCATTTCCTTTTTTAAGAAAAGAAAAGAAAGGAGAGTGAAAGAATGAGCGAGGGAGAATTCAGAAAGTGTGTTACGCCTTGCGCCTCCCGTTTCATCACGGGAGGAGATAGACACGCTTTTAGCGTGAAGTGTTTGGGTGTAGAACATGCTACAGCAGCCCTCGAGGGGTCTGACTCTCAGTATTGTGAACGTTTCATGATTAGGCAACTACGCTCTCGGCTCGCTCTCTTCTCGTCTGAAGGGAGGGTTTCAGAGCCCTGCAGATCTGGGCCAGCCGCTGCCGAGGCAGCCAGCCATCTCAGGTCCTGAAGTTCTTAGATGGATTTGGAAGAGGAGCCAGAGACAAGCACGGATCTATCTCTTGCTCTATCTTCTAGGTCCAGCTCTCCGCCTGAATTTAGAGCTCGCGTTGCAACTTCTCCTTCCCCTATGCAAAGCCAAAACACCCTCGCCAACTCCAAGGAGTTGGTAGAGGGTGCCATTGCACCAAAAACCAACAGCAGCTCTCATGCATTTAAAGAGCTGCTTGAGATGATCACTAGGGCGGTTCAGAAGTTGAATCTAGACTGGCCTGGGGAAGAGGAAGAGGCTCGTAGCAGGCTGGCTGAGTGCTTCCTCTCCAGTGAAAATAAACACAAAGCTCCTTCACACTGCAGAAAACTCCCCCTTTTTCCAGAAGTGCATGATGAGATATCACGCTTCTGGAGAAAACCATACACTAGACGTGTTTATAACCCCGCAAAGTCTGATTACCCAGCCATCATCCGAAGTGAGCATGTTTTTAACACTACTTTTTTGTGTTTTGGTTTTATTGTTACAGTATTTTTATTTATATGTAATTTATAATAATCAAGAATTTAATCTCAACAAATAAAAATGTAATAGCAAATAATATCATATAATATTTTCCAAACAGAACTGAAGAGAATTCAGCAGTATGCAGGTTTGTGAGCTCTTATTGATCACATGACTAAATCTATATTTCTTCACTGTTACACACTGTGCAATGATAAAACTGATGTACGCTGTGTTTCTGTCTCTCAGTGGATGTGACTCTGGATCCTGATACAGCTTATCCTTATCTCATCCTGTCTGATGATGGGAAACAAGTTACATGTGGAGACACAGAACAGGATCTCCCTGATAACCCAGAGAGGTTTGATTATTATGTTGATATTTTGGGAAAGGAGGGATTCTCCTCAGGGAGATTTTACTATGAGGTGCAGGTCAGAGGGAAGACTGACTGAGATTTAGGAGTGGTCCGAGAGTCCATTAACAGGAAAGGGAAGATTACATACATTCCTGAATCTTCCTGTTTCAAGGAGCTGGGAACAGAGGGAGAGTCCAGAGCATAATATTCAGTCTTATTCCTCAGCCACACACACCAGTATCCAGATGGATACTGGTGTGTGTGGCTGCGGAATAAGACTGAATATTATGCTCTGGACTCTCCCTCAGTTCCACTCTCCTTGAAACAGGCTCCTCAGAAGGTGGGGGTGTTTGTGGATTATGAGGAGGGTCTGATCTCCTTCTATGATGTTGATGTAAAATCTCATATCTACTCTTTCACTGAGAAACTTTATCCATACTTCATCCCCTCTCTCAATGATGGAGGTAAAATCTCAGCACCACTGATCATCTGTCCTGTTAGTCAAATCTAATATAAATTTCTAAAACTGACTGTTATTTCTTAATAAAAATGAAACAGTGCTTTTATTATCTGACATTTGTTTTGAGTTAAAAATGAATGATGTTTGCATTTTATTTAGTTGTAAAATGTAAATGTTTTACTGTTGCTCTCATTGTGATGATCCTCCGTGCTAAAGTGGTCTAATCCTGTGAGGATCCATCATCACTCCTGTAACTGATCTTCACATCTCATTTACTCAAATACATTCTCCATTTTCATTTAAAATATATTTTTAAAGAAAATGTTTTAATTCAGCTCAGCTTTAATAATGCAAGCTATTTTTTATTGTCAATAGCTAGAGAAATAAGTAGTATACTTTATTTTCTGTAATTTTCAATACTTCACACATCATTGCAACCAGGTTATCTAACACAGTGAACAAAATGATATATAACCCTTATTATATATTGTGCACATAGTCTTCATTGATAAGGGTGCATTTATTTGAAGGTTTTAACTGAACAAAACATTCCAAACACACATCTCCTCACACAACTTCAATCAAAGTTCACACAGCTGAAAAGAAAAGTCAAACCAAATATAAAATACACACCTCGAGTCTGCTCTCAATAACACACACCAAAATGTTCATCATTAATGTAACATGAAATGTTTTGAGGTTGTAATGTGCAGGTCACCATGTTGGGATTAAACTCACTCCAATAGCAGACACATTTATTTCACATGTGTTTTTGCATTAGCAACATGTAGGCTTTATTAGAGACTAAACACATGTTCACTTTCACCTCATGAGGAGGTTTGCAGGCTTCAGATAAACAAATCCAGTCAGAAAGTCGAGTGTGTGTAAGATGCTGAGCTACAAACAGCATGATGTTAAAGCGACAGATCAGTATTATTTAAAATCCACAAAACAACTCTAAAGGAATGATGAAATGATTTCTACATTAAATGGATCCTCTTTTTATAGATGAACTTTGCTCACTCCTTTATGACTGCGTTCTGGATTCTGTATTCACCAGTGTGAGCTGTTAAAGAAATGAAGAAGGTCATTTGTTTCATTACAATTTTACTCCAGGTGTTTATGACAGAAAAGAAACCGAACTGCATTTAAGTGCCAGTGTCTCAGATGTGTTAGAAAATCAGCATCATTCATTCAGTCGTCTTCAGTAATTTCAAAATGTTTTAAAAAAATTTTAAATGCTAATAGTGAGTCACAGGATTTGTAATTTTCTTTAAGTGAAAATATTTTTCTGGCAGTAATTAAAGTTAGTTTGTTCATTATGTGAAACGTACTGAAAGAGTTCTTACCTCGAGCTCTGTAACATTTGACCAGCAGAATGATGGTCACCAGCAGAAAGGCCGTCACTACACTACTGATCAGCATGAGCACTGAGAATGGAGCTTCTACACCTGATGAACCTGATGCTGAAAAAAATATATATAATAACGCTTTATTCATAATGAACTGTTTTATGTTTTACTCAAACTGCAGTAGAAATAAATCCATGTTCATCCATCCATCCATCCACCTTCTACCGCTTACTCCTTCTTCAGGGTTGCGGGGGAACCTGTAGCCTATCCCAGGGCACAAGTCGGGGTACACCCTGGACAGGGTGCCAATCCATCACGGCACAATCACATACACACTCACACACCCATTCATACACTACAGACACTTTAGACACAGCCTACCGTGCGTGTCTTTGGACTGGGGGAGGAAACCAGAGTACCCGCAGGAAACCCCCGCAGCACAGGGAGAACATGCGAACTCTGCACACACAGGGCCCCGGTGGGAATTGAAACCCCAATCTTGGAGGTGTGAGGCAAACATGCTAACCACTAAGCCTTTAGATTACTGTTGTGTTACAGCAAACTAGTGACTACATTTCCCATCCTGCACAGAGGCCTACAAAAATGGCCGCCATGGACTACAATTCCCATGCACACACATGTTCACCTTCTCCGGAACATTATGCAGACACCCCACGTTGATCAGAGGTTTAAATAACAAATGTGATTTGTTATTGAATGCTGACAGCTGGTGACAACCAATGACTAAACAAGGTGGAAACCAAACAGAGGCAAATGCCTTTTGTAAACAAAGTCTCCATATTCCTTGTGTAAAGAGCGAACATGTGCTCGCTCTGGTTTGTGCACGCACGCGCTCTCCGGCTCTCCGTGCACGTCACTGCCGCAGCGCCATCCGCCAGCGAGATCGTGAAAAAATCTCAGCTTCATGTGAATAGCATTATTATTCCTACTTTGTATGAACAGGAAGGAGTAAGATTCTGTCTGGGAGTAGAAATTTGGTCCATCCATCCATCCATCCATCTTCTACCGCTTACTCCTTTTCAAGGTCACAGGGAACCTGGAGCCTATCCCAGGGAGAATCAAGCACAAGGCGGGGAACACCCTAGACAGGGTGCCAGTCCATCGCAGGGCACATAGAAATTTGGTACAACACTGAAACAATTAAACTACAGGTCTGGGTGACTGGCTTTGAGATTTAAAACTGTTGGTTTTAAAAATAAAAATGTTGATATTCCACATGTTAATCTTGAATTTATTGCATTACATATCATTATTGCATCATCCTAAATGTTTAGCACGGATCAAATTTTTTCTCCATATTATGCATCAATACTCATCACAATTATACTGTAAATGTAAAACTATAAAATCCAGACGTTACTATCACAGACTCACCTACAGTCAGTGTAACAGCATCACTGATATCTGAGCTCTGAGAGTCATTGCTCTGTCCTCTGCAGGTGTAGTCACCTCTGTCAGAGTCTCTAACAGACCCGATACTGATCTCCTGCATTTTGCTGTCTGTAAAGAACATGCGGAATCTGTCAAGCTCGAGTGTGTCATTATTCCTAAACCAGCTGTATGTTCACTCAGTGCCTCCTCTCCACACTATGACACATCTGAATTTAACAGTCTCTCTTCTGTACACATGTGTATCAGGCTCCATGGACACCACAGCTTTAGGACTCCTTGTAAAAAACATTCTACTGTTAATAAAGTATATATAAAGTAAATCCCAAGTGTACAGAGGTGAACAGAGTCATTTAACACATATTGTTGCTCAGTCTTTTCTGATATTCTCACATTATTCATCACAAGTAAAAGTAATTATTTAAGAAAAACAACACAGTGAATAAAGAGTGCATGAATGCACCAAGAGCACTGAAAGGAAATTCTCTTATATTAAGTACCCTCTTATATTATGAACTGCTCTCAAATACCTATAATGAATGTAATCATTTAATTACCTCTTTGAATAAGCTGATCAACTGCTATCCTTGATTATATTATTATGTACTTCTGTGTCAACATGACATGGGACTTATTTTGTATCATGACTATGTGCTGTATGTTTTGACTAAATCTGTCTGACACCTGGACCAGTAGAAACCGTCCACGCACTGCTGTTATCAATTTGTACAATGTTTATAAATACTCCTGTTTTGAATGAATAAATGGGGAAGTTTTCTGTGAACGCTCATATCTGTCAGTGTGTGTGTTAATTTCGGACTCTCCAGGTGCCTGACTCTGCAGCAAACCACACTTTCTAGCTCATAGCAACACAGAACTAAAAGTTAATAAAAGATTAATAAAAGTTCATGGTAAAACAATCTGGAAGGCATGACGGAGGATCTGAAAGGCGCACAAGGGAGATTCCTGTGAGCTGGAAATCTAACAAGCACAAAGTGAAACTAAACATGAAATAAACTGATATGAGAGTAAAGGTTAAAGAGACTTCCTTTCTGCTAAATAAAATGGAATTGATAACAATCTTAACAAATTGACAAATCCTGCATGGTACAGTACAAACACAACCTTCTCAGCTCCAATTAAATATGAAACATGTACACAGAATATAGAGAAAATATAAATATATAAATCACCTTGAGCATGTAGCACTGGTATAAGTGAAATCAGCACTAAAAAGAGAACAGAAACAGAACATGATGAAAACATGGAAAAGATTCAGTTTGTGATTGAAAACGTCGGGGTTACATATGTAACCCTGAGAAGGGAACGAGACGTTGCATTTAGCAGTATGGGAAGCGCCTTGCGCGCGTGACTGGTATCTGAAACTTGTGTAAAATCATGCCTCTACTTATAGGCCTGCCATGATCAGGTGACGTGGCAATTAAGCGTGTCGCATGATATATATATGGCACCTGTGAACCCCGCTGCCAGCCTCTATTATCTGAAGCGAAGACGCAATTCACAGGCCTGCCCTGGTATGACAATGCTATGCAACATCTCGTTCCCTTATCAGGGAACAGGGTTACATACGTAACCCCGACGTTCCCTTTCAAAGGGAACTTTGACGTTGCATTTAGCATTATAGTATGGGAACGAGAATACCCACTCCGTCATACCGAGGGTACGGCCTGTCCAAAAATACCCAAGCCCGAGGGTCACTGCAAGACACTCGAGCCCGGGGTGGAATGAACATCCAGGCTGTAATAACGAATGAACGTGTGTGGCGTAGACCATCCGGCGGCCGCACACACATCGTGCAAGTATACCCCTTTTGACAAAGCCTTCGAGGAAGCGACCGCCCTAGTGGAATGAGCTCTTATTCCTAGAGGCGTGGCGAGACCGCGCGCCTCGTAAGCGATAGAGATTGCTTCCACTATCCAAGTAGAGATGCGCTGTTTTGACACAGCGTCACCTATACTGTCGCCACCAAAGCAGACCAGCAGCTGCTCTGACTTACGCCACTGGCCGGAGCGGTGGACGTAAGTGCAGAGGGCCCTTACCGGACATAGCAGGTGCAACCTCTCCTGTAACACTGTAACACTGTAGCCACTGCGCAGTTCACTGGGTCTAACTGACGTTCCTCACACCACAAGACAAAAAGCCGCCACTTGAGAGCATACAATTTCCTTGTGGATGGTGCTCTAGCGTTTAATATGCTCTCTACAACCTCAGTTGTGAGACCAGAATCTATGAGCTGGTGCCCCTCAGGGGCCAGACCCACAGTTTCCATAGTTCTGGCCGAGGGTGATAGATCAGCCCTCCAGCTTGAGACAGTAGGTCCCTGCGGATGGGAATCTCCCAAGGAGTGCCGTCGAGCAGGGACAATATCTCCGGAACCAAATTCGAGCTGGCCAAAAAGGTGCTACTAGCAGCAGACGTAGACGGTCTTGGCGAACTCTCGCTAAAACTTGTGGGAGCAGAGCAATCGGGGAAAGCATATAGCGTGACCTGCGCCCGCGCGCGTGCACCATGGCGTCCAGTCCCAATGGGGCAGGAGGAGTGAGGGCGAACCACAGCGGGCAGTGTGTTGTCTCCTCGAAGCAAACACATCCACTTCCGTCGTCCGAACCTCCGCAATATGGACTCCACCACTTGTGGATGGAGCCTCCACCCCCCGGGCCAGGATGTCTGCCCCTACATTCCGACTGCCTGGAATGTACATTGCACTCACTGACAAGAACTTCCCCTCCGCCCAGAGGAGGATTAGTTGCGCCTGCCTGAACAGGGTGCGTGAACGTAACCCTCCATGGAGGTTGATATACGAGACCACAGCTGTGTTGTCTGACACAACTAGCACACTGTGACCTCTCAACTGAGGGAGAAAGAATTTCAGTGCTAGGAATACGGCCCGCATCTCTAGGCGATTTATATGCCCAGACCCCGCTTTATCTTGCTCAAAGTTGATAGGATCGATTGTACGCGTGTTGGGGATAGAAACGCCCTCGTAGTAGAATCCCATATGACCCCTAGAAAAGTTGTCCTCTGCACTGGGAAAGAAAACAACTTTTCTTGAGGTTCAACCGCGCGAGCCCCAAGCTCCTCATGTGGGCGAGACAACATCTCGATGATGAACCGCCTGTTCCCTGGATCGGTGCCAGAATTAACCAGTCATCCAGGTAGTTTAGTACACGGATGCCCCGGAGTCGCAAGGGAGCCAGAGCAGCATCCATGCACTTTGTGAAGGTGCGAGGGGATAAAGCCAGCCCGAAAGGAAGAACCCGAAATTGGTATGTGTTTTCTCCAAGATCTCTTTCAGATCTATCGTCACAAACCAGTCCTCGGACTGAATCTGTGGCACGATAAGTTTGAGCGTCAGCATCTTGAACCTGTATGTCCGAAGAGTACGGTTCAGATGACGCAGATCCAAAATTGGCCGCATACTCCCATCTTTTTTGCGACCAGGAAATAACGGCTGTAAAAACCTCCCTCCCTTAGAGAATGGGGTACACGTTCTATGGCCCCTTTGTCCAAAAGGGAACTTATTTCCTTTGCTAACGTTGGGCTCTGCTCTGTGCTGACAAATGTCGTGAGCACACCACTGAACTGGGGGGGTCGAGCTCTTAACTGGACCCGGTAACCCTTTTCTATGGTAGACAGAACCCATGGGGACACATTCGGCAGTAGTTTCCACGCTGCCAAATGGTCCTTCAGTGATGTCAGCTTTTCCACATTTTGTTGGAGGGAAAGCATCAGATTTCCGTCGCCCTGTGACAGCTCGCTGACCAGAGAAGACTGGAAATGTGGGACGGCCTCGGCCAGGGCAGGCCCTACAGTAGCACTGGGGGCTGGATGTCCTGGCCACCTCATGTCCCCTGATATGTCCCTCCGTCACCCATCAGGACCGTTCCTTCCGTGCCTGCTTTGCCTTTATGATCATTCTCAGATCAGGCCTCCTAGCAGGCTGTGGCTGTGGCCGACCGGTCACCCTGGCTTTCTGCGGGGGGAGGCGGGCCGCCACACTCGTCTTCTGCATCTCCCTTGCGCCAACACTGGCCCGGGCTCCACTCATGGAGGCCCGTACGAACTCGACACGACAGGGAAGGAACTGGCTGAACGCCGCCGTTAGCTGTCTTGCGTCGCGAAACCTGTCGGAGATGGCATTGTCTGCGCCACCAAACAGGCCGGAAGGCTCAACAGGGGCATTCAGCAAGGAGACCCTATCTTTGTCCCCCATCCCTGACAGGTTGAGCCATAGGTGCCTCTCCGCCACAACCAGGCTACCCATTGAACGGCCGATATGACGAGCTGTTTGTTTGGTCGCCCGAAGAGATAAATCTGTGGCGCGGCGCAGCTCTGCCACTGCCTCTGGCCCAATTCCCTCACCAGTATCCAGCTCGCTCAGCAGGTCTGCCTGGTAGGCCTGCAACACTGCCATTGTATGCAGGGACCCACAAGCAAGACCCGCCGCCGCACAGGCTTTGCCCACCAACCCCAAGTGACTTTTACATGGTTTAGACGGTAAGGTTGGCCTCCCTAAATTACCCCGTGCGGAGAGGTGGCTCGCAAGCGCCTCCTCCACCTTTGGCATCATCGCATAGCCGTAGCGCGCACCTCCACGATGGCTGAGTAATCAGACTTTGCGGGGTTATAAACACGGCTAGTGTAAGGTTTACTCCAGAAGCGTGAAATCTCATCATGCACTTCTGGGAAAAAGGGGAGTTTCCTATAGTGTGAGGGAGCTTTGTGTTTATTTTCACTGGAGAGGAAGCGCTCATCCAGCCTGCTACGAGCCACTTCCTCTTCCCCAGGCCAGTCTAGATTCAACTTCTGGACCACCCTGGTGATCACCTCAATCAGCTCTTTATATGCCTGAGAGCTGCTGTCAGTTATTGGTGAAATGGCGCCCTCTACCGCCTCCTCAGAGTCAGCAAGGGTGTTTTGGCTTTGCATAGGGGAAGGAGGAGTCGCAACGCGAGCTCCAAAGTCAGGCGGAGAGCCGGACCCGGAAGACAGAGCAAGAGATAGAGCTGCGCTCGTCTCAGGCTCCTCTTCCAAATCCATACACGAACCACAGGACCTGAGACGGCTGGCTGCCTCGACAGCGGCCGGCCCAGACCCACGGGGCTCTGAAACCCAACTCCCATCAGGTGAGAAGAGAGCGAGCCGAGAGCGTAGTTGCCTAATCATGAAACGTTCACAATGCTGACAGTCAGACCCCTCGAGGGCTGCTGTAGCATGCGCTACGCCCAAACACTTCACGCAGAAAGCGTGTCTGTCTCCTCCCGTGATGAAACGGGGGCAAGGCGTAACACACTCTCTGAACTTTCCCTCACTCATTCTTTTGCTCTTTCCCTTACTTTTCTTAAAAAGGGGATAGAAAAGTTGAGAGATATTGAGAAATACTGAGGAGAAATGAAGCGTTTCTTTTCTTTTCAACAAACATGCATGGTCTTCTTTTCTTTTCCACAAACATGCAGTCTCGCTGAAGATAATAAGGCTGGAGGCGGGGTTTCACAGGTGCCATATATATATCATGCAACGCACTTAATTGCCACGTCACCTGATCATGGCAGGCCTATAAGTAGAGGCATGATTTTACACAAGCTTCAGATACCGGTCACGCGCGCAAGGCGCTTCCCATACTGTTATGCTAAATGCAATGTCGAAGTTCCCTTTGAAAGGGAACAGCACATTTTAGACACACGGATCTCAAAACATTAAATTACAGGCTAAATCTAACCATCTGAAAGAAATACAATACGTTGATCTGTTTCAATAATAAGTAAAGTATAAAACTAAAGTACAACAATGAGCTCAATCCTGTTCTGTGTGTGTTTCAGTAAATAAACAAATATGTTTCCTCAGATATTATTACTGAAATTTGGACTCAGTGCACACATTAATCTGAACAGTAGGATATAAAACCAATGGACTGTCACACTTTTTTCTGCACATGTCCTAATCACAAAACCTTTTCACCCAGGTCTTTAACATGCTAGAATGTCCATTGTGGTTGAGACACATGCAGAAGAGAGACATTTCCTCCCAGAGGGTTTTCTCTGATCTTTCCAGTTTCTTCCCATCTGATTGGCCATGCTACATTTCCCCTAGGTTTGAATGAGTGTGAAAGTGTGAGTATATATATATATATATATATATATATATATATATATATATATATATATATATATATATATATATATATATATATATATATATATATATATATATATATATATATATATGTGTATATATATATATATATATATATATATATATATATATATATATATATATATATATATATATATATATATATATATATATATATATATATATATATATATTGTGTGTGTGTGTGTGTGTGTGTGTGTGTGTGTGTGTGTGTGTGCGGTGCAATACCATGGACTTGTGTCTTATCCAGCGTTTATTATGGGATTGAAGTGGAATTTGGAAAGATGTGGAACAGTGATTGTGATGAAGGTTGCCATTTCAATTAGATCTTACACAGAAAAAAAATATTATATAATTTATACGAAATGAAAAATCACATTGCAGCATGCTATCTCAGTCTCCTCGCTATTAAACAACAACAAACATCAATGCTGAATGTGATATGTTAATGTTGATTTGAAAAAAGTGTCAATAAAATATGGGGGTACGGTGGATTCGTGCATTTGCCTCACACCTCCAGGGTTGAGGGGTCGATTCCTGTCCCTGGCCTGTATTTGTGTGGAGTTTGCATGTTCTCCCTGTGCAGCGGGGGTTTCCTCTGGGTACTCCGGTTTCCTACCCAAGTCCCAAGACATGCACTATAAGCTGATAGACATTAACAAAGTGTCCATAGCGTGTGTATGTGTGATTTTCTCATTTGTAAGTTGCTTTGGATAAAAGCGTCTGCTAAGTGAATAAATGTGAATGTAATGTGATTGTGTCCTGCGATGAATTGGCACCCCATCCAGGGTGTCCCCTCCCTTTTGCCCCGTGATTCCTGGGATAGGCTCCAGGTCCCCCATCACCCAGTAAGGATAAGGGTATAGAAAATAGATGGGTAATTAAAACATAAAAATATGTTGTGCTTTGTCTCAGGCCTTGGAGCGGATGTGGTTCCAGAATTTCCAAAACGATGCAAGTGTCAGGCAAAAGCAGAGTCAATAAACAGGCTATGTTCAGGTGATAAGTAAACAGAGTGGTGTAGACAAAACTAGAATCACAAAAGATCAGAGTCAAAACCAAAAGAGCAATAGGGTCCGTCCAACTCAGGTGGTCCAATAACGGCAAAGTTACCTGTGTTTTGCCTATTTGTTGATTGATGAATAAAGACATCACTCCTGCACCTACTTCCCAACTCCTGACATTACAGAATACTGTGCCATAACAGGAAAGTAACAGGAGATTACCTGGTCAAAGAAAAAAATAATAAATAAATTATTACTGGGACTTCCTGACTTCGGAGGAGTTCTACATGTGGCAGTGGAAGCAGCAGGTGGTGCAAAAAACACAGCAGGAGGAGCTCTAGATGAAGAAGTGGCAGGATGAGGTGGATCAGATACACCGCAACCAGGAGGCGCTTATTCCCTGTCGCGTAGCGCCGAACAGCGCTCCACCTTGCTACCCTGCTAAAAATCCAGTCCCACTGCCCTGCAGGGCCGAGGAAGCTGTCCTGCTGTCCAAGCCAGCTGAGGAGGTCGTCCCGCTGGCCTGCACAGCCGAGGAAGCTAGCCCGCTGCTCTGCACAGCCGAGGAAGCTGTCCTACTGTCCAGCCCAGCTGAGGAGGTCGTCCTGCTGCCCTACACAGCCTAGGAAGCTGTACCGCTGCCCTGCATGGCCGAGGAAGATGTCCTGCTGTCCAGCCCAGCTGAGGAGGTCGTCCCTCTGCCCTGCACAGCCGAGGAAGCTGTCCTTCTGTCCAGCTCACCTGAGGAGGTCGTCCCTCTGCCCTGCACAGCCGAGGAAGCTGTCCTTCTGTCCAGCTCACCTGAGGAGGTCGTCCTGCTGCCCTGCACAGCCGAGGAAGCTGTCCTGCTGTCCAGCCCAGCTGAGGAGGTCAACTTACTGTGTGTACAAGTGGAGGAAAGGCCCAGGAATTGGGCAGAGGCAGCGAGCAAAGACAAGAAGAAGAAGAAACAAGAGCACTCGCCGTGCACAGAGAAAAATTCGGGACCAGAGAAGGAGGCGAAGAGAATGAAGCTCTGTCACCACCAAGGCTGGATTCCGCCCAGCCTTCCAGTCATGCTAGGGATTCTGCCCAGCCTTTCAGTCCTGCTGGGGACGCTGCCCAGCCTTCCAGCCCCACCTAGCATTCCAGCTCCGCCAGGGGCAGTGTCCAGCCTTCCAGCACTCCCAGGGGCGGCACCCTGACTTTCATTCCCATTGGGAGTGGTTCTCCGCAAGTCTGCTACCAGGCAGAGTCCAGCTCGTTTTCCGTCACAGCGAGTTCATGGTGGACCAGGACCCCTGTTGGTGGGGGGTCTTTGGCACTCCGGGAGGAGCACCTTTTGGAGGGGGGTTCGGTTACACCACCGCCGGCAGAGGGCACTGAGTTCTATGTGGACATGTGACTTTTGTTTTGGTTTCGTTCTCTTCCTGGTTGAACATTGGCTTGATGTGCAATGGTGTAGCCTAATTTGAACCAGGTGTTTATGTTTAGAGTAATTATGTTGGCTATTTAAACTCCTTGCATGACTGCACACGTCACGCAGTATTATGGTTGATAGCAATGGTAGAGTTTAGCATGCAAGCGGTCGTAAGTCCATGTTTGTTAACATATTCTAGATCAAAGCCAGATTTGCAGAGACCGCGTTGACTGTGTTTTGTCTGTTTGTTGGTTGATGAATAAAGACATCACTCTTGCACCTACTTCCCGACTCCAAAATCCCATGACATTACAGTCATGGCACACAACAAATTTTGTTCAGCTGTTTATGAAAACCTCCTTTCAGCTTGAATATCTCTGGTGTTGGCACAGATACGAGACTAAAATTTTTACATAAATAACTCCTCTGTAGTAGCATTCTGTGTTAAAAATGAGTTTTGGAAGTAAATGCAGTTTACTGAGTCAGACAGTGGACCTCGAGGGCCAGATTTGAAGAACCAGCCTGATCTATCATGTTGGTACACGTGAACATTTGGTATGTGTGCATAAATTTTATTAAACTATGGAAGTCAAGTGGAAAATGTTGGAAATGAAGCTCAGCCGTCTTACATTAGATGATAGTTTGGGCAGAGGAATGAGGTGCAAAGATTTAGAGAATCGGTCTGTGATCACCAGTATGATAGTGTTCCTTTCTGTGGTAAAATAGATTGGTTAGGTGTGAGCATGTTCACTGGGAAACAGGCAGAGGCATGTGTTTACATGCAGGCATTGTTCTAGGTACTTAGAGCATGAGGAAACAAAGCCGTCGATATCCACGTGCAGCTTCTGCCACCAATACTTGATGTGGAGAAACTGGTAAGTCTTGTAACTCCTGGGAGTCCAGTAGCAGGAGATGGGTCTGCTCAAGTAATTAGTTTGTCTCTCAATGGGGACGGTTAATGTACTTTTTCAGGGGGACAGGATTCTGGCATGTGTTGACCTTGGTTTTGATGCTGGATCTTGTGATTGCTAATAGCTCATTTGAATCGCAGTTTTCTTGTATTGACTTTGGACTATCTGATCATTCATCTGTCTTTTTTAACCTCAAACTGTATCATTCAAGTGAGCTTACCATCCAAACAGTAACCTTCCAGAAGTGGAAGTCTATCAATCAGACAGCTTTCTCCAATTCTGTGGTTTCCATCCTAAGCAATCTTCATCCCTGATCACTGGAGGAAAATTGCTCATCTTGACACTTTTGCTCCTCTAAGGTCATGTAAGGTCACATTCACCCGCTCTGCTCCCTGGTATAATGA
This sequence comes from Ameiurus melas, assembly GCA_012411365.1. NCBI lineage: Eukaryota > Metazoa > Chordata > Actinopteri > Siluriformes > Ictaluridae > Ameiurus > Ameiurus melas. The sequence goes on from CM022756.1 coordinate 3,294,924, forward strand.
CAATCTGCGCTCTAGAAAGGCTGTATGTCAGAAAATGGAGCGAAAATGGCGCCTTATTGAACTGAATGTCTACTATCAAGCGTGGAAGGATCTTCTAGGGGATTATCGTGCACTACTGGAGACTGAAAGAACCTCTTACTTCTCTCAGGTTATTGTAAATAATCAAAATAATCCCAGACACTTGTTGCAAACCATAAACAGATTGCTTCAAGTAAACGCTGTTACCACTTTGCCTGTTTCTCAGCAGCTCTGTGATTCTTTTCTAAAGTTTTTTTAATTCTAAGATTGTTAATGTTTGCAATGAAATTTCTGTTAACCCTGACTATGCCACTTCACTCCTTTGTCCATCTGGGTTCACTAGTGCTTCTTTCACTCATTTCTCACTGCTTAATTCTGAGGCTCTCACAAGGGAGGTATCCAGCATGAAATCTACCACTTGCTTACTGGATCCAATTCCTAAAAATCTATTCAAATTGTGCTTTGCTGTGTGGTGCCCTACTATCCTCAGCATTACAAATGAGTCACTGGAGACTGGGGTCGTTCCAGTAGTACTAAAGGCTGCTGCTGTTACAGCTGTGCCAAAGAGAGAAAGTGTTTTTGTGGATGATTTTAAGAATTTTCATCCAATCTCAAATCTTCTGTTTTTGGCAAAAATATTTGAGCTTGTTGTTGCCTCTCAACTCTGTACTCATCTGACAACCAATAATCTCTTTGAACCCCTTCAGTCAGGTTTTCGTAAATTTCACAGCACTGAAACGTCATTGGTCAGGCACAGAAAGTGCGTTGGCATTGGTCAAAGTTACCAATGACTTGTTGATGGCCTCTGATTCTGGAGCTACCTCATTTCTATTCTTCTTGACCTTAGAGCCACCTTCGATACTGCGGATCATGGTCTTTTACTTACCCGCTTAGAAAGTGTTTTTGGTGTGTCCGGGACAGTTCTAAACTGGTTTAAATCCTATTTTGCTGATCGTTCCCAGTTTCTTTCTATGTGTGGCTTTATGTCTGACACTTGCTCAGTGCTCACTGGTGTTCCTCAGGGTTCAGTTCTAGGCCCTCTACTCTTCAATATTTATCTATCTCCAGTTGGGCATCGGCTGCAAGAGAGGCAATCTCTTGGCCTCCATTATCACTTTTATGCGGACGATACACAAATCTACATTCACTCAAGATCTGGAGAAAACATTACTGCTTTTTATCATTCTGGCTGTATTTTTAAGATAAAAACATGGATGAACAATAACTTTCTGTGCCTGAAAACTGAGGTTATGCTTATAGGTTCCCGTCACAAAATTTGCAAAGCGGCTCCACTGTCTCTGTTTGTTGATGGATCTGTTTTAGAGACCCAAAGTAAGATGAGGAACCTTGGTGTAATTTTTGTCACCAGCCTCACTTTTGATTATTTTGTCCTCCTGAACTCAGGGAAGCCCAAACTTTTGGCATTTTTAAAGCTCTTCTCAAGACACACTTTTTTAAACTTGCATTCGACTGCTGATGTCTTTTTAGATTGTTTTATAATTATTTTTTATTATTAATGTTGTTGTTTTTGTTCTTATTAACTTTTATTAGTTTTATTTTTCTGTGGTCTGAGATTCTATGTACAGCACTTTGAGAAGCTGCTCTAAAGGTGCTTTGTAAAATAAAGTTTATTCTTATTATTATTATTGGTTTTGGGCTATATCGCTGTCACTGTCACAGGTGTATGTTCTTTTTCCCATGACTGTACATTAATGCAGATATTATGGATATCTCAAAAGCAGTGAAAATAATGTTATCAGGATCAAATCTGCAGGAACTTCATTGCAGATTAAAACATTATTAAGTTCTATTGAAGTGCTGATTTCATTTGGGAAGAGGGCACGCTGCAAGCTCCTTCACAATGTATTACTAATTCTTCAGGAATCCTAAAGTGTGACTAATTTTCAGCCAAAACATTGTGCTAATGGAGAGTGGTCAAAATCATATTCAGTCGCAGTTGTATTTAAATTAATATTGAAATGATTTCTCACCTCTTACTGAGACCCAGCTTTTCGGTGACTCTCCTCTCTCTGGGTGTTTACAGTGGTAGAAACCTTCATCTGACTTTGAGACAGTTTGGATGATCATCTCTCCTGTAGTCTGTGTCTGGAGAACTGATCCATCTTTATAGAAATCAGCTCGGAGGTTTGAGGACTTTTTATTGCGATATAAACAGCGTAGAATCAGAGGATGTCCCTCAGTCACAGGATGGACAGGACTCTCCAGGATCACATCACCATCTAGAACACAGAAAATCACATGTACAGCAAAAAGGATTACAACATGAATATTTCTTTATCCAGACACTGACATGTTATCTCTAGTTTAAGGTGTAATTCTATAATAAACTAATTTATCTGTAATAGAATATAAAGTCAAAACTGAGTGAAAGTTACAGAGACTGCAGTTATTTGAACAAACTCTGATCAACACTACTTGATTTCAGTGTGAAACTCATTAGTGTTATTGTGTTTGTGGTGTTGAATTGGATGAAAACTCTTTAGGAGTGTAAAATTAGAGTTGTGTAGAGTCACATTACAGCCTCATTCAGTGTTTTACCTGCTCTACCGTAGCTGATTCAGCTCATGAGAGAAACTCCACTGTGCTGTTCTGTTGCTGTCTTCAGGTAATATTAAAATGACAAAACATTCAGAACTTTCAGAACATTACTGAGATAAACCAGTTCAGTGTGTCTTGTTGAACAGTTCTCCCAGTTAGAAACTCAGAGTTCTGAATATTCTGTAATGAAACATTTCCCTTTTCCTTTAACAATAAACACACTACATGAAGACTCACCATGCACTGTGATATTGACAGGATTACTGATTTCTCCAGATTCAGACTCACACCAGTAATCTCCAGTGTAGGATGTGGAGAGGAATCTGATATTACATGTAGATCCTGTAACTGATCCCCACCATGAACAATGTGACACTCTCTCACCGTCTTTGTATCGTCTCACTGTCCATCCAGTAGAGTTACTCTGGTCCTCACAGCTCAGTGAGAGAGAGTCTTTAGTAAAGTGTTGAGTTCTCTTGGGATTGATGATCAGAGAGACTGGAGGAGATTTACCTTAAACACAGAACATTATAATTCACATGTGTTATTATGATTGTGTTTTCATGAAATAACTTACACTGAACACATTTACACCTCGTTTAATTAAACAGTGCTGTTTGAATGAGAATAATCCTCTACCAGTGCTTAGGGCTATTCAACTATTTCATTTACACATACACTATATTCAACAATCCATCATTACACTATTGTTGTTATTTTTCCTCACCAGTGATCCATAGTGGCTGTTGGTTGCTGTTATATGTGCTAAAACCTCCCATTTCTCCTCTCCCTGCACTGCACCAATAAACTCCTGTGTGATTAAGAGCAGCAGGACTGATAGTGTAGGAGTCTCCAGATTCTCTGCTGCTGTCTGAGAGGCGCACCACTCTATACCAGAAAAAGACTTCAATGTGTCGGTATGGAACAACTGTGTACCAGCTGAATGTCCAGTCTGTAGAGGAGTCTGTAACCTCACAGCTTAGAGTCACTGAGTCTCCTTCAGTCAGCCAGTTCTGTGGAGATACACTCAGTACTACCTGTGGTCTCTCTGTTACACAGGAAATACACAATTATAAATCTGTACAGTTACTTTATACACAATAACAATCTTATGAATGTGTAATGCAGATCAACTGGTTACTAAATACAGTATGGATACAAAACTAAGTCATTAGATGAGTGTAACTACAGGTCTGAATTTAACTATTTTTACACCTAAATACAATTTTCTTCCAAAAATGCAGTCTTCATTAATCAGTATGACTCATCAGATCTCACATCCACAATCCACCAAATGCATTTAGAGTTAATGTTTAAAATGAAAAATATATTAAGGACCACAAGTGAATTGAGAGTTTTGGGGAAAAGAAGAGCTAATCTCTGTTAGAGAGAGGAATAGTTTGTATATATTTTAACTTTATTTTGACAGGTCTAGGTCAAAGGTCAAAAATACACTTATTATTACTCTCCATGTACAGGTCAAAGGTCAAGATCATAACATTTTATGACCCTGACAGGACAAAGGGGGTGATCATCATACATTATATTTATGTTGGCATATTTATGTTGGCATCATAAAAAATATTTATCCTAAATCCGTTTCCCATGCATTCCAGTTACTCACACATGTGTGAAACACTCTGAGGTAGCTCTAGGAAACTCTATTCTCTATTCCTGTCAGATATGTATAGGTATGTTTTGGTTATAGTTTTGATTTCTTTCTTATGGATTTTCCAGACCTGTCTGATTTGCATGTCCCAATAAACATGTCATCATCTGAACTTCCTATTTTGTGCTAGCGAACATTTCGCATATATGATCAAAACCTGTTGAACATCCTTATCTGGCCCAAGATGCTTTTCACGTACGTGGCCGACAGTTTATACTGCCACATTATTTCCACACAGCAGTACACCCACGCCCGGCTATTTGTACCTTTGTATATAAACCTCTGTTATTCTACTATGAAGCAGAAGTCTCTTTGAACTGCTCTGAGTGTCAGTGTGTTCATTTAGACTCTCCAGGCCTGCATACGCTCAGTGGTAAACCACATGTGCTAAGTCTTCTTTCGAGTGAACAAACCAAGAGGCTGTAGGGTGACGGAGGAAAGGAAAAGATGAAGCTGTTATTTGCTTTATCCCAACACATGTCATCATAAAGTATATTTACACTAGCATCATAAAAAATTGTTATGTCAAATCCGGTTCTTATGCATTCCAGATACACACAGAGACACATGTTCTAATACATATTATGGTCAGGTGTATGCCACACACACACACACACACACACACACAAACACACATTGCACACATGCCTATGTTCAAGTCTACAAAAAGTCGAGAACTCCGAGAGTCAGGCCTAGGTCAAAGGTCAACCCCGTAAACACACACACAGACACAGAAACACACGCATGCATACGATCCAGTCTATAAAAGCACACACGTTTCCAACCAAAAATATGACACACACAAACACAAAGACACACAACACACACGCACACACACAAACACACTTTCTTTTCACATTATTAAAAATGAATTTAAGTGTTATGTACTTAATTACCATAATTATGAACACAAGTTGTTAAGTTGACAATCGTTTTTTAAAATTTCGTTGCTCCATTTAGATTCTCCAGTAGAATACAGGCTTTTGAACCAGGAAAAATGACTAACTTTAAGTTGGATAACAATATTAACTAAAATCTGGTGTAATTTACAAATTACAAATAAATATAAATACAAAAATCATACCTAACATCTCTGCAGGATTTACAGAAATAAAAGCACTGAATGAAATGAGCAATATATACAAAAAAGAAACATTCTGCATCTACTGCGTTTATCCGTCTCATAGAACTAGACACAGACCAAAAGCTGCTAATTCTGCTCAAAGAGCAAACTGACTACAATGGAGCTAGAAGGCTATATGTGCGGATGACAAAAGATTAAAAAATAATAAAAAAAATGTATCAATACATTAAATTAGATTACACAATGTAGTTGACGTTTATACGAATAAGCAGAAATGTAATCATGCTTTTCTTTCCTATAGCACAAATGAAAAGCCCTCTGTAGATGAGCAGATTTGTCAAATGAAACTTTTTCATTATTTTCCACTGCTATGGTAAACTAAAGAGTACATTTTCATATGTCTGCAAAATATGACTAGCATTACCTATGTGTAGTGGTGCAAAATGGTCCATCAACTGTATTAGCAGCTGTAGCCTATACACGAGTCCACTATTGGTCATATCACAATTGGGAATATGTCCAAATTCATTGCTTTAGTAGCATTAAATTGTAAGTAATTGTAATTGTTCTCTGCTTGATAGATCGCTTTACTTGTATTCTTTCATTTGCAAGTTACTTTGGATAAAAGCTTTTGCAAAATGAATGCATGCAAATGTACTACAACTTAAATTTTGCTTATAATTAATGCAGAAATTTTAGCTTCAATTACACACAATATTAACATTATTTCTGTCTATCTTGCCTCTGTAGGTGATGTGCTTTTATTTTCTTAGGTTGAAGGTACTTCATAAAAATAATAGTAAAATGAATATTTAAACAAAAAAAACTGAATATGAAAATGAATCAAGACAAATCTGAATAAACAATAAAGTTTCAATTAAAGTAAAGCTACACATTCTCTTCCGCTAACTTGTTTAACTAATGATGTAAACTATGGATCTGGTCCAATGTTATTTAGGAACAAATAGAAAAATGTATTTTCTCAACATAAATGTTGTGTGTAGTTTGTTATCAGATTGTCTAGATGTACATCACACATCTGATGAATGAGATGTCCTCTCCCGTGCTGTAATGATGGCTGGAAACTAGGACTTAGAAACTTGATATAGAACATAAAGAAATCTCATTGGGAATTAAGTCAGCTTTCACGTTGCCTTTTATTTTCTTTCTGAGTTTAGTCTTTGTTTAGACTTTTATGATGCTGAAGAAGCAAAAATCTAAGGAACCCTTAATCTTTAGACTAATGTCTGAACACAATGTTGAAAAGAAAAATGTATAATAGAAGTGAAAAGGTAGAAAGGTGTTCTATGAATTACTTAATGTGCTCTCTCTCTCTCTCTCTCTCTCGCGCTCACTCTCTCTCGCTCTTTCTTTATATCGCTACTACAGTAGTGTTTAAACAGATACATAGCAGAAAAATATACATATAGACAGTTTTATTCTGTACATGCATACCAAAGTCATCTTCATCTATCATCTTTCCTGTTTAACCAAATCTGTCACCACCTAATAAACAGTTTAAGTCACTAACCAAAATAAGTATACAAACTGAAGCTATGATAAAAGAACAAAACAATTAACCTTTCTTAAAGAAATTCCTAAAATCCTCTGATCAATCCTACTAAATAAATGCCAGTACTTCGGGCTGAAAAATAAGGATCAAAATATCCTGCAGTAGTGTGTCACTGTGACTTAAAAAGTTGTTTTTCATCTGACATCTGAAAGCTAACTACTGTCCCAACTGCCGTACAATACTGATAATGCTCTTACACTTAACACGGCTGAATGGCAGACCTTGTTAAATAATATTATTATGTTTCTTCCTCATAATGTGTTATATTTTATAAATATATTCTTATATATCTTATATTACTTTTCGCTTTTTCTTGTATGTTGATGTGGGAGAAGAGGGATCAATGCTGGTGCGAAGGTGATCCTGCACAAGGACATGTCTTTGTAACTGTAAGTGACTAGTCAACTTAATCCTTCACATGGTATTCATAAGGTGCCATAAGTTTCTGCTACTCTATGGATCATGCTGAAGTTTGAACAGAATGGTTCGACTTAATATCCGCAGCAGTAGTGTAGAAGAAATTTCATCCTAATTTGTTTATTAACTTTTATTGTATGACTAAATGCAATAAAATATATTTGCCAGATTCAGATTCTCCTAAACAAATTGTTATAAACTATGAGTTGGTAACTGATCAGGAAAGACTGCACTATCATTTCTAATATAATGCTTGTAATATGGAAAATATTTTCACCAAAATATTTCAGAGAAAGGTTTATTTTATTTTATTTTATTTTATTTTTTAAATTTTTTTTACACTAGACTACACTAAATGTCTAATATTCTGTTCTGTTGGAAATATGCCTTAACTGTTAAATTATTTTGGAACCTCAATAGGTTTCTTTTTTGTCTATATTGCTCATTTCATTCAGTGCTTTAATGTCTATAAAAACCTGCAGAGATGTTAGGTATGAGATTTGTATTGTAAATTACACTGGATTTTAGTTACCGTATTTTCTGCACCATAAGGCGCACCGGATTATAAGGCGCAGTCTCAATTACGGGGTCTATTTGTGTACTTAACCCATACATAAGGCACATCATATTATAAGGCGCATGCTAAAACATACGGTCTACAACTGTCACAAGGTTGTAGACGGAGACAGAGGCAGGTGCAGATCAACACATAATACTTGTGAACCAAACTACTACTTCTATCTATCTATCTAATACCGAGCAACGTGTTTCATTGCTCGGGAGCCTTAATCATGCTTACTCAAACTAAGCATGATTAACAGAAATAACAAACACCGGTGTCAAATCAGGAAGCAAAACCAAAACAAAGGTCACGTGGTTAGTCTGACGGCAAAACCCAGTGCCACAGTGCCCTTTGCTGGGCACCCTGTGACAGAACCCCCCACCCCCCAAGGGCACTCCCTCCTGAGTGCCCAAAGTCCTTCACCTTTCACTGGCAGCCCCGGACCTCTGGGCCGAATGTCCCATTCATCGCCAGGCCGAAACTTGGCTCTCGGAGGCTTGAACTTGGCTCTCGGGGGCTTGAACTCGGAACTCAGAAACTTGAACTCGGAACTCGGAAACTTGAACTCGAAACTCGGAAACTTGAACTCGTAACTCGAAGACTTGAAATCGTAACTTGGAGACTTGAAATCGTAACTCAAAGACTTGAAATTGGACCTCGGAAACTTGAACTCGGAACTCGGAAACTTGAAATTGGAACTCGGAAACTTGAACTTGCATGGCGGAGACTTGGACTCGTAACTCGAAGACTTGAAATCGTAACTCGGAGACTTGAAATCTTAACTCGGAGACTTGAACTCGGAACTCGAAGACTTGGCCGGGAACTCGAAGACTTGGCTGGGAACTGGGGCTGGGTCTGAATTTGGCATGATGGACTTGAGACTGGGTCTGAATTTGGACATCATGGACTTGAGACTGGGTCTGAATTTGGACATCACATACTTGAGACTTTGTTTTGATCTAGCCTTCCAGTTCCTTCACTTTGGCCATCAGAGTCTTATTCTGTTTCTCAGTGCTCAGTGCTGCATCTCTCGCCACTCGGAGTTCTACCACTTCACTCGTCAGGTCCTCAACCTGAGTCTGGGCTTGCCTTAGCTATCCATGTGCTTCGATTTCTGCCTCTACTGTTTGGAAGAGTTGAGCTTCACACTGGGACAGGAGGTGCTGAAAAGTCTCCTTCACTGTAACGGCCTGAGCGTTACAACCTCTTCTCTCTCCTGCAGCAGGATTTGTGTGGCTTGTAGTTGTGACTCCCTTCCAGACAATATGCTGCGTAAACGCTCCATTTCCAGCTGCATTTTGCGCATCTCTTCAGCCATCTCCAACTCATGATCACTCATGCTGTGCTCACGTCGCAGCTCCCGTGGGTGAGCTTTGCTGGCGTGTGTAGCATTCCTGGTGAGGCAGTTTGGTCTCCTCCCCATGATCCACTGCGTCCGTATTTCAGGCTCGGTATTCTGTCACAAGGTTGTAGACGGGGACAGAGGCAGGTGCAGATAAAACTCTTTATTAAACATAAAAACTCAAATCAAACGTAATATAGACAAACCAGGAACAAACGTAGCATAGACAAACCAGGAAACCGCTACAACACATAATACTTGTGAACCAAACTACCACTTCTATCTATCTATCTAATACCGAGCAACGTGCTTTGTTGCTCGGGAGCCTTAAATACCCGGCGTTACTCAAACTAAGCATGATTAACAGAAATAACAAACACCGGTGTCAAATCAGGAAGCAAAACCAAAACAAAGGTCACGTGATTAGTCCGACGGCAAAGCCCAGTTCCACAGCGCCCTCTTCTGGGCACCCTGTGACAACAACAAAAAAGGTAAGGGGAGCAAAACAGTGAGTTAACTTGAACTTTATTCTACTATTTAACAATACACTCACTTTATTTTTTAATCAATCTTCTCCCACAAATCCATCAAAGTCCTCATCTTCTGTGTCTGAACAGCTGGGCAATTTCGCCATCAAACATGCCGGGCTCGCTCTCATCATTGTTGGAGTCAGTCTCGTTGCCAGGTGGCTGTTCAGCAATGATGCCGGCTTTCGCGAAAGCTCGGACAACAGATGAACAGATAAACCTTAGCCCAGGCATCCACAATCCATTCACATATGGTGGCGTACCTCGCCCGGCGCTGCCTCTCAGTAAAGGTGTGTTCACCGGCTGTTCTTTGTTCAATAATCCATTGTTCAATTGGTCTTCTAACTGTGGCCACCTCGCTTTATTCCCACGGAAACCCTGTTTCATCTTCTTAACTTGGCGCAGTTCATTTTCTTGCTTCCTCCACTTCCGAACCATAGATTCATTGATGGTGAATTCTTTCGCTAATGCTCTATTCCCATTTACAACTGCATAACTGATAGCCTGTAGTTTGAATTGTGCCTCGTAAGCATGTCTCTTCACTGGTGCCATTTTCGGGGGTCCTTAGACAAACAAATGTTGCTTTGCAGCATACCGGTATTATACCTACCAGAGGCGTGGCGGAGGTAAGTGTACGTACTGTACGTATCACTGTATGTATTATCCAAACTAAAGTTAGTCATTTTTCCTGGTTTAAAAGGCTGTATTCTACTGGAGAAAGTCTAAATGGAGCAACAAAATTTATAAAATGAATGTTAGCTTAACAACTTCATAATTATGGTAATTAAGGACATAATACCTAAATTCACTTTAAATAATGTTAAAAAGTGTGTTTATTGTGTGTGTGTGTGTGTGTGTGTGTGTGTGTGTGTGTGTGTGTGTGTGTGTGTGTGTGTGTGTGTGTGATGTTTTTGGTTATATGTGTGTCATATTTTTCTTTGGATGTGTGTGTGTGTGTGTGTGTGTGTGTGTGTGTGTGTGTGTGTGTGTGAGTGTGTGAGTCATATTTTTGGTTGGATGTGTGTGTCATATTTTTGGTTTGATGTGTGTGTGTCTGTGTATGGCAAATTTTTGGTTAGAAGTGTGTGTGCTTTTATACACAGGGTCATATGCATGCATGTGTCTCTGTGTCTGTGTGTGTGTGGAATACATCGGAACGGGGTTTTATCGCGTTGACCCTTGACCTAAGCCTGACTCTGGGAGTTCTCGACCTTTGTAGACTGGAACGTATGCATATGTGCAATGTGTGTGTGTGTGTGTGTGTGTGTGTGTGGAATACACATGACCATACTATGTATGAGAACATATGTGTCTGTGTGTATCTGGAATGCATGAGAACCGGATTTAACATTGGTTTTTTGATGCCAACATAAATATACTAATGTAAATATATTTTATGATGTTCACCCCCTTTGAACAGTCAGGGTCATTAAATCTTATAATCCTGACCCCTTTGACCTGTACATAGAGAGTAATAATATGTGTATCTTTAACCTTTGATCTACACCTGTCAAAATAAGGTTACAATGTATACAAACTATTCCTCTCTCTTCTGTTATTTCACTAAAGTGTGAAAAATAACAATTAACATGGTTAACAAACTTAGCTACTGAAAGAAAAATGTGTTAATAGTGTAATTGTTTATCAGCAAGGTAAAAACACTGTAAACACTTGACACTGGACTAATATGTAATGTGGCCCATTAACAAAAACAGCTTTAAATCTCAGTTTCATGTGCATAGCATCATTATTCCTTCTTTGTATGTACAAGAAGGCGTCAGATTCTGCCAGGGAGTAGAAATTTGGTTTGACACTGAAAACGTATTAAACTACAGCTCCTGGTGACTGGCTTGGAGGTTTAAACATGTTGGTTTTTAAAATAAATTGGAAAATTTGATATTGCAGATGTTAATCTTGAATGTATTGCATTACATATCATTATTACATCATCCTAAATGTTTATCACACATCACATTTCTTCTCCATATTGTTCATCAATACTCACCACAATTACACTGTAAATGTAAAACTATAAAATCCAGATGTTACTGTCACAGACTCACCTGATACAGTCAGTGTAACAACATCACTGATCTCTGAGCTCTGAGAGTCATTGCTCTGTCCTCTGCAGGTGAAGTCACCACTGTCAGACTGCCTAACAAACCAGATACTGATCTCCTGCATTGTGCTGTCTGTATCGAACATGTTGAATCTGCTAAAGTGGTGTGTGTAATTATTCCTATACCAGCTGTATGTCCACTCAGTGTCTCCTCCTCCCTGTATGTCACAACTGAATGTAACAGTCTCTCCAGAGTACACAAGTGTATCAGGCTTTAGGGACACCACAGCTTTAGGACTCCCTGTAAAAACATTCTAGTGTTAATAAATTATAGATAAAGTAAACCCCAAGTGTACAGAGGCATTTATCACATATTGTTGCTCAGTCTTTTTTGATTTTATCACACTATTCATCACAAGTAAAAGTAATTATTTTAAACAAACAGTAAATATATAGTGTGTGAATGCACCAAGAGGACAAAGTGAAACTAAACATGAAATAAACTGATATGAGAGTAAAGGTTAAAGGGATTTCCTTTCTGCTAAATAAAATGTTATTGATAAAAATCTTAACAAATTGACAAATCCTGCATGGTACAGTACAAACACAACCTTCTCAACTCCAATTAAATATGAAACATGTAAACAGAATATAGAGAAAATATAAATATATAAATCACCTTGAGCATGTGGCACTGGTATAAGTGAAATCAGCACTAAAAAGAGAACAGAAACAGAACATGATGAAAACATGGAAAAGATTCAGTTTGTGATTGAAAACAGCACATTTTAGACACACAGATCTCAAAACATTAAATTATAGGATAAATCTAACCATCTGAAAGAAATACAATATGTTGAGCTGTTTCAATAATAAGTAAAGTATAAAACTAAAGTACAACAATGAGCTCAATCCTGTTCTGTGTGTGTTTCAGTAAATAAACAAATATGTCTCCTCAGATATTATTACTGAAATTTGGACTCAGTGCACACATTAATTTTATTAAAAAGCGTAGTATAACAAAAAAGAGGTATGGACAATGTATTGTCATTGCAAAATCATTGCAATCTTTACGATGTTCGGACTTGACAATACGTTTATTTATTGGATTAGCCTCCTTTACTCAACCCCTAATGCTAGGGTTCAGACAAACGATACTTATTCGGATTATTTTGCACTCGGACGAGAGTGTCGCCAAGGTTGTCCTTTATCCATTCTGCTTTTTGCAGTTTTCTGCAATCGAGCCGCTGTCTATTGCACTAAAATCTTCCTCCTTTTTTAAAGGAATAGTTCGATATGGTGTAGAATACAAATTGTCGCTATATGCTGATGATTTGCTATTGTATGTAACTGATCCTATCTCCTCTATTCCTTCTGTCCTGCATGTTCTGGAGTCTTTTGGTGTTGTCTCTGGTTATAAACTAAATTTAGATAAAAGCTACTGTTTCCCTGTCAATATCCAGCTCTGTCTCTCCAACAGTCAGATCTACTGTTTCGATTTAGTCAGTCAGGTTTTAAATACCTAGGTATCAACGTGACACATTCTCTATCTAATCTTCTATCAGCTAACTTTACTCCCCTTATCTCAAAGGTTAAATCTAACATTCAGAGTTGGGGTAACTTACCCCTTTCCCTAATTGGCATGACTAATGTCGTCAAAATGAATATATTACCGAAGTTTCTTTTCTTGTTCCAACAAGTGCCTCTTTCTCTCTCAAAATCATTCTTCGATTCATTGGATAAGATAATTAGTACATTTATTTGGTGAGGGAAGCCACTGAGGGTTAGTAAATCTTTATTGCAGAAATGTAAACTAAGTGGAGGACTTGCATTACCCAATTTTCAATTCTATTACTGGGCTGCACACATCCATAAACTTTGTTACTGGGTTCAATCTCCTGGATCTTCTTGGTCTAAATTGGAATTATGTTCTTGTAGTGAATTCTCTTTACCTGCTCTGCTTTACTCCTCTTTACCTACAAAACCTTCCCTATATACTGATAACCCTGTTGTCCTCAACACACTTTGTATCAATTTAGACGGCACTTTAAATTTGTAGGTGCATCCTCTTTGTGTCCTTTAGTCAACAACCATCTATTTCCCCCATCGTGTTTGGACTCCTCATTTTCAGTGAGGTATGACAAAGGTATTAAACAAGTTAGAAATTTGTATTCTGATGGTGTGTTTGATAACTTTGCCAATTTGGCATCCACTTACGATCTTCCTTTGATGCATTTCTTTCGGTATTTTAAAATACGGAACTTCGTTTCTAGATATTTTCCTGATTTCCCTTCTGCTCCTCCTGAACAGGCTTGGGAAGACCTGTTTTTAAATAACCCGCGTCAGAGAGGAATGATTTCTAAGATTTGTGATTTAATTTTGACACTAGGTAGTGGGTCGAGTAATAAAATTAGGAATGCGTGGGAAACGGAATTAGGTGTGCAAATAAGTGAGGAGTGTTGGGAACATGCTATAGGGAGGGTACAGACTACCACTTCCTGTGCTCGTCTTGGACTTATACAGTACAAAGTTTTAAATAGAGTCCATCTGTCCAAGTCGAGATTGTCTGTGATGTATCCGGATGTAGAGGACAAGTGTGATAAATGCCATGGCTCTCCCTGTCATCTTGGCCATATGTTTTTCTTCTGCCCTGAACTCCATGGTTTTTAGTCTGGCTTTTTTTTTTACCATCATGTCCACTATTCTCAGGGCAGATTTAAAGCCTTGTCCATTGATTGCGATATTTGGGATCCCTCAAGCATCAATTCCTTTGAGCTCGATACAAAAGGATGTCATTGTTATCACATCCCTTATAGCAAGACGTTCCCTACCATTACATTGGTAGTCTGCTAAATACCCATCTATCTCCCAGTGGATAAAGGACGTGATTTTTTTTCTGAAACTCGAGAAAATACGATATACGATGAATGGATGTACAGATAAGTTTTTTTTTCATAAATGGCCTCCCTTTATTGCCTACTTTATGGAGTTACAGACACTACCAACTTAAAGGTTGGTGCCTGTTGTTGAATTTTATAATATCTTTATAACCAGCAACAGTTAATGGGTAGCCATGATGAGCTGGAGGGGTGGGTTGTGGGTTCAACTTTGTTTTCCTTTGTATAAAAAGAAAAAAAATCTGTGAATATTTACTGCTGTTGCTCAATTTGTTTTTATTTTTGGGAAAGTGTGGGGAGGACAGAACAGAAAAGGCGATTTAGATAGGCTTAGCAGAAATGTTCAACAGAAATGTTCATCAGAAGGTCAGCAAAAATGTTCAATAAAAAAGAAACGTAGAAATGTTCTGTAGAATTGTAGAAATGTTCAGCAGAAATGTTCAATTAAAATGAAACTTAAAAAAAAAGAAATGTTCATTTGAAATGTTCATTAGAAATGCTTAGCAGAAATGTTGAATAAAAATGAAGTTTTAAAATAAAAAGAAGTGCTGATTTCATTTTGGAAGAGGGCACGCTGCTTCTTCAGGAATCCTAGTGTGACTAATTTTCAGTCAAAATTTTGCGCTAATGGAAAGTGGGCAAAATCATAATGAATATATGTGAATATCAGACAGGTTGCAACTTCCATCTTTACTACACACCGTCTCCAACAGTCACTACTACACACACCTTACACCTACATAATAATATAGCAATATCAGATCAACTATAACAATGTTTTACTTCCCTTGAAGAGACTGAACTAATTTAATTAATTTCTTCATCAAAAGCTTCAACTTCTACAATAGATTTCTTACCTACATGTCTCTTTAAACACATTATTCCAGAAGTAATCAAAGCCCTTCTAAAAATAATAAATTCTTCCTTTAGCACAGGTTATGTATCTAAATCATTTAAACTAGCAGTTATCAAACCCCTGACTTAAATAAAACTGACCTTGACTCCTGTCAACTGTCCCGCTATAGGCCAATATCAAATCTCCCCTTTATCTCCAAGATCTTAGAAAAGGTTGTAGCACAGCAGCTATGCTCATACCTACATCGGAATAACATTCCTGTAGTGTCACAACTCGTGACGGAACGGAGAAATCAAGGATGTAATCACACATAAGAACGAGTGTAGTTTATTTATAAAGAGGCAGGCAGACAAATCCAAAACATAATCCAAATGCATATTCCAGAAAACAGGCGAAGGTCAGCCGAACGGCAAACAGGCATAAACTTGGGGCAACGCAGATATCAATAATGTGGTACTGAAAACAGGGTCGAGAAACAAATATAAACATTAACGTGAGATAAGTCAAGGATCTGGGAGCGGATAACCCAGCGTGAACTACAACCAACATGGAACGTGATACGACGTTTAATTACCCGCGCCGTGTGTAGTACGGCACCTCGTATATAAGCCGGCATGAATTAACTTAAACGGCTTCCAGCTGAATGCAATACAGACACACGTGGGGATCCAACCTATGACAGAAACGGGGCGGAGACATGACGAACATAAACAAAACACACGTGCCCTCCCAGCCAATGACAGAAACAAAACAAAAGCACATGTCCAAATGTCACAACAGACACGCACGCGCTCGCGCAATCGCGCGAGAGCATGCTGCTTCAAGGGGGAACCATGACATTTAGGGCCTTTCTGTTTCATCATGTGCAGCAGTAAATGACATTGGTGTGATTATTGAGTCCAATCATTCATTAGACACTCATGTAAATAATATTACTAGGATATACTTCTTTCATCTCAGAAATACTGCTAAAATAAGAAATATAATGTCACTGCACTATGCAGAAATATTCGTTCAAGCTTTCATCACATCTAGGTTGAATTATTGTAATGCCTTACTGTCTGGATGTTCCAGTAGGAGTATAAACAAACTCCAGTTAGTCCAGAATGCAGCTTCAAGAGTCTTTACTAGAACCAGAAGATATGATATATGATACCACATCACCCCTGTCTTATCCACATTGCATTGGCTCTCATTTAAATTTTTCATTGATTATAAAATACTTTTATTGACCTATAAAGCAAGTGAATGGTCTCGTGCCACAGAAACTGACAGAACCTTTGGTCTTTTATGATCCGCCACACCTACTTCCATCAAAAAGGTGCAGGCTATTTGTTGGTACCTCTTATAGTTACCTGCTACAGCAGGGAGAAGAGCTTTCTCTT
Source organism: Ameiurus melas (assembly GCA_012411365.1). Classification (NCBI taxonomy): domain Eukaryota; kingdom Metazoa; phylum Chordata; class Actinopteri; order Siluriformes; family Ictaluridae; genus Ameiurus; species Ameiurus melas. The sequence goes on from CM022756.1 coordinate 3,311,872, forward strand.
ACAAAAAAGGCCCACAGTTATGGAACAGCCTTCCAATTAGTGTTCGGGACTCAGACACAGTCTCAGTGTTTAAGTCCAGCCTGAAAACATATTTGTTTACTCAAGCTTTTTGTGAATAGTTTTTATTTTCTCTTAGGTGAAGGAACAGATCTAGAGCCAACCCCCTTCTGATTCTCCCCTTTAGTTATGCGGTCATAGTTAGTCCTGCCGGAGTCCCACACTCAGACAGAGTACATTTTCCTTAACTATTACAGGACGATAAGCGTGCTTAATAATCTCTCCCTCTCTTTCCCTCTCTCTTTCTCTCGAGCTACACATGGTACTCCTGAGATACCTGTGATTCTGAGACCATCTGCTCTCCAGACCTGCCTGATCAATCCTGACGCCCTACTTCTGGTTGGAGTCCTCATCAACTGGAAGTTACATGCTCCTGCTGAGGATGGCCCCACATGGTGCAGCCTAAAAATCATTGAGAATACTGAGGATGGTACCAGTCAAAAATTTCATGTGAATAGCCTCATGGGTAACATATTTACTGAAAAAAATGTTGACACGTTCAACACTTATTTCCCCCACTTTAGCTCATTCAAGGCAGTAGTAAATAAATAACCTGAATGCAAATGAGCCCTTTTGGTTTTTTATTAGTAACATTTTGCAGATTCTGCAAGGGGTATGTGAATTTATTAGCACAACTCTATTAGTAGAACATCTCTCTCACATCTCCCTTCACACCTCATCCCCTTTTACACTACTGATATTACATCATTGAATTAAAAAAAAAGAAAACCATAAGAGCCAACCCAGGCTTCTAACAGTGTCACGTATGTGTGTGTGTGTGTGTGTGTGTGTGTGTGTGTGTGTGTGTGTGTGTGTGTGTGTGTGTGTGTGTGCGTGCGTGCGTGTGTGTGTGTGATAAAAGTAACAAAAAGTTTCCTATAGGTTATTAGGCATTTTCTCAGTAAGTTTAGATAGCACTAACATGGTTTTGTTAAACCTTTCTGTGTACAGGAAACTCCACCAGAGTTTCACTACAGCAACTAAAGACATTTCAGTTATTCACCACCCTGAATTCCTTTGTTGAAAGTAAAAATAACATCCGGTCATTTCCTTTCAGCAGCAGATGACAGCAGGACACAGAAGATCAGCTACAGATTCCAACAACACAGGCTCGTTTGCACTCATTATATTATTTAAACCCTGTGTTTTAAACTTGCTCTACTTGTACTCTTACCTGTTGAACTATCATAGTTACACATCAAACTAAACCCTTCTCATAACAGATATGGATCCACTGATCCACCTGAGCAGTCATGCTGAAGTACACACAATGTCCTAATCACACAATAAACTCATCACTCAGGACATTCAGACTGCAGATGAACAACTTTATACCCCACCACTCACTCTAATGAAGACACAAAGAGAACATTTACTCACAGAGCATCACAGCGAGTGGACTGAACTCCATCCTGTTTCTTTAATAACTGACTGACTGATTGAGCTGTGGTGTGTGATAAAGCCTGACCACTCCCTGTGTTCTTACAGAGAGGGAGACTTTTTTTATTTTTACAATCCTTTATTTATCAAAGGTCACACTATACACATTAAAGTCAAGGTGACTCAATATATAAATAAATAAATATTTAAAGGAGCATTAAAGAACCATTAATAAATAAAGTTTGCGATCAGCAACAATTGAATGCAATTTTTTGCAGTTAATTAGGTTTAGCTCTGATTGGGCTAGCTATTGGGCTATTGGGCTAACTAGTGTGTCCATTTGTGCTTCTTTCACGAAATATTGCGTGGCAAACGTGGCGTCTGTTGTGAAAGTTGTGAAGTTCTGTTTGTTTTTTAATACTAATTTATAGTTTTTTGTTGTAACAAAGCTTGGTCTCTTGTCATTTCTTTTTGATTTACTGATCTGCACATGCACGCTGATTACTGCGTTTAATGACTCTCTGTTATCGCTTTTATAGAAAATATATCGAAAATATGTACAAAATTAGCTAGGACTTGTAATCAATGTGTAGAACTCACTTCTGGATATGTTAATGAAGTGTAGTCAATATGTAACCTGCATTTAGAATTACTCCTTAAAGTATAATCAAATAATGTGTATGGGTTAAAAAACATAATCTATATGTATAATCAATAGATAGAAGCATAATCTAACTCCATAGAATAATGGTTTATCAAGTAATATTCTGAGTGTGGATTGAGTTAGAAGAATTCTGTGTCTTACTAAACAGTGGACCTAATTACTTTCTGTGTCTAATCTAAAACTATAAGATACTTCCAACAGGTCGTCTTCTAAGTGTGTAAAGTGTGAACCTGTGTTTGTTTAAACTCAGTTTCACCTCTAAATGTGTAAATTAGAGGTTTTGGGTTTTGTCTAAAGCAGACTTACTCTGTGGTAGTAACACCAGAGCTTGTGTTTATCTAAATGCAACTTCACTTTATGGTAGTAATTTGGACACATTCCAGAGCTGGGTTTCTAAAACAGAGCCTCTTAAGATTGTAAATCAGTGATGAAAGAAAAGATAAGAATCAACAGAAAGGTACCAAGATGTGGCTATAGGATGAAATACGTGTCATGGTAAACAAACCCAGGTCTGGAAAAACGTTTAAAGAATACACAACTGGCTGCGCATGTGCCAGAAAGATATTTATTATTATTCGTATCCTATGGATATGAATAATTAGTTAAAGCAATGGAGATTGGTCAGTTCTAAAAAGAAACATTGAATGCCACACCTAGGAATTAGGTTTACTGTTTTGTATATAAAGACATGTTTGTGTATGTACAAGTTGAACTCTCTGCAGACAGTCACACTTTGTTGGTTTCCAATAAAGTTTATTACTTTTGACATCTACTAAACTCTCTGTCTTTGAAGTTTTTTGACTTAGGCTAGAAGGGTTGATTTTATCCACAACACTTTCTTGTTTGCAGATTTGATTATAGTTCGAGGAAAGGAAATGTCGTGAGAGAAGCAGGTGCAAATCTTTGCCACAGTCGCCAGTCGTGTGTTGCCACAGTCAAAAGAGCAACTGAACTATACACACAAATGTATAGTGATCGCAAACCTTTGGCCATGACTGTAAGTCAGCGCAACAACGACCATTTGTTAAGAACATTATCAGTCTAATGCTGGTGTAAAACAAATTTCTCCCTCCACTACAGAGCACAGATCCTTCTCACAACATTTACATTTACATTTATTCACTTGGCAGACGCTTTTATCCAAAGCAACTTACAAATAATCAAAGCGATATATCAAGCAGGGAACAATACAAGTAGTGCTACTATACAAGATCCATTCATTGAATACCAGAGGAACAAAGTGCACAGAGTAGAGGTGTACGTGCGTTGTGTGTGGGGTTTTTATTTCCCTCTAAAAGTTGGTTAGGTGTTCACGGAAGAGGTGGGTCTTTAGCTGTTTTTTGAAGACAGTGAGAGATTCTGCAGTCCGGATTTAGATCGGAAGTGCATTCCACCACTTGGAAACGGTAACGTGAAGGTTCTGGAAAGGGACCTTACGCCACGCTGAGTGGGAACTACTAAACGTCGGTCGCTAGTTGATCGCAGATTGCGAGAGGGAACGTAGGCCTTCAGGAGAGAGTTGAGGTAGGAGGGTGCTGTTACTGACAAGGTCTTGTAGGTGAGCATCAAGGCCTTGAACTTGATGCGGGCAGCTACAGGAAGCCAGTGGAGGGAGATGAAGAGGGGTGTGACATGGGTTGTCTTGGGCTGGTTGAAGACGAAGCGTGCTGCAGCATTCTGAATCATCTGAAGGGGTTTGATTGAGCTGAGTGGGAGGCCTGAAAGCAGTGACTTGCAATAGTCCAGTTTAGAGATAACACAAGCCTGGACTAGTATCTGTGTAGCCTGTTTGGTGAGGTATGGTCGGATTTTCTTGAGGTTGTACAGGATGAACCTACAGGACTTTGCAGTTGCTGAGATGTGGTCTGTAAAGTTCAAGCCGTCATCAAGAATCACCCCATGGTTCCTGGCCGTCCTGTTTGGCATGAGTGTAAGTGAGCTGAACTGTACAGTCAGGTTCTGGTTGATTGAGGGATAGGCTGGGATGACAAGAAGCTCAGATTTTCCCAGGTTAAGCTTAAGATGGTGCACCTTCATCCAGACCGAGATTTCCAACAGGCAAGAAGTGATGCATCCAGAGACAGATGGATCGTCAGGCTGGAAGAACAAATAGAGCTGGGTGTCATCAACATAGCAGTGATAGGAGAAGCCATGAGACTCAATCACCTCCCCGAGAGATGTAATGTAGATAGAAAAGAGGAGTGGACCCAGAACTGACCCCTGTGGAATGCCAGTTGTGAGTTGCTGAGTTTCAGAAATACCTCCGCTCCATGATACCTTGAAGGATCTGTCAGAAAGATAGGCTTCCACCTAGCGTAGAACTGTTCCAGTGATGCCCAGGTTGGAGAGAGTTGATAAAAGGATCTGATGGTTCACAAGCTGCAGAGAGGTCAAGTAGGATGAGGATACATGATCTAGAGGTTGCTCTTGCTAGTCGTAAGGCTTCAGTGACGGAAAGCAGAACAGTCTCCATGGAGTGGTTGCTCTTGAAGCCAGACTGCTTGGTGTCCAGGAGGTTGTTTTGTGTGAGAAAATTGGAGAGTATATTAAAAAACGCCTCTTTCAAGAGTTTTGGAAAGAAAAGGGAGGAGGGAAACAGGTCTGTAGTTGTCAACTATAGCAGGGTTGAGTGATGGTTTTTTAAGCAGTGGGGTAACCCGGGCTTGCTTAAATGAGGTAGGGTATGTGCAAGTAGAGAGCGATGTGTTAAATATGTGTGCAAGTGCAGGTAATAGTGTGGGAGAGATGGACTGAAGAAGGTGAGAAGGGATAGGGTCAAGGGGACAGGTTGTGGGATACTAGAGAGGAGGAGTTTAGAGACATCGGTCTCTGAGAGGGGAGAGAAGGAAGTCAGTTGAGAGTTACATGGAGGAGGAGTCGGTCTATGCGTGTCTGGGGTTGAGAACTGGTTCCTGATTGATGTAACCTTGCTGGAAAAGAAAGTGGCAAAATCATCTGCAGTGAGAGATGTAGGGGAAGGGGGAGGAGGGGGGCAGAGACGAGAGGAAAAAGTTTTGAAGAGAAGAGATTGGGAGGACTACCAATCAGAAGCAGAGCTAGAGGGTGATGTGCGAGCAAGTCTGGAGGTTAGGGGCCATATACTGTCAAGAGAAGATGTTAAGGTGGAACATAGCATGTCGGTTGTGGTGTTTAAGTCAAGTGAGGAAAGGTGGCTGTTTGAGGGAAGTAAGGTTGTGACAAGAACTTAGGAGGAGAAATGTGAGGGGGAACGGGAGCGAAGATTGTGACGGAAAGAGATAGAAGGAGGAGACAGTGAAGAGGGTGAGGGGAGAGAAATAGAGAACTGGATAAAGAAATGGTCAGAGGTGTGGAGAGGACTAATGAGAAGATTGTGTGTGGTGCAATTACGTGTGAGGATGAGATCAAGCTGTTTGCCGGCTTTGTGGGTTGCTGGTGTGGTGAACTGCTTGAGGTCAAATGTGGGAAGGATAGCAAGAAAGTCAGCTGCATGTGGCTTGTCTAGATGAATGTTGAAATCACCAAGGACCAGAAGAGGAGTTCCTTCATCTGGGATGGTGGACAGTAGCGTGTCAAATTCATCAATGAACTTCCCCAGTTGACCTGGAGGACGGTAAACAACAAGAAAGTACATTTTGGCAGGGTCAGTGACTGTAACAGCATGAAATTCAAAGGAAGTGTATGAGCGAGTTGCAGAAAGACAGGTTATCCAAGTTGCGTACGTCTGCGCCTGTGACAAATAGCAAGGATAAACTGATGACACATGTTAGTGCATGTAGATATGTAAACAGCAAGAATAATAAAGGAGAAAAAAAGCAGCATATACTTAGCAGCACGTATGGTGTCTTGTCGGTGTCCTTGCTCGGTGGACTCGCACAGGTAGACTCGCAGGTCTTTACACAAGCTCAGTCTTCACGCAACAAGGGCTGACGCTGACAACACTACACTGCCTGGAACATCTCCAAGTCCCCCATACTTCTGTAAAAGTTCAAATCAATCAGAATTCGTGATTTGATCAGTCTAGAGCAGTGCTGTCAAACTCATTTTAGTTCAGGGGCCACATACAGCCTAATTAGCTGTCAAGTGGAGTGGGCGGGCCAGTAAAATCATAGTATAATCACCTATAAATAACAAGAAGTCCATGTTTTTACCTTTGTTTTCATGCAAAGACATTTATATTTAATGAAAAATAAAATAGAAAATAGTGTAGACTGCTCCGTGATGACAAACAGCAGACGTCGCATTGCTGCCATCTGCTGTTCAGTCCCAGAGATGTGCCGCGTCTTTTACCCCCTAGCGGAAAATTTTGGAATAGCATTTTATTAAAAAGGACAAGTTCGTGTCTTATATGCATATTTTTTTTCACTTTCAAAACTCGTCCTGCGGGCCGGTTTTGGCCCATGGGCTGTACGTTTGACACCCATGGTCTAGAGAGAACTTATATGGCATTACAGTCTATGTTTTGTGCCAGTTTGTTTGTTGTTCTGCTCAGGTATAGTGACATTTTTGCCTGACCAAAGATAAAATTAAATATCTAAAAATATTAAATCTGTTTGTTATTTCTGTTTGTTTTTTATTGTTTTTAAAAAATGCAAACAATGTCTGCAACCAGGAGCAATGAATAAAAGCTTCATTGATAAATGATTTAAAGCCAAAGATAAGTAATGAAGTAACTACAGAGTCATGGGTGGGGCTGTTTGGCACATATGGGGCTTTTGTCATAAACATATATTATATTAATATTTACACTGCACTCGTACTAAATAGTATACTAAATAATACTACATTTCAATTTACTAAAGAATTATTAAATCACTGTGTGTATTACATTTGTAACAACCCAAACTATCTGTGTATTAAATATGGTTATGTGAATAATTTTAACAAGACAGTGTGTCAGAGCACATTATGAAATAAGAAAAAGAAAACTTTTTTGTGAACCCTTTAGAATTGTCTATCGATCTGCATACATACGACCATAAGAGACAAATCAATATTATACTTGGTCATTTATTTATTGAGTGGCAAAAGTATGTGAATGTGTATTGTAATACTATGTGTATTGTGTATTGCGTGGTCACAAAGGAACCCCGGGTAACTTCAGAGCAACTAAACACCTCTCTCACATTGACTAATGTTAATGTCCATGAGTCCACCATCAGGAGAACACTGAACAACAATGGTGTGCATGGCAGGACTGCGAGGAGAAAGCCACTGCTCTCCATAAAGAACATTGTTGACCTTCTGCAGTTCTGCTAAAGATCACGTGGACAAGCCAGAAATGATTTGACTGACCTTGCCTTTGTTGTGATTACACCCCTACCTTTCTCTGCATTTCCACCTCACTTACACGAATAATAACACACATGATGGAGAGACTAAAGGAGGGGATGCACAGTGGCTTAGTGGTTAGCACGTTCACTTCACACCTTCAGGGTCCGGGGTTCAACTCCTGCTGGGGCTGTCTGTGTGGGAGCCCAGTTCTCCCTGGGTTTCCTCCTGGAGGAAGACGTGCATGTTTGGTGTGTCTAAGTTGTCCGTAGTTTATGAATGAGTGTGTGTGTGATTGTGCCTTGTGCCTGGGATAGGACATTTAATACAAAGTGGGACACTAAAGCCTTTGAATTCTTAATATAATAAATAAAATGAATATTGTGGTACATGAAAGCACAGAAATGACTCAGTAAGACACTAAAACAGTAAGTGTTTTAGTGTAAGTTTAGCATGGCTCTTTCTGTTATTGTGCAGTTCCTGAGTAATGATATAACTGTAAATATGATAGGAGATTCATTGTGAGTTTTATATACAGGATCTGTTTCTGGACAAAACAACAACAACAACACTTACATAAAAAAAGGGAAAATGGTATCGAAATTTCACCTCAAAAAAAAAAAAAAAACTTGTTAAAAGAAGCAAAACCCTTTCAAACCTCCCAGTAAATTACAGTTGGTTAGTTATTTTATATCTGTAGGTGATTAATCAGACTCTACATGCTTTAATCAGACTTTACATGAATATAATATAACTGAATATAATATAGATTATTAAACATTGGTGTACTTTATTAAACATTTTTATACTTTATTTTACATTATTATACATTATGATACATTATTACACATAATTGGTGTAGCCCAGGCTTAATAATGAGAAACACTATTTAGCTGTCTAACCAAGTCACAAAACGGTTCACTTTGATTTTCTTGTTATCTTTGATGGATCTGTAAGTGAGCAAATGGGTGAACTCTATGAGGCAGTGAGCTGACCAATCAGCTGCCAGCATCTCGGGCACGTTCTTTTGGCGCTTGCACCTGAGCATAGGAGGCTGTGTTATCCACATGGTAAGGGCCTCAGGCTTTTGACACCCATTGGTATTTAACCTAGCCTGCTGAGTTACTATGAGTTCGCTAGCATTTATGCTAATTGGCGCTAATGGGTAAGCAATGCAAAGGTGCTAATGGTGGAAAGCTAATGTGAGCTTGCTGTATCCAGATGCTAATATGGTAATTAGCCACAATAGGCTAGCGGACTACTGTTTAATGTTTGAAAATATTAATGATTTTGTTTGTGAGTTATAAAAAGAAATGTTACTTTTCCCTATTGTTGCTAAATAATGATGTTAAACGTTGTGGATTTAATTGTGTTACTGGACGTTACAGAGGTACAGTTTTTAGTGCATTCTTTTCACTGTGACCGGTGCAGAGGGGGATAAATAAGCACACTAACACCTTAATGTCACTAATTTAAAGTCATACAAGTTGATCGATGTTTACATGCAATTCATGCAGTTTTATTCTTCATACTGCGAACGCTACTATGGTTTCATACAACCTGCGTTAGAAATGTGTGTTTTTGTGAAGGATGTAATTTGTGATGTAAATGTACTTTGGATACTGGAGAGAAATTCATATAGTTTTGATCCCTGAGGAGAAACATGAGAGCTGAGAGAGATTTTGACATTTGCATTACTGGTGTACTGAAATATTATATCATTTTATTTCATAGTAGCCTGTAGCAGTCCATTTATTCACTGAATGGTAATTGAGAGAAATGATCTGGCCTTATTTATAGGTCAGGTTTTGGTAAAGAGTTGGAACCTTTCCACGGAGTGATAAAGATCCCCACATTCCAGGCGTTCTCCAAGAGATTCATAGATTCCCAGTCCGGGTGGCTGGGTGGCGAGCAAACTGAGGATGAACTGAGCTTAAGGGAATTTTTAAAAGGGGGTTTATTTACATGCACACTTTATTATTTTAGTTTGTTATTTTTCATAACTGTTTTTGTATATGTATGTAAATGTGCACTTATATAGTGCTTTTATCCAAAGAGCTTTACACTGTGTCTCATTCACCCATTCACACACACACTCACACACCAATGGTAGCAGAGCTGCCATGCAAGGTGCTAGCTTGCCTAACTGGGGCCAATTTGGACATTTTCACTTGGGGGTGTACTCACTTTTGTTGCCAGCGGTTTAGACATTAATTGCTGTGTGTTGAGTTATTTTGAGGGGACAGCAAATTTACACTGTTACACAAGCTGTACACTCACTACTTTACATTGTAGCAAAGTGTCATTTCTTCAGTGTTGTCACATGAAAAGATATCATCACATATTTACACAAATGTGAGTGGTGTACTCACTTTTGGTGAGATACTGTATATTTTAGAATGACTGTATATTTCAGATAATACTTCCTGTTTCTATCAGTAACTATTGTTTGATTTTTCATTTACTAACTGGGTTTGTCACTGTAGTGGATTTTATGTGTTTACTCACACAGAGAAAGTTATATTTTACTCTAACGGCACGACACTGAGAGCTTTAGTTTTGGATACTTTTCATGAATAATGTGTAAAGTTATCTGTGATCTAAATCCACTCTCATGGTGTCTCCTGTGTCAGTCATGGCTTCCTCCAGCAGTGTCCTGTGTGAAGATCAGCTCCAGTGCTCCATCTGTCTGGATGTGTTCACTGATCCAGTCTCTACTCCATGTGGACACAACTTCTGTATGATGTGTCTCAAAGAGTTCTGGGACAGCAGTTCACACTGCCAGTGTCCAGGGTGTAAGAAGGAATTCCCTAAACGTCCTGAACTACGTGTAAATATGTTAATCTCTGGACTTGCTGCTCCAGTTCAGGTCAGGTCAAGTCAGTTCAGGTGAAATCTAGCAGTGCTGCAGAAAATTTTCTGGTGCCCTGTGAAACCTGCTCCGAAAAGAAATGTGTAGCAGTGAAGTCCTGCCTGATCTCTATGGCCTCTTACTGCAAGACTCACCTGGAACCGCAATACTAATAAATCACCTTGAGCATGTGCCACTCATGTAAGTGAAATCAGCACTAAAAATCAACCGAAAAAGAACAAGATGTAAATACGGGAAACATTCACATTTATTAGTTAATTCATTAGTTAGTTAGTTCTTATCCATAAAAAGTTTGCTTGTGGCAAACTTTAGACGAGACTTTTTATGGATATCTTTGAGAAATGGCTTTCTTCTTGCCTCTCTTCCATAAAGGCCAGATTTGTGCAGTGTACGACTGATTGTTGTCCTATGGACAGACTCTCCCACCTCAGCTGTAGTTCTCTGCAGTTCATCCAGAGTGATCTTGGGCCTCTTGGCTGCATCTCTGATCAGTCTTCTCCTTGTCTGAGCTGAAAGTTTAGAGGGACGGCCAGGTCTCGGTAGATTTGCAGCGGTCTGATACTCCTTCCATTTCAAAATGATCACATGCACAGTGCTCCGTGGGATGTTTAAAGCTTGGGAAATCTTTTTGTATCCAAATCCGGCTTTAAACTTCTCCACACCAGTATTACGGACCTGCCTGGTGTGTTCCTTGGTCTTCATGATGCTCTCTGCGCTTTCAACGGAACCCTGAGACTATCACAGAGCAGGTGCATTTATACAGAGACTTGATTACACACAGGTGGATTCTATTTATCACCATCAGTCATTTAGGACAACATTGGATCATTCAGAGATCCTCGCTGAACTTCTGGAGTGAGTTTGCTGCACTGAAAGTAAAGAGGCTGAATAATTTTGCACGCCCCACTTTTCAGTTTTTTATTTGCTAAAAAAGTTTAAAATATCCAATATATTTCGTTCCACTTCACAATTGTGTCCCACTTGTTGGTGATTCTTCACAAAAAATTTAAATTTTATATCTTTATGTTTGAAGCCTGAAATGTGGCAAAAGGTTGAAAAGTTCAAGGGGGCCGAATACTTTCGCAAGGCACTGTACCATTTCCTTGTAGATGGTGCTCTAGCGTTTAAGATGGTCTCTACCACCTCAGTTGTGCGACCAGAATCTATGAGCTGGTGCCCCTCAGGGGCCAGACCCACAGCTTCCTTAGTTCTTGCCAAGGATGATAAATCAAACCTGCGGCTTTTGAGACGGTAGGTCAACCCTAAGGGCTCAAATGGGGCACCTGACAGACCTTCCAGGACCACAGGAGGTCCCAGGAAGGTATGTGCGGCCTGCAGATGGGCCGCAGACGTCTGACACCACGCATGAACCTTAAAGTTAGAGGATGTTGCCCCACGGAGGCTCCATCAACAGGGGCATGGCTGGCCGAAACAGCGGCCCAGTAACCCTGATTGTAGAAAGAGCCCAGCCCGCTGAGAAACGTTTTGTAAGAACTCCAGGACTGTAGTAATTGCGCAGTTCTCTGGGTCTAGGTGACATTCCTCATGCCACAAGACAAAAAGCTGACACCTGAGTGCATTTGATTTCCTTGTGGAGGGGATCCACTCCAGGGGCTCGAATGGGGCACCTGACAGACCTTCCAGGACCACAGGAGGTCCCAGGAATGATATATAACCCTTATTATATATTGTGCACATAGTCTCCATCGATACTGGTGCATTTATTTGAAGGTTTTAATTGAACAAAACATTCCAACCACACATCTCCTCATACAACTTCAATTAAAGTTCACACAGCTGAAAAGAAAAGTCAAACCAAATATAAAATACACACTCGAGTCTGCTCTCAATAACACACACCAAAATGTTAATCAGTAATGTAACATGAAACGTTTTGAGGTTGTAATGTGCAGGTCACCATGTTGGGATTAAACTCACTCCAATAGCAGACACATTTATTCCACACGTGTTTTTGCATCAGCAACATGTAGGCTTTATTAGAGACTAAACCCATGAACTTTGCTCACTCCTCTATGACTATGTTCTGGATTCTGTATTCACCAGTGTGAGCTGTTAAAGAAATGAAGAAGGTCATTTGTATCATTACAATTTTACTCCAGGTGTTTATGACAGAAAAGAAACCGAACTGCATTTAAGTGCCAGTGTCTCAGATGTGTTAGAAAATCAACATCATTCATTCAGTCGTCTTCAGTAACTCCAAATTGTTTTTCATTTTTTTTAAATGCTAATAGTGAGTCACAGGATTTCTACTTTTCTTTAAGTGAAAATATTTTTTTGGCAGTAATTAAAGTTAGTTTGTTCATTATGTGAAACGTACTGAAAGAGTTCTTACCTCGAGCTCTGTAACATTTGACCAGCCGAATGATGGTCACCAGCAGAGAGGCCGTCACCATAGTGCCTGGATTCATAATGTCCCAGCTTGTTGGCCAAGCCCGCCAGGTGGGTGGAGCATCTGGCCTATACCAAATCCAAGGGTCTTTACAATGTAACTCAGTTTGTGGGACTGTTGATAAAGTTGTTTGGGAGTCCAGAGTACACCCCCAACCTGGATGAGTTTTATGTGAGGCCAGTCTCATGAATGAACCTGCAAGGCCATTCACCTACATCGGTCAATAAATGCTATTTTTCCCCACTATGGGCCATCGGCTGATAGTTTAAAAATATCCGATGACGTTGCTAAAATTTTACACTGGACACTGCAGCAGTGAAGCAGGAGATTTTACGTTGAGTAAAATTGTATCATTTTTTTTCTGTGCTAAATTAAAGCTCCAGTACACAGTTAAAACACTTAAATTAAGACAAAAATATATATATTGCGCAGAAAACTATTTGTACAGTAGTATATTTCATATCCAGGTAATGTTAATATATAAAAAGTTTATATATTACCAGTTTGATGTTCAGTGTCACGAGATGGTGGCAGAGACGGATGCAAGTGCAGATTTTAAAGTTTAATGAAGAACTAAACAACATAAAAAAGACACTATGACTTTGAGGCAAAACATTGTAGCAATTTGTAGATGTAAATGGTGATTTCTCCATGCGTACTGAGGTTACTTTTGGAGTTCCACAGGGTTCTGTTTTAGGCCCACTACTTTTTACTTTATATATGTTACCCCTAGGACAAATTATTCGTAAGCATGAAATTAGCTTCCACTGTTATGCTGATGATACACAGCTGTATGTTTCAGCGAAGCCAGAGGACAGACAGAAGCTTAGTAAAGTCGAGGATTGTGTAAAGGACATTAGACGTTGGATGTTAACCAACTTCCTTTTACTTAATTCTGATATAACATAAATACTTTTATTAAGGCCACGTGTAGCTAGAAGTAATCTTCCTGACTACATAGTAACTCTGGATGGTCTTTCTGTTTCATCATGTACAGCAGTTAAAGAGCTCGGAGTGATTATTGACTCCAGTCTATCATTTGATGCTCATGTAGATAATATTACTAGGATAGTCTTCTTTCATCTCAGAAATATTTCTAAGATAAGAAACATATTGTCACTACATGATGCAGAAATACTGGTTCATGCATTCGTCACCTCTAGATTAGATTACTGTAATGCCTTACTGTCTGGATGTTCCAGTAAGAATATAAATAAACTCCAGTTAGTCCAGAATACAGCTGCTAGAGTCCTTACTAGAACTAGAAGATATGACCACATCACCCCGATCTTATCCACACTGCATTGGCTTCCAGTAAAATCTCGCATTTACTATAAAGTACTTTTATTAACCTATAAAGCACTAAACGGTCTCGCGCCACAATATCTAAGTGACCTTCTGGTTTTATATGATCCGCCACGCCTACTTAGATCAAAAGATGCAGGCTATTTGACGGTACCTCGAATAGTGAAGGCTACAGCAGGGGGAAGAGCTTTCGCTTATAGAGCCCCACAGTTATGGAACAGTCTTCCTATTAGTGTTCGGGACTCAGACACAGTCTCGGTGTTTAAGTCTAGGCTTAAAACATATTTGTTTACTCAAACCTACCCTGAATAGATTCTATTTTTACTACTTCGCAGTCCTAATAATCGTTTCTCTCCCTCTCTCCTTTTGCCGAGCCACACACGAATTTATGGAGATACTGGAGGTCCAGATCCTTTCTGCCTCTGGATGAAGCTCAAATCTTGATTTTTCTCCAATTCCAGACTACTGGGACTGCGGCTGCTCCGAAGACCATACAGACTTCATATACATCCATACTGTACTATTTCACACTGTCTGTTGTCACCCAGATGAGGATGGGTTCCCTTCTGAGTCGGGTTCCTCTCAAGGTTTCTTCCTTTAAACATCTTAGGGAGTTTTTCCTCACCACTCAGTGGCTTGCTCAGTTGGGACAAACTCACACTTTTAATATCTGTATCCCATGTTTATATTTCTGTAAAGCTGCTTTGAGACAATGTCTATTGTAAAAAGCGCTATACAAATAAAATTGAATTGAATTTAATTGAATTCAAAGACTAAACCAAAGCACAAAACATGGTTACAGAGACAAAGGCAAAGAAAGACAAACATGAGATTCAGGTGCAGGTGGTCATGTGACTGTGATGCAGTGGCTGCTGGGAACTGTAGTTCACAGTTCCTTCTCTGATTACATGACATTCAGTGATGAAGTAGAAATGCTTTTGTTTGTGGTGAGTGAATGTGAGGTTTTTTAGAATTCAGTCAATGTTAATATGAATTATTAACATTCAATAAGTTAAGACATCTTACTTTAATCTTCAGAATTGAGTTCATGTGTTAATGTTAATTAGAGTAATGTGTTAATATTTGAGACCAGTTACTGGGAAACAACTTGTTGAAATAGAAAATAAAATTTTTATTTGCATTTCTTTCAGAATTGTGGAATTAATTATTATTAATTTATAAGTAGGCATAAAAGGCAGAACTATCAGTATCAGTTATCGTATCGGCCGATATCACTCTGAATAACCAGTTATCGTTATCGGCTGAGAAATTCAGTATGGGTGAATCTCTAATAATTACTTTTGAATATGAGATTGAATGTGATTGGTTACATTAAAATAGAAAATAAAAACACTTATTTTTGCACTTATCATTAACCCAGAGAGGTAAATAATAATTACTGATGGGGGAGGGGGGGTGTTATGAATTGCCATACCCCTTACATAAACCCTACAGTGTTTGCTTGCATCCCTCAGACTCTGTGTTCACAATCAAAAGGTCAGCGAACAATCACTTTGAGGCGAGTAAGATTTGGATGATGACGTCAGCACCGCAGTTTGCACCTTGATTTGACGATAATTTAACACGTTTTGCTCACTCTTGTGTAGTTATTTATTTCTTTTTTTAAACACATTCATTGGATAATTTAAGACAAAATGAAATAGTAATGGAATAGTAATAACCCAAATAGTCTGTAGGATATCAACACATACTTTCTGAGAGTGCAGGGTGTAATTCCTGAAGGATATATCTCCTGTATATATATATATATAAAAAAAAAAAAAAAAAAAAAACACACACACACACACACACACACACACACACACACACACACACTGGGATAGGCTCCAGGTTCCCCAGGACCCTGAAGAAGGAGCAAGCGGTAGAAGAGGGATGGATGGATATATATATATATATATTTTTTTTTTTTTCATAGAATTCCTGGAAATGAGCTGTAAATCCGGTAGTATATCTGCATAATATTCCTGCAGGGTTCCTGTAGTTTTTTTTTTTGGTAAGGGACTGGTTGGAGCTGACAGGAACGCTACAGGAAGTAACTCAGTATGTGGAGGCCAGTGATTGAAAAATGAAACGAAGATGCCTTTGACTCCCTCTAGTGGTAAGTGCAGTATAATGTTAATCCTGATCATATCCACACTGTAACAGATTTAAACAGAACTGATTAAAATATATCTTATCACCGTTCAGTCTGCTCATGTACACTGAGAACAGTCTGTACACACCTGTATTTTGGTAGAGTCAAAGCAGCAGTCGATCATTTTGTGTAAAAAGAAACACATTTTTATGAAAGGTGTGTACACTCTCACTGTGAGTAACATTTATTTAGAAGTGGTTCCACTCCCCTTTTCTCTCCTCTGATGGTACAGTCCTGTCCACGTGAAGCCAGGACCATGAAGGAGAAATGGGAGAGTTTCCTAAGAAATTTCATTTAAAAAAAAATCCCGGTGAAATTTTATTAAACCTGAAATATATCAGTCGATGTGTTGTATAAAAATAAATTTAAATATTTAGAGCACTGCAGTGTTTACTATTAGCATCATTTGTTTACTTTTCTTGCCGTGATTTGCTTACTTTTCTTGCACACTTTAAGATTAACACTATGATTTATTATTCACAGAGAAATATCGCACACACACACACACACACACACACACACACACAGGCACACACTCTCACACAGTCAAGGTCAGGCACGCAGACATACACACACACACACACACACACACACACACACACACACACACACACACACACACACACAGAGGCCTATGCCGCACACACATACAGAAGGAAAGCAGAAATAAAGTGAGTCTCTTAACTAACCTACACAATAACGTCTTTATAAAAACACATTAGGAGAATCATGATATAATCAGATGAAATAAAATAATTTAGCTCTATGTGTCTCCTGTTAGAAAAACACAGAGAAGGAGAAAGCAGACGATGTGGAGATCTTCAGTGCTCTGATGCGCTGCATTGAGAGAAGCCAGGCTGAGCTGCTTAAGGTGATGGAGGAGAAGCAGAAAGCAGCAGAGAAGCAGGCTGAAGAGTTGAATAAAGATCTGGAGCAGGAAATCACTGAGCTAAAGAGGAGAAACACTAATTAAATGATTTAATGATCTCTAAGAACATGTTGATTCAGAAATGTATACGACTGACCAGCAGAGGGCGCGCTCTCCGTGGTCTTCATTTCATTTCCTCTAATCATTTTCCTCACCACACTGTGTGAGTTTTAAAGTTATAATATTAATAATTATCTGGTGCGGATTCGGCAGAAGATGAAGTATTTCTTTATTTTTAAAGTAACACCTTTCTTTAGGCTAGTTTTTTTTTTTTGCTGTTATACACATCATTATGTCATAGTATTATTTTTAATTGAAATGTTTAGACTATATTCTAGAATTATCACATATTATTACTCTTTGAGACTTTATTCTAGTAATATCACATATTATTCACATATTACTTTTTTCCCCCTGACTATAAAAGCCTGGAAAATATAGTTCATTTTGGTTTCTAAACCTGATATTCTCTGTTAATAGAGCAATATGATATTGGATATGATATTAACATTTTCCCCGGGTCAGACACTTTGTTTATTCAGTCAAAATATTGGGAAGAATTTATACCTTTATTAATTTATGTTTAAGATATAGTGAACAACACAAAGAATGGAAAGACATAAAATACATATGTAATAAGGAATGTTTTAATTGTTTTTATGGCATGGATAACCTACATTTCATTCAGAGTTGTACATTTTTATTTATATTTTATCTAAACATTGCTGAAGTACAAAGCGAGTTCTCGAAGGTAAGCATCCTTTCTGTCTCATAACTCATGCATGCATAAAACATTTTATTATACAAACACTGTTTAAACCACAAACAAAGTCATTTCAGGTGACATTTATGAACGCGGTGAGACGACTTTCAAAGCATCAGGTCATTTGTAAAGCTGTAAATATGAACAATAAAAAATGTTTAAAAAAAATGTAAGATATAAAGCAAGAAAATTCAAAAGCAACGTGCATTTAAAAAGGTGTGTGTGTGTTTGTGTGTGTGTGTGTGTGTGTGGCAGCATTGATCCAGGACAGTATTTTGCTGAACCAAAAATATAAATATTCGTCCCAGTCAACTTTACTTTATTTCCTCAGTGAAGTTTTGTACATGAACAAGAATAACACTTTTATAATAATCACTTTTTCACACAGGGCCATGATGGTTTGGATTTTTTTTCACCTTTAATAATAAACACCTTCATTTACAAATTGCATTTTGTGTTTACTTGTGTTGTCCTTGACTATTGTTTAAATTGGTTTGATGTTCCGAAACACTTAAGTGTGACAAACATGCAAAGGAGCAGGAAATGAGGGAAGGGGCAAACACTTTTTCACACCACTGTATATATATATATATATATATATATATATATATATATATATATATATATATATATAATTTTATACAAACAAATATTTTGCTCGCTAAAATACATATTTTATTTCTTTTTTACTTCTATATGTATCCATCTGAAAGTACATTAATTAAAATTAACTGTATTATGTTTCTGTTTTCTTTTATGTGTAAATGAGCCACATGTCTATTAAATGAACTGTATTTGTGCACTCTAAACAGAATACGCAGAAAAAGAAAAGCAGGAAAAGAAAAATGTATAAGTAATGTTCCTGTGTTCACTGTATTATTACTTTTTTTTATTTTTTATTGCGTAAATGAGCATTAAATCTACCATTGTTCCTGTTTGTCTCCTTTTTCTTCATGACCTGTGCGTAAGTGGCTTCTCTGCTCTCAGCTGCAGCTTCACCTGAACACAGTGCAGTGTGTTAATCACTACAAGACACTGCTGTACTTTACTGTATAGAGTTAATCTATCATTAATTCTCCTAATGCAAGAGGAAATGTCTGAAATGAAATAAAGCTACCTGTTCCACTCGTATCTGTCTGATCCACCGCGGCATAAATGTGTTCACTTCCTACAGAAAACAGAATGAAGATGAACTGAACTTGTTTTAAATGTGACTGTAGATTACTAAACATAACAGATTTCAAACAAATAAAATGAATTTACTGAATGATATTTATTACAGAGATGATGATCAAATGTAGAAATAAACAGTGATTGACAGAGTGTCTGACCAGCCTGAAGTGGTGTGAGTCCTGACTGAGAGTCTTCAGCTCCTGACCGGATCTGATTCTGCTCTGATGTCTGATTGTCTGTAGAGGGAGACAGATTCTACATCTGAACGGGTGTACATGGTAACAGAAACACTTTATTTTACACAGCGCTGATTACAGTGTAATAAACAGAGTGACTACAGAAGATCAATTATACAGTAGGAATAGATACAAATATTAATTATGATATAATTCTAATAACAATATGTAGGTAGATGAGTGTAACTACAAGTCTGAACTGCACAACCTGTAATAAAGACATATTTACAACTTAATCACATGATAAAAATGCAGATTTCATTAATAAACCAGGTTCAGTGTAATTCCCACCCAAAATAATTTTTAAGAATTTGCAAAAAAATTGCATTAAAGCTAGTAGTAGGTTTTGTATAATATTTTTATTTAAATAATTTACATATATTCTCATCACAGTGAATTTTCTTAACCCTCATCAGCTCTTCTACCAGATTTTATGAAATTGTGTAATTTAGATGTAAATGTAACTTTAGAAGAGGTTGTGGGTTTATAATAACATAACAATATTAATAATATGAATATGTAATATTTACCACATTACAGTTAGTATTCTATATTTAATATGTGCAACTACTTTTTATTTATTGTATAATCTACATTGTATTTAAACTGTTTCTTACACTGTAATCAGGACGATATCTCGATCCATAATAATGTCAAGATCTTTTAAACAACACTTTCACTTATTCATTCAGCAAGTAACCTTTCGTTATTTTTCCACAATTATGTAATAGATCAAAATTAGCATGAGTCTTTAGAAATTCTGAATGCATTCTACATAAAATAGTTGAAGCCGTTATCAGACCTTTTTTTCTTTTGTAGGACCACAGCAGGATCATTAAGATCAGTAAAGCGATGAATAAAAATCCCAAACCCACAGCCACTTCTACTGTTCCAGCACTGGCTCTAGAACCTGAGACTGAAGAGAGAAAGAGACCAGAATTTAAGGATTTAAACACTGTGCATATAAACTGTGTTATTAAAAAGAGAATAGAATAAAACCAAATTCTCTCAAGGTTTCTCACCTCTGACTGAGACCCAGCTTTTCGGTGACTCTCCTCTCTCTGGGTGTTTACAGTGGTAGAAACCTTCATCTGACTTTGAGACGTTATAGATGATCATCTCTCCTGTAGTCTGTGTCTGGAGAACTGATCCATCTTTATAGAAATCAGCTCGGAGATTTGAGGACTTTTTATTGCGATATAAACAGCGTAGAATCAGAGGATGTCCCTCAGTCACAGGATGGACAGGACTGTCCAGGATCACATCACCATCTAGAACACAGAAAATCACATATACAGCAAAAAGGATTACACTATGAATATTTCTTTATCCAGACACTGACATGTTATCCCTAGTTTAAGGTGTAATTCTATAATAAACTAATTTATCTGTAATATAATATAAAGACAATACTGACTGAAAGTTACAGAGACTGCAGTTATTTGAACAAACTCTGATCAACACTACTTGATTTCAGTAAAAAATACTGAGCCTTCTAACACAGAAGCAGCAGATCGAGATGAGCGCAGAGTTGGACCAAGTGTTCTGGGAGAAGCAGAGGACACTGGACGAAGCACTGGCATGGCTCACTCATCAGATCGCGCAACAAACGCTGCTGCAGCCAGCCGGTCCATGCACCACACCACCATCCATATCGTTCCTGGAGCGCAACAACCAGCTTGGTGAGGAACTTGCTCGGATTAAGCGCATGATGGCTGAACAGAGGCAGCTGCAAGCTGTGCTACGCGCCATGCCACCCGCGCCCTCTTCACCATACCTACCACCGAAGAACCACGCAATGCAATGCAGCTAGCTAAGCGGCCGGAACATCTGGGGCTTCCCAGTGAAGGAGAGCTGCACAGCGCGACATAGCCCGTAAAGCAAGCTGAGCATCTGGGTCTTCCCCATGAAGGAGGAGAGCTGTACAGCGCCGCACACTCCAGACGTGAAGGCTGTCCCAGAAATTTTTTGGGGGTGGGGGCAACTAGGACAGCAGAGCTCCAGCCTACGGGTAGGTCTCTGCAGAGGAAGCTCTCCCGCTGCCCTGCCTGGCCGAGGAGGCCGCCCTGCTGCCTTGCTTGGCCGAGGACGTCGCTCCACAGTCCTGCTCCGCCGAGGCACCTACCCTGAGCTCCAGTCCCGCTGAGGATGCCGCCCAGCCATCCAGTCCTGCTGGGGACGCTGCCCAGCCATCCAGTCCCACTGGGGATGCCACCCAGCTGTCCAGTGCCCTGGGGCGGCACCCTGTGCTCCAGAGCTGCCAGAGGCGCTGCCCTGCCTTCCAGTGCAGTCGGAGGTGGCGCCCAGCGTTCAACTTCCATCAGGGGTGGCACCCAGCATTCCAGTGCCATCGGGGGCGGCGCCCTGCGTTCCAGTGCTGTCGGGGGTGGTGCCCCAACGTTCAACCCCGGTGGGGTTCTTGGTGCTCCAGGAGGAGCAGCCTTTGGAGGGGGGTTCTGTTATGCCACCGCCGACAGAGGGCACTGCGGTGCGGCTTCTGAATGGACATGACTTTGTTTTGTTTGCTTGCTTCTGGATTAGCGTTAGCTTTAGTGTTGATTTGTCACAGGTGTATGTGTTTTAAGTTGATGAGACTTTGTTTCCCGGTAAAGACCGCGTTTACTTTGAGTTTTGTGTTTATGTTCAATAAAGACCTTGATCTGCACCTGCATCCACCTCCAACTACGTTTCGTGACACACAGCATCATTATTCCTACTTTGAATGCACAGGAAGGAGTCAGATTCTGTCAAGGAGTAGAAATTTGGTACAACACTGAAAACAATTAAACTACAGCTCTTGGTGACTGGCTTGGAGATTTAAACATGTTGGTTTTTAAAATAAATAACGTGCGGATAGTCAGAGTTCCAGATGGCGCTGACACATGTATAACTTCTGCTGTAGCAGCTTTGTTAAAAGAGACGTTTGGTCTGGAGGAGACGCTGGTTTTGGACCGGTCCCACCGGACCCTTCAGCCGAAGCCCAAGCCTGGTGAATGACCACGAGCTGTTGTGTGCAGATTCCACTATCACATTGACTGTGTTGACATTTTATGCCATGCGAGAGAGATCCAGCGGATTAAAGTGAAGGATTTGAAATCTCAGTTTTCCCTGACTACACAGCCAAGATATCCCGGGCCCGGGTCACATTTAATGAGCTTCGGTGTCAACTTTGTGGTATTGAGGGAGATCGCTACGAAATACTTCACCCAGCTCGGCTTCGCATTACATATAATGGTGTCCAAAAGGACTTTATTTCAGCGGAGAAAGCAGTAGACAAGTGATTCTCTAAATACTAGTGGAGGGTATGTGTGAGTGTGTGTGATTAGCAGCAGGTGTCTCAGATCAGAACTCCGGGCACTTTGAGTGCCAGCGTGTGTGCGAGGTGCGCGTTTCATTCTGGGATCTGGAGTTCTGATCTGATGGAGCTGTGACAAGTAGACTATGTTAAACTCTTGATATTGGGGTGAACTGCATCACCTACACAGCGGAGTCTTTTTCTCTCTTCTTTTATTTTTATTTTATTTATAAGACATGGATCCAAGGACCAGAAATCCTTCGCAAATGCTCTCAGTGGCCAAAGACACTTGGAGGCATGGATATAATTTCAAGCAATGACCCTGAGTTAAAGCAGCAAGCTTCCGTTCATGTCACATTTGCCAAGCCATAGGAAGAATCTTGTCCTTCCAGCAAGTTGCTTTCATACTTTTCTAAATGGAAAGACCTCAAATGAGCCGTGGCATGGCTTTGGAAGGTCAAAGAGACACTTAAACGAAGATGTGATGAAAAAACGAACAACACACAATCTGATAAAACCATCCAATCACCTTTTACAGTTAAAAGGAAACCCCACTCTACCACCAGGTTCGTTTGATAAACAGAAACCTACGGAAAAAGATGCTGGAAGCAAGTACAATACCTCAGCTACATATTCTGGAAAAGATGGACCTAAGAATATCTCCCCATTATGCAACAGCGTCAGGAATGGAATAAGCCACACCGAAGTTTCTCAGTCGGAGATCTGGTTCTTATTATCGACAATTCTGTCGAAAGGAACTCGTGGTCCATGGGGCACATTATAGAAACTATGAAAGACTCCAAAGGGTTTGTAAATAATGTATGTGTTAAGACACAAACCAACGAGCTTGAAAAACCTATTACTAAGTTATGTCTTTTGCTTGAGACAGAATAAGTTCTATGCAAATACGATGACTTACAGAAGATGTATAAAAATGTATCCCGTAAAGGATAAATTTGATGTTTAAATATTGATTTACTCAGTCTATACATTTTGAATCTTAGCCACAAGGTTTCGCCAACATGGACTACTCAAATGAACATTCTTTTTGCTGGCATTCCCTCTTTTGATTTACAATTTTTCTCACACACACACACACACACACACACACACACACACACACACACACACACACACACACACACTTAGGTACATGCACTTGGACTCTAATATTCAACCAAAATCTGTTAGTCATAAATCTGTACTGACTGGTTGTTACACAATTCTCGAATGATGCATGTTTATTCATGGTTAATGTATGTTGATGTTTGATGACTATGTTCAGGTGATAAGAAAAACAGAGTGGTGTAGACAAAACTAGAATCACAAAAGATCAAAGTCAAAACCAAAAAAGCAATAGGGTCAGTCCATCTCAGGTGGTCCAATAATTGCAAAGTTGGTTGCTCTAACGTTTTAGTTTTCTTTTCTTTTCTTTTTTTGAGTGAGACAATGTATTGTCATTATAAAATCACCAGTTGTTTTTTTGTTTTGTTTTTTATTTGTTTTTTTTTATACAAAGACAGTCATCTTTGTCCCATGGCACACAACAAATTTTGGTTATACAGCTGTAAACGAAAAACCTCCTTTCAGCTTGAATATCTCTGGTGTTGGCACAGATATAAGCCTAACATTTAGACATAAATAAGTCCTCTTTAGTGGCATTCTGCTGTAAAAAATGTCTCTTGGAAGTAAAGTCTGCAGGACAGTGAACCGTGAGGGGCAGATTTGAAAAACCAACAATCATGTTGGTACAGGTGTAGAGTTGGTATGTGTGCATTGATTTTATTCAAATATGGAAGTCAAGTGGAAGAGAAGCTCAGCCGTCTTACATTAGATGGTAGATTGGGCAGAGGAATGAGGTGCATAGATTTAGAGAATCGATCTATGATCACCAGTATGATAGTGTTCCCTTCTGTCATAAAAAAGATAGGTTAGGTGTGATCATGGTCACTGGGAAACATTGAGAGGCACGTGTTTACCCGCAGGCATTGTTCTAGGAACTTTGGCTTGGGTACACTTAAAGCATGAGGAAACAAAGCTGTCGATATCCACGAGCAGGTTCGGCCACCAATACTTGATGTGGAGAAACTGGTAAGTCTTGTAAACTCCTGGGAGTCCAGTAGCAGGAGATGTGTCTGCTCAAGTAATACGTTTGTCTCTCAGTGGGGACGGTTAATGTACTTTTTCAGGGGGGACAGGATTCAGACATGTGTTGACCTTGGTTTTGGGCTATTTCTCTGTCACTGTCACTGTCACAGGTGTACATTCTCAGTAAAGATACTGAGTTCAACACATTCAGTCGCAGTTGTATTTAAATGAATATTGAAATGATTTCTCACCTCTGACTGAGACCCAGCTTTTCGGTGACTCTCCTCTCTTTGGGTGTTTACAGTGGTAGAAACCTTCATCTGACTTTGAGACAGTTCGGATGATCATCTCTCCTGTAGTCTGTGTCTGGAGAACTGATCCATCTTTATAGAAATGAGCTCGGAGGATTGAGGACTTTGTCTTGCGATATAAACAGCGTAGAGTCAGAGGATGTCCCTCAGTCACAGGATGGACAGGACTCTCCAGAATCACATCACCATCTAGAACACAGAAAATCACATGTACAGCAAAAAGGATTACAACAGGAATATTTCTTTATCCAGACACTGACATGTTATCCCTAGTTTAAGGTGTAATTCTATAATAAACTAATTTATCTGTAATAGAATATAAAGTCAAAACTGACTGAAAGTTACAGAGACTGCAGTTATTTGAACAAACTCTGATCAACACTACTTGATTTCAGTGTGAAACTCATTAGTGTTATTGTGTTTGTGGTGTTGAATTGGATGAAAACTCTTTAGGAGTGTAAAATTAGAGTTGTGTAGAGTCACATTACAGCCTCATTCAGTGTTTTACCTGCTCTACCGTAGCTGATTCAGCTCATGAGAGAAACTCCACCGTGCCGTTCTGTTACTGTCTTCAGGTAATATTAAAATGATGAAACATTCAGAACTTTCAAAACATTACTGAGATAAACCAGTTCAGTGTGTCTTGTTGAACAGTTCTCCCAGTTAAAAACTCAGAGTTCTGAATATTCTGTAATGAAACATTTCCCTTTTCCTTTAACAATAAACACACTACATGAAGACTCACCATGCACTGTGATGTTGACAGGGTTACTGTTTTCTCCAGATTCAGACGCACACCAGTAAACTCCAGTGTAGGATGTGGAGAGGAAGCGGATTTCACATGTAGATCCTGTAACTGATCCCCACCGTGAACAATCTGACACTCTCACTGCGTATCGAATCACTCTCCATCCAGTAGAGTTACTCTGGTCCTCACAGCTCAGTGAGAGAGAGTCATCAGTAAAGTGTTGAGTTCTGTTGGGATTGATGATCAGAGAGACTGGAGGAGATTCACCTTAAACACAGAACATTATAATTCACATGTGTTATTATGATTGTGTTTTCATGACGTAACTTACACTGAACACATTTGAGAATGAGAATAATCCTCTACCAGTGCTTAGGGCTATTCTACTATTTCATTTACACATACACTATATTCAACACTAACGCATTACACTACTTGTTATTTTTTCTCACCAGTGATCCATAGCGGCTGTTTGTTGCTGTAATGTGTTGATGAAAACTCACATTACAGCCTCATTCAGTGTTTTACCTGCTCTACATGTCTGAATTGAACTATTTTTTACATCATATTTACTCCTAAATAAGATTATTTTACAAAAATGCAGTCTTCATTAATCTTCATTAATCTCCTCAGCTGGACATAATCATCTAGCTGATATTATTGCTAGTTTCAATTTTACTTTTCTCAAAAAAACGGAGCTGACATTTTAGACCACAATATTGTTTGAAGGTATAAAAAATTTCAATGTCCTATAGTAGCATTTGCTTTGACCGCATGTCCAGGAAAAGGATCTAATCTGATCCAATAAATGGATTTAGAATTAATGTCAAAAAACGTGTCATCATCTGAACTTCCTATTTTCTGCTAGCAAACATTTCGCATGTATGATCAAAACCTGTTGAACTTCCTTATCTGGCCTAAGATGTTTTTCACGTACGTGGCCGATAGTTTATACTGCCACATTATTTCCACGCAGCAGTACACCCACGCCCGGTAAGAAGTCTCTTTGAACTGCTCTGAGTGTCAGTGTGTTCATTTAGACTCTCCAGGCCTGCATACGCTCAGTGGTAAACCACGTGTGCTAAGTCTTCTTTCGAGTGAACAAACCAAGAGGCTGTAGGGTGACGGAGGAAAGGAAAAGATAAAGCTGTTATTTGCTTTATCCCAACATCAATGTCATCATAAAATATATTTACACTAGCATCATAAAAAATAGTTATGTTAAATCCGGTTCTTATGCATTCCAGAAATACACTGACACACATGTTCTAATACATTTTATTGGTCAGGTGTGTGTTTTATAGACAGGATCGTATGCATGTGTGTGTCTCTGTGTGTGTGTGTGGAATGGGGTTTTACAGCATTGACCTTTGACCTAGGCCTGACTCTCTGAGTTCTCGACTTTTTGTAGATTGGAACGTATGCATGTGTGCAGTGTGTGTGTGTGTGTGTGTGTGTGTGTGTGTGTGTGTGTGTGTGTAATACACATGACTATACTCTGTATGAGAACATGTGTGTCTGTGTGTATCTGGAATGCATGAGAACCGGATTTAACCTTTTTTTATGATGCCAACATAAATATGCCAATGTAAATATATTTTATGATGATCACCCCCTTTGAACAGTCAGGGTCATTAAATTGTATGATCCTGAACCCTTTGACCTGTACATAGAGAGTAATAATATGTTTATCTTTAACCTTTGATCTAGACCTGTCAAAATAAGGTTACAATGTATACAAACTATTCCTCTCTCTTCTGTTATTTCACTAAAGTGTGAAATAGAACAATAAACATGTTGCAATAAATACTGTAAACACTTGACACTGGACTAATATGTAATGTGGCCCATTAACAAAAACAGCTTTAAATCTCAGTTTCATGTGCATAGCTTCATTATTCCTACTTTGTATGTACAGTAAGGAGTCAGATTCTGCCAGGGAGTAGAAATTTGGTACAACACTGAAACATTTAAACTGCAGCTCCTGGTGACTGGCTTGGAGATTTAAACATGTTGGTTTTTAAAATAAATTGGAAAATTTGATATTGCAGATGTTAATCTTGAATTTATTGCATTACATATCATTATTACATCATCCTAAATGTTTATCACACATCACATTTTTTCTCCATATTGTGCATCAATACTCACCACAATTACACTGTAAACGTAAAACTATAAAATCCAGACGTTACTGTCACAGACTCACCTACAGTCAGTGTAACAGCATCACTGATCTCTGAGCTCTGAGAGTCATTGCTCTGTCCTCTGCAGGTATAGTCACCACTGTCAGACGTTAACTAAAAAAACCATATAGCTTATCACCTCATTGTTACAAAAAAAAAAAAAAAAAAAACACCACAGCATTAGCTTAGAATTCCTGTAAAACATTCTAGTGTTAATAAATTATATATAAAGTAAATCCCAAGTGTACAGACGTGCAAAAAAAAATATACAATATATTTTTACACTTTTTTTTCTGAAAAATTAATTTACCACATTTTTGCCCTTTTTTTTCGATTTTATCACACTATTCATCACAAGTAAAAGTAATTATTTTAAACAAACAGTAAATAAATAGTGGGTGAATGCACCAAGAGGACAAAGTGAAACTAAACATGAAATAAACTGATATCAGAGTAAAGGTTAAAGAGACTTCCTTTCTGCTAAATAAAATGGTATTGATAAAAATCTTAACAAATCCTGCATGGTACAGTACAAACACAACCTTCTCAGCTCCAATTAAATATCAAACATTTACACAGAATACAGAGAAAATATTAATGTATAAATCACCTTGAGCATGTGACCCTAACAAGGAGTAAGTGGTTGAAGATGGATGGATGGATGGACCTTGAGCATGTGGCACTGGTATAAGTGAAATCAGCACTAAAAAGAGAACAGAAACAGAACATGATGAAAACATGGAAAAGATTCAGTGTGTGATTGAAAACAGCACATTTTAGACACACAGATCTCAAAACATTAAATTATAGGATAAATCTAACCATCTGAAAGAAATACAATATGTTGATCTGTTTCAATAATAAATAAAGTATAAAACTAAAGTACAACAATGAGCTCAATCCTGTTCTGTGTGTGTTTCAGTAAATAAACAAATATGTTTCCTCAGATATTATTACTGAAATTTGGACTCAGTGCACACATTAATCTGAACAGTAGGATATAAAACCAATGGACTGTCACACTTTTTTCTGCACACGTCCTAATCACAAAACCTTTCACCCAGGTCTTTAACATGCTAGAATGTTCATTGTGGTTAAGACACATGCAGAAGAGAGACATTTCTTCACAGAGGGTTTCCTCTGATTTCTCCAGATTCTTCCCATCTGACTGGCTATGCTAAATTTCCCCTAGGTGTGAATGAGTGTGTGTGTGTGTGTGTGTGTTTATACAAGTGCAAAGTATGTGAACCTTTTGCAATTTCGTGGTTTTTTGAATCAGTTTGTCATAAAATGTGATCTGATCTTCATCTAAGTCAGGGGTATTGACAAATATAATGTGCCTAAAATAATAACACACAAAATAAATTCTGATCTTTCATGTCTTATTTGAGAACAACCAAAAAAAACCTCCTAGTGCTTGTGGAAAAAGTATGTGAACCCTTAGAATTAATTACTGGTTGACCCCGCCCCTTGGCAGCAATAACTTCAACCAGGCACTTCCTGTAGCTGTGGAAAAGACCTGCACATCGTTCAGGAGGAATTTTAGCCCATTGTTCCTGGCAGAACTGCTTTAGCTCGGTCATATTCTTTGGACGTCTCATGTGTATGTCTTTCTTCAAGTCATTCCATAGCATCTCTATTGGGTTGAGGTCTGGGCTCTGACTCGACCACTCCAAAAGGCGGATTTTGTTTTTCTGAAGCCGTTCTGTTGTGGACTTGCTCCGGTGTTTTGGGTCGTTGTCCTGTTGCATCACCCAACTTTTACACAGTTTCAGCTGACGTACAGACATTCTCACATTATCCTGAAGAATCTTCCCCTCAATGATTTCAAGCTGGCCAGGCCCTGATGCAGCAATGCAGGCCCAAATCATGAGGTTTCCTCCACCATACTCTACAGTTGGGATGATTTTCATGATGATATGTCGTGCCCTTTCTACGCCAGATGTAGTGCTGTGTGGTTTTTCCAAATAGTTCAATCTTAGTTTCATCAGTCCACAAAACATTTTGCCCATACCGCTGTGGAGTGTCAATGTGCTCTTTTACAGACTTCAGGCGTGCAGCAATGTTCTTTTTAGTAAGCAGTGGCTTCCTTCGTGGTGTCCTGCTGTAGATACCCTGCTTGTTCAATGTTTTACGTATTGTAGACTCATGGACAGAGATGTTAGCCAGTTCCAATGATGCCTTCAAATTTTCGACTGTCATTCAGGGTTGTTTCTTCGTTGTGCTCTTTGAGTCATTTTGACTGGGTGCCCACTTATTGGTAGAGTAGCAACAGTCCCGAAGTGTCTCCATTTGTAGAATGTAGACTGGTGAATTTCTAAGGTGTTTGAAATCACTTTGTGACCCTTGCCAGCTTTATGTAAATCAACAAATCTTGATCGTAGATCCTCTCAAAGCTCTTTTTGGCGAGGCATGGCTCACATAGTGAGTGCTCCAGAAGTACTCCAAAAGGTTGACGGGGTTTTTTCAGTCAAAGTAGCTGTAGTCCACACCTCTAAACTCATTTTCTTAACGCAACTCCAAGTGTGCTAAAACCTGACTCTAATTAGCTTTTTTGAGGTCATGAACTCAAGGGTTCACATACTTTTCCACAAGCACTATGAGGTTTTTTGCTTGTGTTCAATAAAGACATGAGGGATCAGAATTTTTGGGGGTTATTATTTTAGACACATTAAATATGTCAATACCCCTGACTTAGATGAAGATGAGATATTTTATTCACATTTATGACAAATTTATTCTGGAAACCATAAATATTTTTTTCGAAGGGAGAGTATAAAAGGCTCTTCTGCTCGATTGTGGAGAATCCTCTCACGTGAAATGTGCGCGTGGCCTCCTCCTAACTCTCACTGTTGGTGACATTTCCAGTGTTGACTAATCTGCATTTTGTGTGTGTGTGTGTTTTCTTTTCAGAAGATTTGGATCAGAGCGAAACCTACGCTCCCTGACAAAACACGCAGTGTTGCCTTATGGCCTAGAAGAGACCTCATTTGTCCGGAAAGCACCAGCATGACTCCAGGAAATCCTGCAACCCACACCCACATGCAAGCATACGCAAGCATGCACATACACCTGCGCACTCACACACACACACACACACACACACACACCTCTGAATGCCACAAATAAAAAAAAAACTAATTTGGCAACCTTACAACAGCCTCCTGTGAGTCTGTGCTCGACCCACCATTGTCTAATTTCCTACACTGGTGGAGGATGCGGGCATGAGCACAGACCCACACATCTTTAAAAAAAAAAAAGGGGAATTTTTTTCCCCTCCTTGTGGTTGTTAATAAACATGGATCCGGCACTGCAGTGCCTTATGAAGGCCAGTCTCCAGCAGCAAACAGTGACACAGCAGCTCACACAAAGCCTACTAGCTGCGACTCAAGAACTAGTGGCCCTGAGAACAGTGACTCCCACAGCTGCCACGCCTCTCCTAGATCCTGGCCATGAGGTCCGACGCCTGCTTTCCCCTCTAATCCTTATGCGCATAACCAAGAGGTGGCTGCAACCCAACATATATACCGCCACTGAGGTGGCAGAAAAGGTGGCCATGACCAATTTATAAGGGACCTACCGCCAAAGGAAAGCCAAGTCGTGGGAGTGCATGGCGCCAGGGATGCCCAAGGAGCTCCTAGCCACCCTGGAGCGCACTTTGGCCACCTTGAAACTCGGCCAGGAATGACGGCGATCCCAAAGTTGACTCCGAGTATACCCTCCGAAGTTAACCCATCTTTGGGAATCCCATTTATTGAGCCCATGCCAACAGAGCCATACCTGAGGCCACTCAAGAAGGCCCAAAAGGTGCCACACCGCAAAGCCAACTCCTTTAATATTGCAAAAGAGCTAATGCTCCTCTTCAGCCGTGTGGGGATGCAAAGAACATCTTAACTGGCCAAGGTACGTTTGTTAAAGTTGAGTCAGCACCAGTAGTGTCTGTGTTCGCGACCCTAGAGACAGGCCATGAGGAGGGTACATTGGTCCAACATGGTAAAGACCTCCATCCCGGGCAAAGACAAGAGTTATCAGAGTTAGTGGGTCAGTTCATGGATGTGTTTTCTACCTCCCCAGGAATGATGCAGGGAGTAGTGGTGCGGCAGCTGCCCTATCGGTTCCTGGAGACCCGCCACCAGGCTATAGAGTAGGTTGGCCATATGCTGTGAGACAACATCATCGAGGAGTCCAATAGACCCTGGTCCAGCCAAAATGAAACCCAACTGAAGTATGAGGCTATGCAATGACTTCCGGAGGCTGAACCAGGTCTCAGATATTTGACAGCTATCCTCTCCCACGAGTGGATGACCTAGTGGAGTGACTGGGGAGGGTCCACCCTGGACCTAACCAAGGGATACTGGCAAGTGGCCCTAGCCCTAAAGGCAAGACTGAAGACGGCCTTCAACATGGCAAATGGCCACTGGCAGTAACGGGTCTTCCCCTTGCCCGCAATGTTCTAACGACTAATGGACATTTTCCTGCATCCACAATGTAAATGGTAAATGTGCACTTATATATGGCTTTTATCCAAAGCGCTTTACACTGTGTCTCATTCACCCATTCACACACACACCAATGGTAGCAGAGCTGCCATGCAAGGCGCTAACTTGCCATCGGGAGCAACTTGGGGTTCAGTGTCTTGCCCAAAGACACTTCGGCATGTGGAGTCACCCGGGCTGCCAACCCTACGATTAGTGGACAACCCACTCTACCAACTGCGCCACAGCCACCCCACACATTGTCCCTTTGCAGCTGTCTACCTGGATGATGTGGTTATCCATTCCTTCATGTGGTCGGACCACCTATTCCACTCAGGGGAGGTCCGTGAGGAGATCTGGGAGGCCGGGCTGACGGCCAACCCCAAAAAGTGCCACTTGGGCCTAACGGAAGGACATATCGTATTGGCCGGGACCTGCTTAAGCCCCAGATGAATAAAATGGAGGCAGTGCAAAACTATCCTCGGCCTACATCAAAAAAACAGGTACATGCCTTTTTGGGGTTGGCAGGATATTACCGCCAGTTCGTGCCTAATTTCTCATCTGTAGTCTCCCCCCTCTCAGATCTCACAAAAAAGGGCCAGCCAGAACGGGTGAAGTGGTCAGCCAAAGTAGAGAGAAAATTCCAAGCTCTTAAAGATGACCTGGAGCTGAGGGGGGTATACATTCGCAACAGACCGACAGCTGGTGCACAAAGAACTAAAATCGCTCCTTCCCCGACTGTTGCGTTAGCGCTGAAGAGACAGCCCCACTTCAAGATTTTTGACAGCCAGAAAGCAGGTGGCTGTGGGGCAGAGCCGCCGGCACACCCTTGGCCGATGAATGGTGCAGACCAGTGGAGAGTATAAAAGACCGCTCGTCCGCACAATTGGGGAGAATCCTCTCACGTGATATGTGTGCTTGGCTTCCTACTAACTCTCATTGTTGTTGACATTTCTGGTGTTGACAAATTGACATTCTGTGTGTGTGTGTGTGTGTTTTCTTTTCAGAATATTCGGATCCGAGCGAAGCGTCCACTCCCTGACTACACACGCGGCGTTGCCTGAAGGCCTAAAAGAGCCATCATTTGTCCAGAAAGCACTGGCAACTCCTGCATCCCACGCCCACATGAAAGCACACGCGAGCACTCACATACACTCGTGCAGTCACACTCACACACACACACACACACACATACACACACACACACACCACTAAATGCCACAAATAAAGAAAAAAACTAATTTGGCAACCTTATAATGGCCTCCTGTGTGTCTGTGCTACACCCACCGCTGGCTATTTTCCTACACTATTATATATATATATGAATATATATATATATATATATATATATATATATATATATATATATATATATATATATATATATATATGGAAAAAAGTATTTGATCCCCTGCTGATTTTGTACGTTTGCCCACTGATAAAGAAAAGAACAGTCTATAATTTCAATGGTAGATTTATTTGAACAGTGAGAAATAGAATAAGAACAAGAAAATCCAGAAACACGCATGTCAAAATTGTTATAAATTGATTTGCATTTTAATGAGGGAAATATGTATTTGACCCCCTCTCAATCAGAAAGCCACTCCTTTGTTGCCTTGGCCGTGTATTTTGGGTCATTGTCATGCTGGAATACCCATCCATGACCCATTTTCAATGCCGTGACTGAGGGAAGGAGGTTCTCACCCAAGATTTGACGGTACATTGCCCCATCCATTGTCCCTTTGATGCGATGAAGTTGTCCTGTCCCCTTAGCAGAAAAACACCCACAAAGCATAATGTTTCCACCTCCATATTTGACGCTGGGGATGGTGTTCTTGGGGTCATAGGCAGCATTACTCCTCCTCCAAACACAGCAATTTGAGTTGATGCAAAAGAACTCCATTTTGGTCTCATCTGACCACAACACTTTCACCCAGTTGTCCTCTGAATCATTCAGATGTTCATTGCCAAACTTCAGATGGGCATGTATATGTGCTTTCTTGAGCAGGGGGACCTTGCGGGCGAGCAGGATTTCAGTCCTTCACGGCGTAGTGTGTTACCAATTGTTTTCTTGGTGACTATGGTCCCAGCTGCCTTGAGATCATTGACAAGATCCTCCCGTGTAGTTCTGGGCTGATTCCTCACTGTTCTCATGATCATTGCAACTCCACGAGGTGAGATCTTGAAAGGAGCCCCAAGCCGAGGGAAATTCAAAGTTCTTTTGTTTCTCTTCCATTTGCGAATAATCGCACCAACTGTTGTCACCTTCTCACCAAGCTGCTTGGCAATTGTCTTGTAGCCCATTCCAGACTTGTGTAGGTCTACAGTCTGTCCCTGACATCCTTGGAGAGCTCTTTGGTCTTGGCCATGGTGGAGAGCTTGGAATCTGATTGATTGATTGCTTCTGTGGACAGGTGTCTTTTATACAGGTAACAAGCTGAGATTAGGAGCACTCTTTTTAAGAGTGTGTTCCTAATCTCAGCTCATTACCTGTATAAAAGACAGCTGGGAACCAGAAATCTGTTTGATTGAGAGGGGGTCAAATACTTATTTCCCTCATTAAAATGCAAATCAATTTATAACATTTTTGACATGCGTTTTTTCTGGATTTTTTTGGTTGTTATTCTGTCGGCCAAGGCAGGATCGAAAATGACAAGGATACCTCTGTTCAAGTCAATAGGATATCCGTCGCTAACTTGGAAAAACTTTTGATGTAACAATATAATCAGGATTTCATGGAAAACACTATGGAGAAAAGAATGAACTGTCGCAGGAAGATAACCATTTTTTGAGTATCATATCTACTTCAGCTTAACTTAAAAATGGTCATTACCACTTAAAACTCCCCTTTCATAACAGCAATGTGATTATGCCCAGCAATAGGCAAATATCCCAGCAAAGAAATCAACATCTGCTGAAGAGATTTGAAAAGGATCGAACATTTTATAATGACTACAAATCTTTTATGGACAACATCATGAAGAAGGGTCGTTCCTCAGAATGAGTTCCAGGCTGAAACTGGCAAGATGGAAGGATGCTTGTGCATATCTTCGGTGCAGTGTCATCACCTAGCTGTGCAACATATGCCTTACTGAAAACAGCAGATGACAATTAGGGGACGGATCTGGATGAAGTCACGAATACCATCAGGCAGAACTTCTACATAGATGACTGCCTGAAAGCAGTCAAGAGTACAGAACAAGCAATATTTCTGTATCAACAGCTAACAGAAATATGCTCAAAGGGTGGGTTCCACTTAAACAAATGGATCAGTAATGATCGTGTGATGCTCTCTGTAATTCCTGAAGAGGATAGAGCAAAAGAAGTGAGAGCTCTGGATTTAAATAAGGAGCAGTTACCAATGGACAGAGCTCTTGGTGCCCAATGGGACATTGAAAAATATGCCTTTCCCTTCTGTATAGCAATCATGTTCCATGAGGTATCCCGTAGTGGCATTTTATCAGTCATTTGTTTAATTTATGACCCCTTGGGCTTTTTAGCTCCGATCATTCTCGTAGCAAACAGGCTCTTACAAAGCCTATGTAAGATGAAATTGAGTTGGGATGAAAAGATCCCGCTTGACCTGGGAAGAATGCCTTTGCTCGTTCCATCTACTGGACACTGTCAAGGTAAACCGAAACTTTATTCCTAAGGAATAAGCTTAAGTGTACTACCATCCCCAGAATTGAATTGACAGCAGCAGTCTTGGCATGTACGAATGGACGTGATGTTTTTTCTGAAACTCAAGAAAATAAGATATACGATGAATGGTTGTACAGACAAGTTTTTTTCATAAATGGCATCCCTTTATTGCATACTTTATGGAGTTACAGACACTACCCACTTAAGGTTTAGTGCCTGTTGTTGAATTTTACAATATCTTTATAACCAGCGACAGTTAATGGACTCAAGCAGCGTCAAGCAGGAAGCAGCGTCCTTCGAGCTACCGCTATTAAATTATTTTCTTCTTACATTACATTAATTTTAGTTCATTTCAGTTATACAAATATAACTGAAACTACTTTAAAAACAATCGTAACATTGCGCTGTCGCTTAATTTGATCTGTTTGTACAAACAGCCGCGACTAGCTTGCGATTAGCTTGTAGCCCGTAGCCCGCTAGCATCACCTACCTCTAGCCTTGTTTACGTTTTCATATTTCGCATTTACCGCTGTTTTTTGTTTAAAGAACAAATATGTCTACCGTCTCTTCGCTTTTGAGTGCAGACGAGGACTTGCTCGAGCTTAACATGGTGCTGCTGGAACTGGAGGATGTGGAGCAGCAGATCCACTGCCTACTCGACCAATAGGCCCAGCTGCAGGTGCGACGAACTGCACTGGAAACGTTGCATGCCTCTGCCTACACATCCAAGGTAAGCACACAGCGTGGTATTTCCACTCCTAACTTCTCTATGCCGTGTGTTTCTCTGTGCAGGGACCGTGCACCTAGGATTTTCCTAGCCGTGGTCTCCGTCACGCCGTCGCCAAACACATCTTAAGCCTTGGGTGAACCAGCGGTGGAAGGCGAGGGCTGTACCCCGGGCGAGGACATCTCCACCTCCGATGTTCGAGATTCCAACCAAGAACCGCTTTGCCCCTCTCTGTCAGACCAGACCTAACACTATGATCGTCGGGGACTCCATTGTGAGGAACGTCCGTGTAGCCTCATCTAAAGGTAAGGTGCACACAAACTGTTTTTCTGGTGCTCGTGTCCTTGATGTTGCTGCGCAGGTATCCGGGATCTTGAAGAAGGACGAGCGCATTGGAGTGGTTGTGCTGCAAGCAGGGACGAACGACACCAGGCTGCGGCAGTTGAAGGTTCTGAAGAGGAACTTCTCCAGCCTGATCAAGATGGTACGAGGCAGATCACCCACAGCGAAGATTATTGTCTCTAGACCTCTTCCCACATTCAGACGTGGAGCAGAAAAGTTCAGTAGACTTCTCGCTTTCAATGATTGGTTAGTCTCTTGGTGTAATAAGCAGAATCTAGTGTTTGTTAATAACTTGTCTGCTCAAGTAATACGTTTGTCTCTCAGTGGGGACGGTTAATGTACTTTTTCAGGGGGACAGGATTCAGGCATGTGTTGACCTTGGTTTTGGGCTATTTCTCTGTCACTGTCACAGGTGTACGTTCTTTTTCCCATAACTGTACATTAATGCAGATATTATGAATATCTCAAAAGCAGTGAATCTAATGTAAAAGGGATGCTCTCTCACAATGTATTACTAATTCTTCAGGAATCCTAAAGTGTGGGTCATCTTCAGTAAAAATATTGTGCGAACGGAGAGTGGGCAAAATCATAATGAATATATGTGAGAATCAGACAGATTCCCTGCTCCACCTCCCATCTCTACTACATACACCTTGTCTCCAACAGTCACTACTACACACACTTTGTCTCCAACAGTCACTACTACTCCTGTTGGACACCTTATGGACATGAATCTGAATAAAATAATCATTATAATAACACTTTATTCATGATCAACTCTTTGTATGTTTTACTCAAACTGCAGTAGAAATAAATCCATGTTCACTCGTGCACAAATACCATCCTGTACATGTACTTACATAAACTAATCACTATAGATTACATTATGTAAAGATACTGAGTTCAACACATTCAGTTACAGTTGTATTTAAATTAATATTGAAATGATTTCTCACCTCTGACTGAGACCCAGCTTTTTGGTGACTCTCCTCTCTCTGGGTGTTTACAGTGGTAGAAACCTTCATCTGACTTTGAGACGTTATAGATGATCATCTGTCTTTTAGTCTGTGTCTGGATAACTGATCCATCTTTATAGAAATGAGCTCGGAGATATGAGGACTTTGTCTTGCGATATAAACAGCGTAGAATCAGAGGATGTCCCTCAGTCACAGGATGGACAGGACTCTCCAGGATCACATCACCATCTAGAACACAGAAAATCACATATACAGCAAAAAGGATTACAACATGAATATTTCTTTATCCAGACACTGACATGTTATCCCTAGTTTAAGGTGTAATTCTATAATAAACTAATTTATCTGTAATAGAATATAAAGACAATACTGACTGAAAGTTGCTGAGACTGCAGTTATTTGAACAAACTCTGATCAACACTACTTGATTTCAGTGTGAAACTCATTAGTGTTATTGTGTTTGTGGTGTTGAATTGGATGAAAACTCTTTAGGAGTGTAAAATTAGAGTTGTGTAGAGTCACATTACAGCCTCATTCAGTGTTTTACCTGCTCTACCGTAGCGGATTCAGCTCATGAGAGAAACTCCACCGTGCCGTTCTGTTACTGTCTTCAGGTAATATTAAAATGACAAAACATTCAGAACTTTCAGAACATTACTGAGATAAACCAGTTCAGTGTGTCTTGTGGAACAGTTCTCCCAGTTGGAAACTCAGAGTTCTGAATATTCTGTAATGAAACATTTCCCTTTTCCTTTAACAATAAACACACTACATGAAGACTCACCATGCACTGTGATATTGACAGGGTTACTGTTTTCTCCAGATTCAGACTCACACCAGTAAACTCCAGTGTAGTATGTGGAGCGGAAGCTGATTTCACATGTAGATCCTGTAACTGATCCCCACTGTGAACAATCTAACACTCTCTCACTGTCTGTGTATCGACTCAGTGTCCATCCAGTAGAGTTACTCTGGTCCTCACAGTTCAGTGAGAGAGAGTCTTTAGTAAAGTGTTGAGTTCTCTTGGGATTGATGATCAGAGAGACTGGAGGAGATTCGCCTTAAACACAGAACATTATAATTCACATGTGTTATTATGATTGTGTTTTTATGCCATAATTTACACTGAACAAATTTACACCTCGTTTAATTAAACAGTGCTATTTGAATGAGAATAATCCTCTACCAGTGCTTAGGGCAATATAACTATTTCATTTACATATACACTATATTCAACACTCCATCATTACACTATTCCTGTTATTTTTCCTCACCAGTGATCCATAGTGGCTGTTGGTTGCTGTATCGTGTTTGATAAACCCGTTCTCCTCTCTCTGCTCTGCACTCATAAACTCCTGTGTGATTAAGAGCAGCAGGACTGATAGTGTAGGAGTCTCCAGATTCTCTGCTGCTGTCTGAGAGGGGCACCAGTCTAGACACGATAATGTTTTCATTGTGTTTGTCTGGAACAGCTGTGTACCAGCTGAATGTCCAGTCTGTAGAGGAGTCTGTAACCTCACAGCTTAGAGTCACTGAGTCTCCTTCAGTCAGCCAGCTCTGTGGAGATACACTCAGTACTACCTGTGGGCCCTCTGTTACACAGGAAATACACAATTATAAATCTGTACAGTTACTTTATACACAATAACAATCTTATGAATGTGTAATGCAGATCAACTGGTTACTAAATACAGTATGGATACAAAACTAATTCATTAGATGAGTGTAACCACAGCTCTGAATTGAACTATTTTTACATCATATTTACACCTAAATACAATTTTCTCAGTCTTTATAGTCTTCATTAATCAATTTGACTCATCAGATCTCACATCCACAATCCACCAAATGGATTTATAATTAATGTTTCAAATGTAAATTATATTAAGGATCACAAGTGAATTGAAAGATTGGGGGAAAGAAGAGCTAATCTCTGTTATTTGTGAAATAGAACAATAAACGTGGTGCCATAAAATTGGCTACTTAAAAAAACGTGTTAATGATGTAATTGTTTATCAGCAAGGTAAAAACATTATAAACACTTGAAATTAATAATAAACACTTGTAATGTTGCCCATTACAAAATAAAAAAGCTTTAAAAAAAAGTTTCATGTGCATAGTGTTACGCCACCGCCAACAGAGGGCACTGCGGCGCGGCTTCTGAATGGACGCGACTTTGTTTTGTTCGCTCGCTTCCGGATTAGCATTAGCTTTAGCGCTGATTTGTCACAGGTGTATGTGTTTTAAGTTGATGAGACTTTGTATTTAAAGGCCTGGGTTACTGAGCACGTCGCTCAGTATTATTCGTTGATGCATTTGTAGTGGTCGTGTTCATGCTAAGAAGGATAGTGTTCTATGCCACGTTTTTTGTTTCCTAGTGAAGACCACGTTTACTTTGAGTTTTGTGTTTATGTTCAATGAAGACCTTGATCTGCACCTGCATCCACCTCCAACTACGCTTCGTGACACATAGCATCATTATTCGTACTTTGTATGCACAGGAAGGAGTCAGATTCTGTCAGGGAGTAGAAATTTGATACAACACTGAAAACAATTAAACTACAGCTCTTGGTGACTGGCTTGGAGATTTAAACATGTTGGTTTTTAAAATAAATAACGTGCGGATAGTCAGAGTTCCATAGGGCGCTGACACATGTATAACTTCTGCTGTAGCAGCTTTGTTAAAAGAGACGTTTGGTCTGGAGGAGACGCTGGTTTTGGACCGGTCCCACCGGACCGTTGAGCCGAAGCCCAAGCCTGGTGAATGACCACGAGCTGTTGTGTGCAGATTCCACTATCACATTGACTGTGTTGACATTTTATGCCATGCGAGAGAGATCCAGCGGATTAAAGTGAAGGATTTGAAATCTCAGTTTTCCCTGACTACACAGCCAAGATAGCCCGGGCCCGGGCCGCGTTTAATGAGCTTCGGTGTCAACTTTGTGGTATTGAGGGAGATCGCTATGGAATACTTCACCCAGCTCGGCTTCGCATTACATATAATGGTGTCCAGAAGGACTTTATTTCAGCGGAGAAAGCAGTAGACTATGTTAAACTCTTGATATTGGGGTGAACTGCATCACCTACACAGCGGAGTCTTTTTCGCTCTTCTTTTATTTTTATTTTATTTATAAGACATGGATCCAAGGACCAGAAATCCTTCGCAAATGCTCTCAGTGGCCAAAGACACTTGGAGGCATGGATATAATTTCAAGCAACGACCCTGAGTTCAAGCAGAAAGCTTCCGTTCATGTCACATTTGCCAAGCCATAGGAAGAATCTTGTCTTTCCAGCAAGTTGCTTTCATACTTTTCTAAATGGAAAGACCTCAAATGAGCCGTGGCATGGCTTTGGAAGGTCAAAGAGACACTTAAACAAACGTGATGAAAAGACGAACAACACACAATCTGATAAAACCATCCAATCACCTTTTACTGTTAAAAGGAAAGCCCACTCTACCACCAGGTTCGTTTGATAAACAGAAACCTACGGAAAAAGATGCTGGAAGCAAGTACAATACCTCGGCTACATATTCTGGAAAAGATGGACCAAATAATATCTCCCCATTATGCAACAGCATCAGAAATGGAATAAGCCACACCGAAGTTTCTCAGTCGGAGATCTGGTTCATATTATCGACAATTCTGTCGAAAGGAACTCGTGGTCCATGGGGCACATTATAGAAACTATGGGAGACTCCAAAGGGTTTGTAAATAATGTATGTGTTAAGACACAAACCAACGAGCTTGAAAGACCTATTACTAAGTTATGTCTTTTGCTTGAGACAGAATAAGTTCTATGCAAATACGATGACTTACAGAAGATGTATAAAAATGTATCCTGTAAAGGATAAATTTGATGTTTAAATATTGATTTACTCAGTCTACACATTTTGAATCTTAGCCACAAGGTTTCGCCAACATGGACTACTCAAATGAACATTCTTTTTCCTGGCATTCCCTCTTTTGATTTACAATTTTTCTCACACACACACACACACACAGACACACACACAAACACACACACACACACACACACATAGGCACATGCACTTGGACTCTAATATTCAACCAAAATCTGTTAGTCATAAATCTGTACTGACTGGTTGTTACACAATTCTCGAATGATGCATGTTTATTCATGGTTAATGTATGTTGATGTTTGATGACTATGTTCAGGTGATAAGAAAAACAGAGTGGTGTAGACAAAACTAGAATCACAAAAGATCAAAGTCAAAACCAAAAGAGCAGTAGGAGAGTAGGCAAGATCATAATGAATATATGTGAGAATCAGACAGATTCCCTGCTCCACCTCCCATCTCTACTACATACACCTTGTCTCCAACAGTCACTACTACACACACTTTGTCTCCAACAGTCACTACTACTCCTGTTGGACACCTTATGGACATGAATCTGAATAAAATAATCATTATAATAACACTTTATTCATGATGAACTGTTTGTATGTTTTACTCAAACTGCAGTAGAAATAAATCCATGTTCACGGGTGCACAAATACCATACTGTACATGTACTTACATAAACTAAGTACTATAGATTACATTATGTAAAGATACTGAGTTCAACACATTCAGTCACAGTTGTATTTAAATGAATATTGAAATGATTTCTCACCTCTGACTGAGACCCAGCTTTTTGGTGACTCTCCTCTCTTTGGGTGTTTACAGTGGTAGAAACCTTCATCGGACTTTGAGACGTTATAGATGATCATCTTTCCTGTAGTCTGTGTCTGGAGAACTGATCCATCTTTATAGAAATTAGCTCGGAGATATGAGGACTTTGTCTTGCGATATAAACAGCGTAGAATCAGAGGATGTCCCTCAGTCACAGGATGGACAGGACTCTCCAGGATCACATCACCATCTAGAACACAGAAAATCACATATACAGCAAAAAGGATTACAACATGAATATTTCTTTATCCAGACACTGACAAGTTATCCCTAGTTTAAGGTGTAATTCTATAATAAACTAATTTATCTGTAATAGAATATAAAGACAATACTGACTGAAAGTTGCTGAGACTGCAGTTATTTGAACAAACTCTGATCAACACTACTTGATTTCAGTGTGAAAATCATTACATTCAGAACTTTCAAAACATTACTGAGATAAACCAGTTCATTGTGTCTTGTTGAACAGTTCTCCCAGTTAGAAACTCAGAGTTCTGGATATTCTGTAATAAAACATTTCTCTTCTCCTTTAACAATAATCACACTACATGAAGACTCACCATGCACTGTGATGTTGACAGGATTACTGTTTTCTCCAGATTCAGACGCACACCAGTAAACTCCAGTGTAGTATGTGGAGCGGAAGCTGATTTCACATGTAGATCCTGTAACTGATCCCCACTGTGAACAATCTAACATTCCCCCACTGTCTGTGTAGCGACTCACTCTCCATCCAGTAGAGTTACTCTGGTCCTCACAGCTCAGTGAGAGAGAGTCATTAGTAAAGTGTTGAGTCCTGTTGGGATTGATGATCAGAGAGACTGGAGGAGATTCGCCTTAAACACAGAACATTATAATTCACATGTGTTATTATGATTGTGTTTTTATGACATAACTTACACTGAACACATTTACACCTCATTTAATTAAACAGTGCTATTTGAATGAGAATAATCCTCTACCAGTGCTTAGGGCAATATAAGTATTTCATTTACATATACACTATATTCAACACTCCATCATTACACTATTGCTGTTATTTTTCCTCACCAGTGATCCATAGTGGCTGTTGGTTGCTGAATCGTGTGTGATAAACCCGTTCTCCTCTCTCTGCTCTGCACTCATAAACTCCTGTGTGTTTAAGAGCAGCAGGACTGATAGTGTAGGAGTCTCCAGATCCTCTGCTGCTGTCTGAGAGGAGCACGGGTCTAGACACAATAATGTTTTCATTGTGTCTGTATGGAACAACTGTGTACCATCTGAATGTCCAGTCTGTAGAGGAGTCTGTAACCTCACAGCTTAGAGTCACTGAGTCTCCTTCAGTCAGCCAGCTCTGTGGAGATACACTCAGTACTGCCTGTGGATCCTCTGTTACACAGGAAATACACAATTATAAATCTGTATAGTTACTTTATATACAATAACAATCTTATGAATGTGTAATACAGATCAACTGGTTACTAAATACAGTATGGATACAAAACTAAGTCATTAGATGAGTTAGATGAGTAGATGACCGCAAATATGCAGTCTTCATTAATCAATATGACTTATCAGATCTCACATCCACAATCCACCAAATGGATTTATAATTAATGTTTCAAATGTAAATTATATATTTAAGGATCACAAGTGAATTGAAAGATTGGGGGAAAGAAGAGCTAATATCTGTTATTTGTGAAATAGAACAATAAACGTGGTGCCATAAAATTATTGCATCAATACTCACCACAATTACACTGTAAATGTAAAACTATAAAATCCAGACATCATCACTGATCTCTGAGCTCTGAGAGTCACTGCTCTTTCCTCTGCAGGTGTAGTCACCACTGAGAGAGTCTCTAACATACCAGATACTGATCTCCTGCGTTGTGCTCTCTGTATAGAACGCGTCTAGAATGTATATAGAGGCGAATGTCTATAGAATGTGTTATTATTCC
The DNA here is from genome assembly GCA_012411365.1 of Ameiurus melas. NCBI lineage: Eukaryota > Metazoa > Chordata > Actinopteri > Siluriformes > Ictaluridae > Ameiurus > Ameiurus melas. The sequence continues at coordinate 3,356,492 of CM022756.1, forward strand.
TATACCATCTGTATGTCCACTCAGTGTCTCCTCCTCCCTGTATGGCACATCTGAAAGTAAGCTTGTCCATTGTACACAAGTGTATCAGGCTTTATGGACACCACAACTTTAGGACTCCCTGTAAAAACGTTCTAGTGTTTGTTACGTCAGGAGACATATTGTGTGTGTGTGTGTGTGTCTCTGTGTGTGTGAGCACGCGCTCTTTCTCCATCTCATGCTCTCTCTCTCGCTCTCCCTGTTTCACTCTCACAGGTTGCTCCGCCCAAATTCGACGTTCTGCACCGGGATTGGAGAGGAGAATATTGGGCGTTGATTTAAAAGAACGATGTGTCTACGGTGAATGAGGAATGAGGATATGGTGTGTCTGTGATTGTGTACATACCTTTGAATATCAAATATCTGTGAGATCGCTTGCTTGTTGTGTTGTGAGTGGTAGAATCTGTGTTGTCCCATTCCCACGTTTTGTTTTCTGTTGTGTCTGAGTGTACGCCTCCATTGTAAATATCTTCCATTTGTAAATAGCACATTTCTACTAATCACGAAAGCAGTAGGGACTGGGTGCCATTTATTTTGGGTGTATCTTTTGTTCACTGTGTTTACCTTAATTAGGGATTCAGGTAAGACTCTGTATTTTCTTTTGAACTACCTTTTTTTTTTTACCCTGAAGACATTGGCTTTCTTAGTGAATGTTTGTTTTGGATTATCCTGCTTTCTTTCATGTAATCATTCAATTTGTAGATATCAAAGATTTGAAACCTTATCTTATTTTTATTTTTGTTTATACTTTCGTTTGTGTTACACCTCGACCCTAGACCGGGGTCGTAACAGTGTTAATAAATCATATATAAAGTAAACCCTGAGTGTACAGAGGTGAACAGAATCATTTAATCGATATTGTTGCTCAGTCTTTTCTAATTTTATCACACTATTTATCAGAAGTAAAAAATTATTCTTAAAACAAAGCAGCAAATAAAGGGTGTGTGAATGCACCAAGAGCACAAAGTAAAACTAAACGCGAAATAAACTGATATCAGAGTAAAGGTTAAAGGGATTTCCTTTCTGCTAAATAAAATGGTATTGATAAAAATCTTAACAAATTGACAAATCCTGCATGGTACAGTACAAACACAACCTTCTCAACTCCAATTAAATATCAAACATGTACACAGAATATAGAGAAAATATAAATATATAAATCACCTTGAGCATGTGGCACTGGTATAAGTGAAATCAGCACTAAAAAGAGAACAGAAACAGAACATGATGAAAACATGGAAAAGATTCAGTGTGTGATTGAAAACGTCAGGGTTCTGCATGTAACCCTGTTCCCTGAGAAGGGAACGAGAAGTTGCATTTAGCATAACAGTATCTGTGCGCCCTGCGCGTGATGGGGTATCTGAAGCTTGTGTAAAATCATGCCTCTACATATCATGATCATGGCCTACCATGATCAGGTGACGTGACAATTTAGCGTGTTGCATCAGCCGCCAGCCTCTATTATCTTGTGAAGACATAATTCACAGGCCTGACCTGGCAAGACAGTGCTATGTATCGTCTCGTTCCCTTCTCAGGGAACAGGGTTACATGTGTAACCCCAACATTCCTTTTCAAAAAGAACTTCGATGTTGCATTTAGCATAACAGTATGGAAACGGGAATACCCACTCCGTCATACTGAGGGTACGGCCTGTTCAAAAATACGCAAGCCCGTGGGTCACTGCAAGACACTCAAGCCCGGGGTAGAATATCCAGGCTGTAATAATGAATGAATTTGTATGGCGTAGACCACCCTGCAGCCACACACACATCCTGCAAGGATACCCCTTTGGAAAAAGCCTTCAAGGAGGCGACCGCCCTAGTGGAATGAGGTCTTATGCCCAGAGGCATGGTGAGACCGCGCGTGTCATAATCCCTAGAGATTGCTTCCACTATCCAAGTAGAGATACGCTGCTTTGACCCAGCATCACCTTTCCTGTCGCCGCAAAAGCAGACCAGTAGCTGCTCCGACTTACGCCACTGGCCAGAGCGGTGGACGTAAGTAGAGAGACCTTCCTGGACAGAGCAGGTGCATCCTCTCTTGTTCCGGTGTGAGGAACAGCGGAGGGCAGAAAGCCTGCAACACCACAGGGTGGGCAACCGATGTAGGCACTTTAGGAATATAATCTGTCCCAGGATACAGGAAGGCCTTGACTAATCAAGAGGTAAAGTCAAGGCAGGAAGGGGCAAAAGAGAGAGCTTGTAGACCTCCCACTCACTTGAGAGATGCCAGGGCCAGTAAAAGAGCTAACTTTAGAGTCAGAAGCTTCTCAGAGGCTGACTCTAAGGGCTCAAATGGGGCCCCTGACTGACCTTCCAAGACCACAGAAAGGTCCCAAGAAGGTACTCGCGGCCTGCAGAAGGGTCTCAGCCGTCTGGCACAACGCATGAACCTCGAAGTTAGAGGATGTTGCCCCACAGAGGCTCCATCAACAGGGGCATGGCTGGCTGAAATGGCTGCCACGTAGCCCTGATTGAAGAAGGAGCCACTCTGCTGAGACACTTGCAAAAACTCCAGGACTGTAGTTATTGCACAGTTCACTGGGTCTGGCTGACGTTCCTCACACCACAAGACAAAAAGCTGCCACTTGAGTGCATACAATTTCCTTGTCGATGGTGCTATAGCGTTTAACAGTCTCTATAACCTCAGTTGTGAGACCAGAATCTGATCCATAATGCTGCTGCGTGCCTCATCTTCAACCAGCCCAAGACAACCCATATCACACCCCTCTTCATCTCCCTCCACTGGCTTCCTGTAGCCAACCGCATCAAGTTCAAGACCTTGTCAGGAACAGCACCCTCCTGGGTCTACAGTGGATCCCTGTGGATGGAAATCTCCCGAAGAGTGCCAAATTATCTCGCAGAACCATATTCGAGCTGGCCAATAAGGTGCTACTAGCAGACTGTCTTGGCGAACTCTCGCTAGAACTTGTGGGAGCAGAGTGATGGGGGGAACAGCATACAGATTTGACCTCGGCCACATGTGCACCATGGCGTCCACCCTCAAAGTGTTTGGAAGGAGTGAGGGTGAACTACAGCGGGCCATGTGTTGTCTCCTCAGACGCGAACACATGCCATCCCACTTGGCCAATAGTCTCCCAAGGTATAGCTTTATTTTGCTCAGTGTTGATAGGATTGACACTACACATGTTGGGGAACGCCCTCATCGTAGTGGAATCCTCTAACCCTAGAAAAGTTGTCCAATGCACCGGGGCTCTTCATGTGGGCAAGAACAACATCTCGATGTTGAAACGCCAGTACCCCGGATCGTGCAAGAATTAACCAGTCATCCAGGTAGTTTGGTACACATATGCCCTGGAGTCCCAATGGAGCCAGAGTGACATCCATGCACTTTGTGAAGGTGTGAAGGGATAAAGCTAGTGATATTCCTATGTGAAAATATGCACCTTTTAGATCTATCACCACAAACCAGTTCTCGAACTGAATCTGTGGCACGATAAGTTTGAGTGTCAGGATCTTGAACCTGTATGTCCGAAGAGTATGGCTCAGATGACACAGATATAAAATTGGCCGCATACTACCATCTTTTTTGCAGACCAGGAAATAATGACTGTAAAAACCTCCCTCCCTTAGGGAACGGGGTACATGTTCTATGGCCCCATTGTCCAAAAGGGAACTTACATCCTGCACTAACGTCGGGCTCTGGTCTGTGCTGATTACTGTGCTGAGCACACCTGTGAACAGGGGGGTCGAGCTATAAACTGGACCCAGTAAACTTCTCTACGGTTTTCAGAACCCATGAAGATACATATGACAGCATTTTGCACGCTGCCCGATGGTCTTTTAGTGACGTTAACTATTCCACATTATATTGGAGGGAAAGCATCAGATTTTAGTTGCCCTGTGACAGCTCACTGTCCAGAGAACACTGAAAACTTGGGGACCGCCTTGGCTAGGGGAGGCCCTACACTAGCACTGGGGGCTACCTGCCCTAACAACCTCATGTCCCCTGATACATCCCTCCACGGCCCCTCAGGACCTCTATTATTTGCCTGCTTGGCCTTTATGACTATCCTCATATCAGGCGTAGCAGACCGTGACTGTGGCCGCCCGGTTCCCCGGGCTGTCTGCGGCGGGTTGCCAGGCTGCCATAATCGCCTTCTGGGTCTCCCTCACACTAGTGCTGGCCCAGGCTCCACTAGTGGATGTTTGGGTGAGCTCGAGACAACAGGGAAGGAACTGGAGGGAAGGGAGTTTCTGCAGTGTGAGGGATTTACTTTCACTGGCTCATCCAGCCTCCCCTAGCCAAGGCGGTGATGAAACAGGAGCAAGCTGTAACACAGTTCTTGAATTCTTTCTCACTTATTACTTACCTCTCTTTTCCTCTAAAAAAGGAATTGAAACGTTATGAGATTTTGAGAAAATATTGAGTAGAAATTAAGCATTTTTGTCAAACAAACAACAGACATGCAGTCTCGCTGAAGATAATAAGGCGGGCGGCGTGTTTCACAGGTGCCATATATATATATATATATATATATATATATATATATATATATATATATATATATATATATATATATATATATATATATATATATATATATATATATATATATATAAAACATGCGACACACTTAATTGACACGTCACCTGATGATGGCAGGCCTATAAGTAGAGGCATGATTTTACACAAGCTTCAGATACCGGTCACGTGCGCAAGGCGTTCCCAGACTTTTATACTAAATGCAACGTTGAAGTTCCCTTTGAACAGCACATTTTAGATACACAGATCTCAACATATTAAATTATAGATAAATCTAACCATTTGAAATAAATACAATATGTTGAGTATATATATATATATATATATATATATATATATATATACAAACATAATCAGTGTCGTAATAGCTGACGGCTGAGGGCAATTCAGACACACGTGAAACAACAACCAATGACAGAACAGGGAGGAGTCATAACAGAAACATAACAAATGCATGTGTCCAAATGTCACGATTGTCAACAAAGAAAAAGCAGGTGTTCGCGCACCTTGCTCCGAATGCGCGTCTACAAAGCTCAACAGTGCACTGCTTAAAGGGGAAATCGTGACAATCGTGTTCATGGCTTCATTTTGGTCAGTAAATTGAGGATTATTGTATTGACTGGAAATTCAGCAAACTAGTCATTTTAGATACGACTACACACACTTTGTCTCCAAAAGTCACTACTACACATACTTTGTCTCCAACAGTCACTACTACACACACTTTCTCTACAAACATGAAGTTGCTGATTTTTACTTTGACCAACTTTAGTACATTAAGCCCTGTAGATAATAATATAGTAATATCAGATCAACGATAACAAGGTTTTACTTCCCTTCAAGAGACTGAAGTAATTTAATTAATTTATTCATCAAAGCATCAACTTCTACACTAGATCCCTTACCTACATGTCTCTTTAAACTCATTATTCCAGAAGTAATCAAAGCCCTTCAAAAAATAATAAATTCTTCTCTTAGCACTGGTTATGTACCTAAATAATTTAAATTAGCAGCTATCAAACCCCAGACTTAAATAAAACTGACCTTGACCCCTGTCAACTGTCCCGCTATAGGCCAATATCAAATCTCCCCTTTATCTCCAAGATCTTAGAAAAGTGTCACGGTTTCCCCATTAAGCAGCGGGCGGGAGAGCATGTTATCGCACGGATATGAGCAGGCACCTGCTCATGAACAAGCACCAGCTTTTCCTTTGTTGACAATCGTGACATTTGGACATGTATGTTTGTTATGTTTCTGTTATGTCTCCTCCCTGTTCTGTCATTGACTGTTCTTTCACGTGTGTCTAGATTGGTGCATCTCCTAGCACAAGGCGTGTTATAAAAGAGAAGATACTTAGATTAGAATTGTTAAGATACTTAGTTATGTCCCTTACCATAGTTAACCACAGTCATAGTCTATGTATGTCATGTTCCATGTTTAGCTTTGTGCATTTAGTTCACGCTGGTTTCTCCGCTCCCAGTTCATAGTCATAGTTTATGTTTCATGTTTTGTATCTCGACCCTGTTTTCCGTGACCTTGATTCCTGCTTTGCCCCATTTATGCCTGTTTGCCGATCTTCTGACCTTTTGCATGTTTTGGATTACATTTATGGATTACGATTTGGATTTACCTGCCTGTGTCTCTCTTAAATAAAACTGTCAAACTGCATTTGCATCTGTGATAACTTCATTACGTCACGAGACAAAAAGGATGTAGCACAGAAGCTATGCTCATATCTACATAAGAATAACGTTCCTGGATGGCCTTTCGGTTTCATCATGAGCAGCAGTAAAATACCTTGGTGTGATTATTGATTCCAGTCTTTCATTTGACACTCATGTAGATAATATTACTAGGATAGCCTTCTTTCATCTCAGAAATATTGCTAAGATAAGAAATATAATGTCACTGCATGATGCAGAAATATTAGTTCATGCTTTTGACACCTCTAGGTTGGATTATTGTAATGCCTTACTGTCTGGATGTTCCAGTAGGAACATAAACAAACTCCAGTTAGTCCAAAATGCAGTTTCTAGAGTCCTTACTAGAACTTGAAGATTTGACCACATCACCCCTTATTCACACTGCATTGGCTCTCAGTTAAATTTCACATTGATTATAAAATACTATTGTTGCAAGATAAGACAACGAAGAGAAGATTCACACACTGGTAGTCATCCGCGAAGTGCACAGCTCTTTTCTCTGTGACAAACACAGTCTCTGCTCCTCCAGTCAGCTGTTCGCTAACTTATAAGCAAAGTCCACATGTCCCTTAGTCCGAGTCTTAACAGCTAGCTCTTAGCTATTATACTCTTTCAGCGGTAATATAACATCTCTCCGAGGTTATAATCTCCACAGATAGATTATTACACCACTACAGTTACATATAGTGCTCTGGTCGACCACTTAACTTGCAGTCGTGGCAATTGAAAGAAAGAAAAACCCACAGCTGGCAAATCCACATGCACACACTTCCCTCCCTCTCCCTCTTGCTGTTTTTTCCCCTCGACCTCCCGGTCACCTGTAACTCCCTCCTGATTGGTCTGTTAAAACAACAAATCAAACTGACCCATTTTACATCCACTCCCAAACACACAGGTAGTATAACATCACACATAACATCTTTAACCCTTTAATTCTATTAAATAACTTTTTCTTTGAATAAATCAACTTAAACAAGGGCACTATTTTTCACCTCGCTACATCCTCCCCTTTCTAACTGTCTGCATGTCCTCATGAGACATTAAACTATGCAGTAACCTACTAAGTTATGAAAGGATGTTGACTAGGATTCCAACTCTAACATCCTAGTTTAATAATAATGCCTTTATGTACAATGGTAATAGGCTGATCTCTAGCTTTCCCTGGCTCATCATAAGTCAGCCGAATTACTGGTTTCACTTGCCTCTTAGAACTAGTTCTAGATCTAGGATCCCTAGTTATCTTTGGGGTATTCTTTGTCTTAGCTTTAAGAGTATTAATAGGAGTGGGATACCTGTCGAGATCTAGCTCAGATTCAGACTGGTCCGAGTCAGTGGTGTTGGAACTAGCCACGTCATCTGATTGATCATCTTCCTCCCTTGGGTCATAGGTATCACGACTATTATGCTCCTCAGGATCAGAGACTTCATCATTCTGTTCCTGGATGGATATCTTTTCTACCTCTCTTGGCTCATGAACAGAGAGCTCCTGTTCATCGTTACTGTAATCCGTTGCAGTGGACTCACCATAGCTCCTCCTTTCTAAGAGCTGATACAGGTAATCTCTGTAGGATCAATAGGTGCTTTCATGCTCCACTTTTGAAGATGAATCGGATTCCTCTTGGCTCACTTTGGGTTTTGTTTCCCTTGGTTGTCTGTTCCTCAGTAAATGTGCCTTGGGTTTAGCTGGTGTCTCCTTTCGAACCTTGCCATCCGGCATTCTCAGGGACTGACTAATGGGTAAGAGATGGTCTCTATGCAGCGTCCTAACTCCACCTATTCCCTCCTCAGGCTTTGCACTGTTACGACACGACGAAATTGGCACACCAGCTCACAACATGTAGTGCTGCCCAGGGACATGGCGAAGGACTACACTTCCCAGTCATACCCGCGCTTGAGTTCGCCGCTTGAGCTATAATTACTAACACCTGCGGACACCTAAGGTTATATAAGGGCCTCCCTAGCATTAGCCGCTTGCGAAGAAAATGCTCAGCAGCCTCGTCTCTGTTGGTTTACCAAGCCGATTTTCTTAGAAGTGTTTTCCCTGGTGCTCAACTTAACGCTCGTCTTACACTACGCATTTACCTACGACCCTGATTCATAGCTTACCTGCTCTGTCCAGATTCGATTCTCGTTTGGCGTTCATCCTCACTTCATCTTTCTGCTCGCCCGCGCTTGTCTCCATCTACGCTTCGTAACATACACAGCATACAGGTAAATTGGGTAGTTTTCCTACCACCACATGTGGCACAGCACTCCAGCAGCTGTCAAGCTTGTGTTTGCCTTTAAGCCCCAGGTTTCTCAGTAGCACTCGGTCTCCGATGTCAATGGTCTGATCATATTCACTTTTATTTTGAGTATGTGTCTTATCTGCCGATTGGCTGGCTAAGTGATAGGCTCTTTGCAGATCTCCTTTCAACTTCTCCACATACTTTGAATAGTGCCTGTCACCTGTTCTATCAGGTGAGTGTCACGTATCTGGGAACTCTGGACTCCATTTCCCATCAGCCACTGCAATGCACCACATGACCACATGCACCACAACTGCAACTGATCCACGTTTCTGGTTAATGAGCACCCATGTGTATATATAGTCTTTGTCTTCACTCTCTCCTTGTCTGAGACTTCTGTCTTTCATGTCAGTGTGTTTTGTTTCTTGCCATAGTATCTTGCCAAGTTGTCTTAGTGTTTGTCTAGTAGTCTATTTGTTTACATTAAATGTTTAAAATCTGCAACTGCTTCTGCCTCAACCTCAAATCGTGACAGAACGGAAGACCTTTACATAGAAGCAGCAGATTGCCCCGATGGACGACTGGTACAATGCCTATGCGGAGTGGTATCTCAAGATAACGGAGCAGGGGAGAAGGTCGAGGGTACTGATATCTCAGAGTAGCCGCATACTCAGAATACCATCGCGGTACAGTGCATGCACCATACCACACCCGGCGTTCGTTGTAGAATATGCAAAGTTACATATGAGTATATGCTCATAGATGAGACCGAATCCCGCCCTCCCTTCCCTCTTCTGGATGTCACTCTGCCTTCCCGTTCAGCTGAGGTCGTCATGCAGCCGTCCCGTTCAGCTGAGGTCGTCGCGCAGCCTTCCTGTTCATCTGTGGACGCCGCTCAGCATCCCTGCTCAGCTGTGGATGTCGCTCTACCTTCCCGTTCAGATGAGGTCGTCACGCAGCCGTCCCGTTCAGCTGAGGTCGTCGCGCAGCTTTCCTGCTGTTCATCTGTGGACGCCGCTCAGCATCCCTGCTCTGCTGTGGACGTCGCTCTGCCTTCCCGTTCAGCAGAGGTCGTCACGCAGCCGTCCCTTTCAGCTGAGGTCGTTGCGCAGCCTTCCTGTTCGGCTGTGGACGCCGCTCAGCATCCCTGCTCGGCTGTGGACGTCACTCTGCCTTCCGGCTCGGCAGTAGACGTCGCTCTTCCTTCCACATGCACCACAACTGCACCTGATCCACGTTTCTGGTTAATGAGCACCCATGTGTATATATAGTCTTTGTCTGCACTCTCTCCTTGTCTTTCGTTGTCTGAGACTTCTGTCTTTCATGTCAGTGTGTTTTGTTTCTTGCCATAGTATCTTGCCAAGTTGTCTTGGTGTTTGTCTAGTAGTCTATTTGTTTACATTAAATGTTTAAAATCTGCAACTGCTTCTGCCTCAACCTCAAATCGTGACAGTGAGGTTCCGAAGCACAGGTCAACTGGCAGTCTGGCTTCTCTGCTGAACATCAGTAAGTACGGTAAGTAACCCGTTGCATCGCATTTCATACTGTTGTATGCATGGACTACATATGGCACGTGTTTATTCCAAGAACGTTTCTTATCCTGCCCTAAGGTTGCAAGCATGGAAAGCAGAGTGCGGTTGAATCTTTCTGGCTGAGGGTCTCCTTGAGGATGATATTGCGGGTTCGAGATTTCCGCACCACCAGGATCATCAAGAGCTCTCTTATTAACCTGCTCTCAAAATCTCGTCCTTGGTCTGAATGTATTCTGGTGGGCAGACCTTAATGCACAAAGTACTTCTCCACCAAAATTTTGTCTACGGTGAGCGCCTTTTGATTTTTCATAGGAAACGCCTGTGCGTATCTCGTAAAATGGTCCGTCACCACTAAAACATTGCTAATCCCCTTTGAGTCAGGTTTCATGGACAGGAAATCAATGCAAACCAGATCCATAGGACAATTGCTTACAATCTGATGCAAAGGAGCAGTTTTTGTAGGGTGTCTTGTGCATGACACACTCTCCACAATTCTTGACCTACTGTTCAGTATCTGCAGCCATCTTAGGCCAATAGAACCTACTCCTTAACAGGTCTGTGGTCCGCTTCGCTCCTATATGACCCATGTCATCATGCAAGGAGTATAGAACAACCCCTCTGAACTTGGCAGGCAGCATGAGCTGAGTTACAAGCTCGCCTGAGTATTTCTTGCTTGTCTGTTGCAGCAGTCCATCCTTCAGCACAAGACGGTCCTTTTCAGCATAAACTCAGGGTCAGTAGTTTCTTTTTTTGGCCACTTTCCTTGCTGCAATGCTTTGATCACTCTCCGTAGGTGTTCATCCTTCCTCTGAGCCTCTATCAAATCAGCTTTGGCCATCTGTTTCAATGAAAGTAAGTCAAGTTGAGTAGGGAAAGCATAGACATCAGGTTTGCACACAGTGGAGGGTCCCAGCTGATCACAGCATTTTGGTGGAATACCAGATGACTCAGTAATGCAGACCCGCTGACAAATGGACTTTACTCCACTCTGAGGTATCTCCACCCATGTTCCTCCATCCACCTCATCAGCCATATTTCTGGATAACAGGTCAGCGTCAATGTTATTCTTGCCAGGCCGATACTGAATATCAGTCATAAGTGGCTAAAGTGGCCAGCCAGCAATGTCCTGTTGCGTTAAGCTTGGCTGTTGTTAGCACATACGTAAGTGGATTATTGTCTGTACATACAGTAAATTCAGCTCCATATAGATAATCGTGGAATTTATCCACGACCGCCCCTTTAGTGCTAAAAATTCAAGTTGGTGAATTGGGTAGCGCTGTTCAGTGTCACTCACTTTTCTGCTGGCAAATGCCACCGGCCTTAGTCCTTCTGGGTGTTCTTAATAAAGTATGGCACAGAGCCCTTTTAAGCTTGCATCGGTGTTGAGAAAGTAAGGCTTGTTGGCATCTACAAAAGCTAACACTGGCGCATTGGTAAGGCACTGGATGATCTGATGAAAAGCGTCAGTACAAGCCTGGTCCCACTGGTCACCAAATGGCTCAGACTCTTTGAAATAGGTCTTTGTCTTCTGTTTATCTTACTACTTTCCCTTTTGCGTGGGTGCATAACCTTTAGTGAGTTTGGTGAGGGGTCTGACAATAGCTGAATAGTTAGCTATAAACCTCTGTTAATATCCACAGAATACCGGGAAAGACTTCAAAGACTTTAGATCCGTGGGCCGAGGCCAGTGGGTGACAGCCTCAACGTTTCTGGGATCTGTACCAATGCCCTCTGCAGATACTATATGCCCCACATATTCTACCTTAGGTTGGAAAAAACTGGTATTTGTCTAGAGAGAGCTTTAGTCCTTCCTCCTCCAGTCTGCCCAGCCTTAAGAAGTCTCTCTTCATGTTCCTCCAATGACTTTACAAAGACTATTAGGTCATCTAGGTATACCAGTACCTGGAGAAGGTTCATGTCACCCACTGCTTGCTCCAACAGTTGTTGGAACGTTGCTGGGGCTCCAGTGATGCCCTGCGGCATTCTTTCAAACTGATAAAACCCTAGTGGGCAGATGAAGGCCGTTTTTTTCCTTATCAGATTCTGACATTGCAATCTGGTAATATCCACTTTGCAAGTCTAAGACTGAAAACCACTTGCTCCCTGACAAGCAGTCAAGCACATCATCAATGCGGGGAGTGGTATACTGATCTGGAACGGTTAGACTATTCAGTGTTCTGTAGTCTATGCGCATTCTGACACTTCCATTCTTCTTTCTTGCTATGACTATTGGAAAGGCATATGGGCTACGAGACTCCTTGATAATACCAGCTTTCAGAAGATCTTGTAAGTATCTTCGTACATCTTCAATATCTGCTGGTGCTAATCTCTGTGACCGCTCTCGGAAAGGTCTTGTGTCTGACAGTCTGATATGATGCTCTACACCCTACACTAGTCCCACATCCCAATCATGTAGAGAAAACACACTGGCTTGTTGTGCCAGCTTTCATCTGAGTCTAGCTTTCCACTGTTCAGGGATGGGTGAATCCTCAAAGTTGACGAAATGGGGGTCAAACTCTGGTAAAGTCACATCTATTTTGTATGCAGGTTTTGGCTGAAAAGCTGTCATCACTGAATCAGCAGAGCACAGGTTACTAATGATTGTCCCAACTTGGAGAACGGTATTTCTCATTGACTCATTGTGCATCAACACAGTGAAGTGCTCTCCATTTACTTCTGAACTATGCACTACCATGGGTTGCAGCAGTACCACAGCTGGCAGCGGGACCGTTTGTGATGCTTCCACCATCAGCACTTTGTTGTCCAAGAGCTTCTCTAACTCTACCCTACATACAGCATGGCAGTTACCACCAGTAGGTAAGGCCAAAGGGCCAGGCCCCATCCACTTGACCCATCCTACTTCCTCTTCTCCTCCCAGTCCACTGGTGCCACCCTCTGGACTGGGTATTCAGTTCGGATACCTAAAGTTTGCGCTATATCCAGCCCGTTTGCCTCTTTACACAGTTTAGCCAACCGCTTGAAGAGACTGGCATTGGTGCCCAGGATAATCGGAATCTGGTCTGGAGTTCTAGGGCCAGGACAGATAAGGGCGAGGACTGAAATGGACTCTTGGGACCCAGTATCACTGTCTGGAAACTCCATGTCTACTACTACATATCCAAGATAGGGATAACTAGTTTCACTTAGACCCCATATAGCCAGGCCAGATACAGGATGAATCATGACATTTGACAAGTACTGCTAATACCAGTCCTCAAAGATGATTGTTACTTGTGAGCCATTATCCAACAAAGCACTACACCGTTGGCCATTCACTCTCAAGTGCACTATGGCGGATGGACCTATTAACCCTTGGGGAATGTCTTTACCTCCGATTGACGTCACCTCACTTTTCTTGACTGAGCATATGGTACCAGTACTGTCATTGTCTTGGTTTCGTGATTGTCCCTCTTTGGCTTTCTTGAGAGAACAAATTAGTTTTTTAATGACTCTGTTCTGATTTTCTGCACTCTGACACTTGTTGGCAAAATGTACATTTTCACCACACCGGTAGCAGATGCGTTCTTCTGAGTCTCTAAAAGGCTTATATGGCTTTTGGCTGTGTTGAGCAGGTTTTAATGGTTCGACCCTCAATGTATTGGTCGGCATACCAGCGGCGTTAGTCACTTTAGATGACATGTTCCACTGTAACCTTTTGACTTGTTTTTTCAAAGCTGCTACCTATTTAGTTTCACGGCTTTCAGCCACAGGCATTTTGGATACTGGACTAGTCCCATTATTGTCTGCCATTTCTTGATGGGGCTTTGATGTCATTGAGGCGAACCTCGACTTCAGCTCTTTAATCTCTGCTTTCAAACTCTGTAAATCAGTCAGACGACTGTCCACATCTGGGTTAGCATGAACTCTATCTGCAAACAAATTAACCTTGACTCTAGCGGCAGCGAACGCCTCTTCAGCCCGAATCTCAGCCAGCAACTCTAAAAACGTTGGAGGATTCTGCTTTCTTTTCATTAGTTTTAGCTGAACTAGCATCAGATCCGAAAGTACGACACTCCGAAGTAGCTGCTCTACTCTGGCTGTATCCACATGACTGGCAGGAAGACCCCCTTTACTAACCATCTTTGTCAGAGACTGCTCTAATCACCTCAGGAAGTCTGAAAGTTTCTTTCTTATATTGGCCTTGCTGCAATATCCTAAAATCAAAGTAGAGGTCTTCACCTGATTCAGCTGTTCCAAATGCACTCTCAATAGCATCCAAGCATTTTTGAGGTTTAACGTCGGCATCAGCTGTCTGCACAGCTTTTACTACAGCGAGAGCTGGCCCTTTAAAGCTTTCCATAATAATCTGTCGTTTTTCTTTGGCAGAGCAGTCACTCTCTTCCACAGTCAAGCAAGCCTGTTCGATCCAATGCTCCAACATTTCATCCTCTGCAGGAGCTGGTAAGGTGCCAGAAAACATCCTCAGGCGACAATAACTACTAATCTCTCCTGAAGGCTTCTCTATTTGGGTCAACAGGTCACCAACAGCCCGAATGATGGACTCAGCAGAGCCACTAGATGTTGATGCTTCAAGCAGGACTTTCAATGGAGTCCGTGCATCTTCATCTAAAGCGGAAGCTTCCGTTGCCATGAAGATAGGCCAAGCCTCATCGGTATGGGTGTGCATTACTTCATACGGGACCTTGGTTGGATCAATCTTCTCTTTACATTCACACAGTACTGTTTGTCGGTCAAGTGTTGTATTTAACTTTCTTCCTCTAACTCGCACTCGTCCCAAAGCCTTGATAGTTTTTCAATTTGAGCTACTTCAAACTCTTTGGAGACAACTGCTAGCAATGTGTGGGTTTGATCGAGAGACTCCCCTTTACATCACTCTCTAAGCTCTTTCACCAGCTCTAATTTCACTGACTGAAGTTCCATGGTAATCTACTTTTGCCTATTACGGAATTGTGGTTGGGAACTCTCTCTCTTCTTCTCTCTCTCTCTCTCTCTCTCTCTATATATATATATATATATATATATATATATATATATATATATATATATATATATATATATATATATATATATATATATATATATATATATATATATATATATATATATATATATATAGAGAGAGAGAGAGAGAGAGAGAGAGAGAGATATCCCAGCAGTGCCTCCAATTTAGGTAGCGCCCCTTTCGTGTAGTATCTTTACTTGGGGGAGGTACCCTGAGTTATTTTCTATTTATGAACAGAAATACCAACCACTGGTTAAACCTTTAACCTTTTTTACTAATGTGGACAAATATTTAACATAGAAAGCTCAGTCAACAAACATTCAACTACAGTTTAAACTTATTAAGGGACTTTGAAACCTGTATATAAGTTTTAAATGTCCCAGATTAAACAACAGAAAATGTATGCACAACACTCAAAAGACAAGCTGTCAGAACAGTTCCCTGTTACAGGCCTGAATGAAGCTGGTGTGCATAGAAGCCTCAAACAAAATGGCTGCTTCACCATGAGGGCAAGAACAAAAAAAATGGTACCTGGATACAAATGGGGTCACAGTCAGGCAAGCTCGTTGCAATAGAAGAGAAGATTCACACACAGGTAGTCATCCGCGAAGTCAACAGCTCCTTTCTCTGTGACAAACACAGTCTCTGCTCCTCCAGTCGACTGTTTGCTAACTTATTAGCAAAGTCCACGTGTCCCTTAGTCAAAGTCTTAACAGCTAGCTCTTAGCTATTATACTCTTTCCGCAGTAATATAATGTCTCTCCGAGGTTATAATCTCCACAGACAGCTTACACCACTACAGTTACATATAGTGCTCTGGTCAACCACTTAACTAGCAGTCGTGGTAATTGAAAGAAAGAAAAACCCACAGCTAGTGAATCCACATGCACGTGCTTCTCCCCCTCTCCCTCCCTCTTGCTGTTTTTTTCCCTCGACCTTGTCCTGTAACTCCCTCCTGATTGGTCAGAAAGCTTATGTTCCAGGGTGCAATCATGTCTATTACCTTTTGGTTCTCCCCTTCAGTTATGCTGTCATTGCTATTCTTCCTGGAGTCCCTGCTTGCACTCATGCAAAGTACATGGTCCTAAACTATTATGGGACAATAAGCATACCTAATAATCTCTCACTCTCTTTCCCTCTCTCTTTCTATCATGCTACACATGATACTACTTAGATACCAGTGATCCTGATGTGATCTGCTCTCTGGACCTGACTGATTCATCCTTATGCCCTACTTCTGGTTGGAGTTCTCATTAATTGGAAGTTACATGCCCCTGTTGAGGATGGCCCCACATGGTGCAGCCTAAAGATCACTGAGATTACTTAAAATAAGAGAAGAGAAGAGACGAGACGAGACGAGAAGAGAAGAGAAGAGAAGAGAGGAGAGGAGAGGAGAGGAGAGGAGAGGAGAGGAGAGGAGAGGAGTGGAGTGGAGTGCAGTGCAGTGCAGTGCCCTGCGATGGACTGCCACCCTGTCAAGGGTATACCAAGCCTTGTGCCTGATGCTCCCTGGGATAGGCTCCAGGATCCCCGCGACCCTGAGAAAGCAGTAAGCGGTTCATTGTGTATAGTGACAACAACCCGCTCACGTATTTCCTGTCCACTGCAAAACTGAACGCAACCACTTCCAGGTGGGTTGCAGAGTTGGCTGATTTTCATTTCACAATAAAGTACAGACCAGGGAAAGAGAACAATGATGCAGATGCTTTGTCAAGGATGCCACTAGATGCAGAGTCTTCGATGAGAGAATGTTCTGATGAGTTGCCACCTGATGCCATCGCTGAAACCATTCAAGCCGTTGAGGTTCAAGAAGTGACCCTGCCGTTTTCAGCCATATGTATGTCAGTCTTCACCGAAAGTGAGATAACCACTGCATCAGTCAGTCCTATACCAAAAGATAAGTTAAGAGTTGCACAAAGATTGGACCCATGCATCTGTCCTGTGATAGATAGTAAACTGTCAGGCTCCAAACAGTTAGCTAGAGAGCTAAAGTCATTCAGCCCAAAGACAAAATGCCTGTTCAGAGAATGGGAAAAGCTGACAGTAGACAATGACGCCATTCTGTACAGGAAAACCAAAACCAACAAACAGTTGGTCCTACCAGAACAGTAAGGAAAAGTACTGGAAGAGTTGCACAATAACATTGGACACCTAGGTGCTGACCGCACAGTATCTCTAGTACGTGAAAACTTCTTCTGGCTCTATATGCAATCTGATATTGAGCACTACAGTATGTGACAAAAGCTTACATCTCAAGCAGAAAAAGCCATGTCATGAAATGAGAGCTCCCTTCACAAATATTGTAACAACACAGCCATTTGAACTCGTATGTATTGATTTCCTCCATCTCAACCGATGCAAAGATGGATATGAGTACATCCTTGTCATTGTTGACCATTTCACCTGTTTTGTTCAAGCATATGCCACCACGTCAAAGTCAGGGAAAACTCCTGCAAATCTCATCTTCATTGACTTTGCTTTCAAGTTTGGGTTTCCCTCCTGCATTCATCATGACCAAGGGGGAGAGTTTGAAAATCAGTTGTTCACTCACTTAAAGAAACTCAGTGGCATAGCCAGGTCCAGAACAACGCCATATCACCCGAAGGGGAATGGCCAAGTGGAGCAAATGAACAGAACATTGTTGCAAATGCTTAAGACGCTGACTGAAGCACAGAAATCAAACTGGAAATAGTCTCTGAACAAACTGGTCTATGCCTATAACTGTACCCATTGGGAAGTGACCTGTTACTTGCCATTTTATCTGCTGTTTGGGAGATCTCTTAGGCTTCCAGTTGACATGCTGTTCGGACAGTACACAGAGTCAGGATCCAGTCAACCAGACTATGTGGAGAAATGGAAACGGGGTATGGAGGAAGAATATGCCATTGCAAATTAGAATACTCAGAAAGCTGAAATGAGTAAAAGGTATTACGATACCAAAGTGGGGAGTTCAGTGCTAAAGCCTAGTGAGTGGGTCCTGATCAAATACCTGACACCAAGAGGAGAACCAGGTAAACTCTGTGGCTACTGGGAAAATACAGTTCACACAGTGGTGAGACAAATTGGATCTGAACTGCCGATTTATAAAGTGAGACCAGAAAAGGTTAAGGGACGTTCCAGGGTCCTGCTCATGTCCTGTGATCACTAACCTTTTGAGACACAGCCTGAAGTAACTAAAAATGACAAAAGTAAACAGAAAAGAATGCACATGCGTGTCACAGTCAGAAGACTCAGATGAAGACAGTGGAGTTGAATATGACCTTTATTATGAGCCAAATCCGGTCCCTACACCATCAGCAGTAACTACTGAGAGACATGTTAAGCAAGAGAGACATCCTGAACATGAGCCTGAACCAGTAGAACAGAGATTTGAACTAGCAGTCCCTGTTGCCAGGCCAACACAGCCTCTCATTTTAGTTCAGCCGGAAGAGCTCATTATACCTGAAAACATGCCGGATGAGGAGATGAACGTACCTGCAAAGAATCTGCCTGATTCACCAGATGCCTCACCTGAATCAAGCGCTGCTGAACCTGAGGAGGCGACCTACCAGCTATCACAGAGAGAGAGACACCCGCCAAGGCGCATCACCTACGATCAGCTGGGTGCTATGGTATCCAGCCACAGCCGCAGTTGTTGCCTTTCTACCCTGCACCAGGACTGGTCCCATGGTTGCCACCCTTGCAGCCATACTACCTTCAGCTGGACTGTTTATACAGTAGCCAGTCAACAGATATGGACTGTTGACATATTTGAACGGTGACCTTTGACCTAAGCACCAGCTTACAGAAGACATCTTGAGAGATTGTTTAAACGACAATTGTTTGATTGATTTAATGTCCAGACGACATTTATTTTGTAGGGGAGAGTGTGACAAGTTGAAATGTGATATGCTCTATTCTGTAACAAGGTATAGCAGATTCAAATTCATGATCAGTAATGATAAAAAGTCAAGTTCAATAGTCAAATGTTTAAAAGAGAGAGTTAAAAGAGTGTTTATTTTTCACAAAAAAGTTTTCTGTAGATTGTTAGACATTTTCTCAGTAAGTCTAGTTAAGACTAACATGCTTTTGTTAAACCTTTCTGTGCACAGGAAACTCCACCAGAGTCTGATTACAGCGGCTAAAGACATTTCAGTTAGTCACAACACTGACCTAATTAGTCGAAAGTAAAAATAACATCCGGTCATTTCCTTTCAGCAGCAGTTGACAGCAGGACACAGAAGATCAGCTACAGATTCCAACAACACAGGCTCGTTTACACTCATTAGATTATTTAAACCCTGTGTTTTAAACTTGCTCTACTTGTACTCTTACCTGTTGAACTATCATAGTTACTGAGAGTAGTTACACATCAAACTAAACCCTTCTCATAACAGATATTGATCCACTGATCCACCTGAGCAGTCATGCTGAAGTACACACAATGTCCTAATCACACAATAAGCTCATTACTCAGGACATTCAGACTGCAGATGAACAACTTTATACCCCACCACTCACTCTAATGAAGACACAAAGAGAACATTTACTCACAGAGCATCACAGCGAGTGGACTGAACTCCATCCTGTCTCTATAATGACTGACTGACTGAGCAGTAGTGTGTGTTAAAGACTGACCACTCCTGTTTTTTTTGTTTTTTTTGGGGGGGGGCTTACATTGAAGATTTACATTTACATTTATTCACTTGACAGACGCTTTTATCCGAAGCAACTTACAAATAAGCAAAGCGATAATATCAATATTAATATCAATATTAAGATTTACTTACACAATAAAAGCTATAACAGATTTTACTTTACAAAGATTGATATGTTTTGTTTTAAAGTGTAACACACTGTGTAAAGGTGCTGTGATAATTGAGAGTTGGAGAACATAAATAATAAATAAATAAAGAAACAGAGTGACAGTAGAGGAAGGTGGTACAGGAAATGTTTTATGCCATATGGAGCTTCATTCAGATCTGAAAATGCTTCATCATTATTAGTAAAGAATATATATTAGTCTTTAAACTGTTCCTGCACAAGCAGATTCTTAGTAAAAAAGAAAAGAAAAGGAGAAGTACAAGGAGTTTTACAGAAATGAATATACAAGTCGTTTTTTATATATATAAAAAAAAGTCCCTGTAAATGAGCTGTTACTATAGAAACGATAAGGTATTAGAACGAGTGCATTAATATAAACCTGTGATTTGCAGCTGCACTACTGTCAGAGCTGCTGTTCTAGAAAATTAATCAACACCAATCAGAACTCCGCAGCACTGTGGTGTAATCTGTAATAAAATATTTAGATCAATATGATGTTTGTGTTTTAGTTTTATTGTTACAGTACTTTGTTGTAGCTCATAATTTTAAACTCTCCAATTATCCAATATTATTTTCCAAACAGAACTGAAGAGAATTCAGCAGTATGCAGGTTTGTGAGCTCTTATTGATCACATGATTAAATCTATATTTCTTCACTGTTACACACTGTGCAATGATAAAACTGATGTACGCTGTGTTTCTGTCTCTCAGTGGATGTGACTCTCGATCCTGATACAGCGAATCCTTATCTCATCCTGTCTGATGATGGGAAACAAGTTACAGATTTAGACACGAGGCACTCCCTGATAACCCAGAGATGTTTAATTATTTTGGTTATGTGTTGGGAAAGGAGGTATTCTCCTCTGGGATTTAGGAGTGGCCCGAGAGTCCATTAACAGGAAAGGGGAGATTACATACAGTCCTGAAGATGGATCCTGGTGTGTGTGTCTGAGGAATGAGACTGAGTATAAGGCTCTGGACTCTCCCTCTGTCTCCTTCTCCGTCTCCAAGCTCCTCAGAAGATTATGAGGAGGGTCTGATCTCCTTCTAAGATGTCGATGCAAAATCTCATATTTGCTCTTTCACTGGTCAGACTTTCACTGAGAAACTTTATCCATTCTTCAGCCCCTGCACTAATGATGGAGGTGAGAATTCAGCACCAATGATCATCTGTTAGTCAAATATAATCCTAATTTTCTACTCTTAAAAAGTACTCTTATTCTTAATAAAGATGAAAACCCTGTTAGTATTATCTGGCTTTATGAATTGGATCATTTTCAATCTAAATGCAGTTTCACATTAAAATATAAACATCTGTATCAGTAGAATTTAATTGTAAAATGTAAAATGGTTTTACTGTCACTTTCGTGCTTTTAATATTTGTGATCCAGCTGCATGATAAATAAATGTCAGGGTTTTTTCCCATCCTACCCTTACATTCCCGTCCCTCCATGCTTCTGTCTACGTTCTCACTAGGAAAGACAAAGTAACAGGAGACCATTCATTTTCTATGTACGTGTGCATGGAGCTGCAAACTGATTTTTTGTTTGTTTGTTTGTTTGTTTGTTTTTTGTTTTTTTAATCTTGTCATATACGATTTAAGGTGTATAGAGACATTATGAAGAAAAATAAAAACCTCTGGTGAGTGTACGTAACTAGTACAATAAGCAATGTCCTGACTGACCACCAGAGGGCGTACTCTCGTTTCATTTACTGTAATAATATTCTTTGCCAAACTGCATGAGTTTTGAGCTATGATTCCTGATTTACGTTCTAGTACTTTATGTACATGTCTGTCTGGCCCTGTGTTTATGAATTTACTTCTTAATTATGAAACTACTATAATAATTTAGCTTTAGTGATTACGTATAAGTAGTTAATCCTTCTGTCTGTGCCTTGTGTGTACAGTGGGGGAAGTAAGCATTGGACGCTTCAACATTTGTCAGTAAATATATTTCCTATGAGGTTATTCACAAGATTTAAAGACAATATGTTTAGAAGAATGGGCCAAAAATCACACCTGAATACTGCGGCACATAAATTTCTTCATACAGGAAGCATCTTGAAGCGTCATTACAAACAAAGGTTTCTCCATTAAGCATTAAATACATTTCAGTTAGTGTGTTCAATACTTTTTTTCCCCGTGTCATTCCTCTTTATTACACGAATTTATTTCTGGATTTTAATGTTGTGAATTCTTTATATTTGTGGATTTATGAATAGCCTCATTGGAGGGCACACGGTGTCATAGTGGTTCGCCTCACACCTCCAGGGTCTGGGGTTCGAGTCCTGCTGGGGCTATGTGTGTGCGGAGTGTGCATCTCCCTGTGCGGTGGGGGTTTCCTCCCCCCAGTACAAAGACATTCTGATTGGCGTGTGGGGCATCTGTGGGGCATCCTCACATGGAAGGTGAAGGACCATAAGGTCTCGACCATCCACCAGCTCCATGATGTCGTCATGGAGGAGTGGAAGAGGACTCCAGTGGCAACCTGTGAAGCTCTGGTGAACTCCATGACCAAGAGGGTTAAGGCAGTGCTGGAAAATAATGGTGGCCACACAAAATATTGACACTTTGGGCCCAATTTGGACATTTTCACTTAGGGGTGTACTCACTTTTGTTGCCAGCGGTTTAGACATTAATGTCTGTGTGTTGAGTTATTTTGAGGGGACAGCAAATTTACACTGTTACACAAGCTGTACACTCACTACTTTACATTGTAGCAAAGTGTCATTTCTTAAAATCAAATATTTACACACATGTGAGGGGTGTACTCAGTTTTTTGAGGGATACTGTATATACTAAGTTTACTATAGTAATATCAAGTCTATATAATAATTTACCAACACCTGAGCTTAGTCCTGATGGTTTCCATTTCCACTACCACTGTACAGTACATTTGCATATCTCTTCCCTGGTGAAAAAATATAACAATATAAAACAATTACAGAAATTCTAATCGCTTCCACTACAAATACCATTACAAACCACAATCTAACCATTAAAACAACTACCATCATTGGTCCTTAATGGTAGCCACTAGACATATCATGGCACTAATAGAAGGCAACAAACTAGCAGTAGAAACCCACAGGGACCATCACAGTTTCCATCAAAACCAATACAATTCCCATGAAAACCGTTACAAATACTAAACACTACAAGGGTTTCTGTTATTATTATTATTATTATTATTATTATTATTATTATTATTATTATTATTAATTATTTTATTTCATTTTATTATTTTTTTTACCAGCATGCTTATAAAAAGCATTAGCATCTACATTTTTAACTAGGAAAATTATTAACCTCAATCACTAACTCTCTCCTGAAAAAGTCAGAAAACACTAGAGACTCCTTCCTTAAACGTAAAAATAGGCTAAACGTCTCCTTCCAGCAAACCTCACCATCTCAACACTTATACACGTCTTTTAAATTGAGAGTTCGATGTCTCTGATCTGTTGATGTCGATGATCTGTTACCATGGAAACAATAACTAGCGTTAGAAACAGTAATAATACACAGTACAGGAAACCTTATCCGATAGAAACACCCCGGGGGGAAAAACCTCGAACATGGCAACCCTGTGTAGAGACGCGAATGTTGCACAGCAGCGCGCATGCGCGTGGGTGTAGACGCGCGTTATCTTTGCGGCGCATGCGCAGAAGCCGTTCTGCGCGCTTGGCAGCGCAGTGGCGACCGAAGTCTCTGGAATGAGCTCTGGTTTGCGGCTGTATTAAAGTCCGGAGTTCTCCTCCGTTTATTTCTAATCGATACCAGGCGAGCTACGGGCACGGGCAGTGCGCACTATCACACAAAAGAAATAAAGCGACTTTATCATCATTACTGCGGGAATAAACAGAAGGAGGTCAGGAGAGCCGCACGCGCTGAGCAGCAGGTCTGTCATTCAAATAAACATGCATGTCTTTGTTTGTTTATTTATTTATCCATCAATCCATCCATCTTCTACCGCTTACTCCTTCTTCAGGGTCACGGGGAACCTGGAGACTATCCCATTAATGATCGGGCGCAAGGGTTAGGGTTAGGGTACCCAAGTGATCCCCAGGTGGTCCACAGGTGGTCCACAGGTGGTCCACAGGTGGTCCACAGGTGATCCCCAGGTGATCCCCAAGTGATCCCCAAGTGGTGTCCAGGTGGCTTTTTTCTTTTCTTTTCCAGAAACTTCTTCACCCTCCAGAGAGTCTGTTATGATCCCGATGTTCTAACGGACATCTCTAAAGCCAGAAGAACCTTCTAGAAACCTTTTCACAAACCTCACTGCCGTGTCCCTCTTTCTATTTATTTATTTATTTATTTATTATTATTATTATTTTTTTTTAAATGGAACAGTTTGGTCATCTGTTGTGGATTAATCCATACCCTGGTACCTTTCCTAACTGGGAACTATCCAGCATTCCCGACATCCCGGTGTTCTCCTATTACCGGAAAACCTTGCGTTGTGACAAAGTGGAAGTGTTGCTGTGGTAGCAGTAATGTCCCTGGAGGTGTTCTGACCTGCGTACCTGTGTTTTATATATATCGAGAATGTATTTGTCGCTTGTGCGTTTAGTTCTGTTTTGCACATACAACCAACACTTGTTATCTAGAACAAATAATCCTGTGAAAAATGAAGAAGGCTGAAGGGGTCACGTATACTATGCAGCACTGTGAAATTGCTTTTTTCGCATATCCCAGCTTGTTAGGAAGTTGGGGTCCGAGCACAGAGTTAGCCATGATTCAGCGCCCCCTGGAGCAGAGCGGGTTAAAGGCCTTGCTCAAGGGTCCAACAGAGGCAGCTTGGCAGAGCCGGGGCTTGAACCCTGACCTTCTAACAAGTAACCCAGAGCACAGCGGTGTTTAAAGAGTTTGGACAGAACTGGGCCAGAGGCCCTCTAAGAATTTTACAGAAGTACCTAAAAATGCTTAGGAGGGTCTGGGGACGTTCATGAAATCCCATCAGAATAATACAGGAGTGACTTCTGAAATGTCCTGTAAATAAAACAACAAATATATAAACATTTTCATTACGTTTACAATCCACCCTCTCCAATCCTAGTCCCAGAGAGCCCCAAAAACAAATTCATTTATGTTTCGTTTACACAAATACCAGACATTATACTGGAAGAGTAACGTCAGTGAAATTAGCTTCTAAACCACGGATGGACAATTCCGGTCTTGAGGGTCACTACACACACCTGAAACATCCATCCAAAGTCTTTAGCATCACTTCAAAATGACAGGCCGGTGTGTTTGATTAGTGTTTTTATTGAGTAAACTAACTAACTAGACCCCTAAATGAGGTCCCCCTAAATGAACAAATCACTTAAAGCTTTAACTGATGAGGACTGAATCATATCGTTTGTGGCAGAAAGCCAAATTAGAAGATATAAGCACGCTTTCTTTTAACAACTAACAAATTACAGTAACATTATCGATCAGATCTGCGCCAAGTAAATTAGATCTGGAAAACGGGATGTCCTAATTAAACTAAATACAGATTCACATACAGTACTACTCATTAACACAGTGATCAGTGTTGGGCTGGTAGTGTCCTCTCCTCAGTTACAATGTCGTATTATTATGAATTGTCGTCTGATCTCAAGTCGAGGAGCTCTTGTGGTTTAAAAGTGAAGGGAGGAGGAGCACAGCGATGGGGGCGGGGCGTATGATCGAAGAGGATGTGCAGGATATTTTCACTTCCGCCGGCGTTATTTTCACAATCAGCCCTCATGTTTTAAATAATTAAAATGACGTAAATGATAACGACCAATTAATAGGAAAGTCTATTTTCAGACGTATCTACTGTAATCTACCTCAACAGGCAACGATTTATCAGGAAGATTTTACTGGGGCACCGCAACATTTTACTGGGGCTCGTGCACCAGTATTAAGGGTCTAGCGTCGCCCCTGCCAGAGCTTTAACAGTGGAGCCCCTACTGCCTCGACGATTCATCTTGTTCTCGTCCAATTTGCGTCTAATTAAATGCTATCCAGAACATGTTGGTCTTTTCAAGCCGGCAGGGAAGAATAGGCCATCACCAACGTCATCGGACTGACGTAGGTAAAGACTACCAGTTTATCAGTAGTAAACTTTAAATCCGGTTCCGGTGCATTCCCGCACACACACACACACATCCAACCAAAAATATGACCCACACATGCACAAGACGTTGGTGATGACCTTTTTTGACCTTGTCTTGTCAAAATCAATGATAGCATATAGTTAAGAATATGGAACAGTAGATATCTTTAACTACATCTGTCCAATGACGTTGATGACCTAGACCTGTCAAAATAAATATGATTGATAATGATCTTGACCTTGACCTAAGAGTAATAATATGTATCTTTTTAACCTTTGACCTAGACCTGTCAAAAATAAGGTTTCAATATATACAAACTCTCTCTCTCTCTCTCTCGGTCTATGGGGCTTCTGTGAAGTGGTCGTTACTGTGTCTGATCCCCTTTTGTGGAGCTAGCTCGAGACATGTTCGAAATAAACCGTGAGCCTTGGCCAAATTGCTGTTCCGGGCTACATCTGGTGTTCACGTTCATAAAGATGGACTGAAGTGTTTTGGGACAGACACAGATGGGAAGACGAGAGCTGGACATGCTGAATGGGATTAATCCAGCCGCGTCTGCTCTGACTCAGTGGCAGGTTGCTGATTGAAACTGCACTCTTGCGCTGTGTGATATTGATTTTTAATTTTTTTTTCCCCTGCTTTTGATTTAGTCTGCGAAAACTCCAAGAAGTTCAGATGAAATGTGGAGGGAACGCCCCTCCCCCAGAATTCTGGATGGTGCGTGCTGTGGGAAGCCGTGGAGAGAGGAAGTGTGTGTGTAACTGAAACACTGTCAACACTGAATGGGTTTTTTGTCTTTGCTAGGACAATGCTCTGGTTCTGAGGGGCCTAACACACCTGATCCACTTGATGAAAGGCCTGAGTGTTAGCTGGTGAGCTGGATCAGGGGTATTGTGTGTAGGAAAATCCTAAAACCGTGTGAGGCAGTGGATCCTCATGACTGGAGCTGAGAAACACTGCTGTAACTGATCATAGCTATAGAGTTCTGGAGACTCGGGTACAGGATATGCTTGCTTGCATTTGTAACAGTGTGAGGTTTAAAAAAAGGAAGCAGCGTAATATACTACTTTAAGTACTCGGTGTTAAAGAGTGGAGAACGGGACAGAACCTGCGACAGGGAGTAGTGTAGGTCAGCTGTTGGCTCGGATGGATAAAGGAGGTTGAGGTGCTTTGCGACACTGTGTTTGTATCCCAGCTGGAAAGGGCACGGTGGATATAAATAGCAGTCAAACAAGATAGTTCAGTTTGTAACTCGGCACCTTCATGTCTTTAATAGCTTTGTTTAGTTTGTCTACATAATAGTTGGTTTACTGTGAACTTTATGAGAAGTCAAGTGAGTAAACTGTGAAACTGTGTGACTGCAGTTCTCGTACCAGGAGTAAACAAATCATAAACTTATTAACAATCCCACCAGGCAAATAAAAAGCTCCAATATGCCCCACATCTAAATAATGATATTTAAAAAGGCTGGGAAGCTTGTTAGCTAATTAATCAAGAGCATTAACGAGGACCAAGGGAACCAGGCCTGCGCGGATATGACCATGTAGCACGTCGTGCTTGTGCCCAAGACAAAAAGTCAGCAAGGTGTTCATCGGCGTTTGGGCTGAGTTCGGCGTTCTGTCCTCACGCCACACCTTAAACAAATTATTCAAATCTGGCTCGCACAAGGTGTCTGCAGTGTTCTGCTAGTCGGAGACGTATGTGACGGCTTTGCACTGATTTCATCAGTGTTTTCCACAAGCCTGCATTTTCCTGACTCTGATAGGATCAACGTACTCTTATCAATCCACCCAGTAAAAATCATTTTACCGATAGCCGGCTCCCGCCTCAGTCGAGGTGCGTAGTGCGTTGGGCTGCAGACGTGTGCACTACAGCTACGTCAACACTGTGTGTAGGGTTATTAAAAATGCCTGTTTTGCAAAAGAAAAATAAAGGAGTGCTGGTGTTTTTTTTTTTTTTTTTCGGTTCTCTTTCTGGTTGTTATCTTCTTGTGAGCTGGGTAACTAGGAATTTAAAAAAATAATAAAAACAGCCTGAACACAAGGCTGAAATCCGTAACCTAAACTTGAACTTTATGGTTCAAACTTTTATTGGCTGTTGGCTTTTTTACATGATGTCAGTGGCATTTAGTAGTGTTTTGAAATGTCCTGTCCTTTAGTTTCCCCTCCGAAACTATTGGACCGACGAGGTCCGTTCGTTTGTTTCGAGACATTCTGGTTTGAGACGAAAAGATGGCGATGAGACGAGAGTTTATGATTTCAGCTTTTATTTCCTGCTGTTTACGTCTAGACGGGTTAAACGGCATAAAAGATACAAAAGCGTCTATCAGACAACCCAATCTTCAGGCGAGCAAAAGTATCGGAACAGAAGTCTTTAAGTAAGTGAAAGTAAATAACACTTAGTATTTGGTTGCATATCCCTTGCTTTCAGTAACTGCATCAAGCCTGAGCCTCACTGATATCTCTGAACTGTTGGTTTCTTCTTTTGTGGTGCTTTTTCAAGATTTTAACGCAGCTTCTTTCAGTTATTTTTTTGTTTCAGGGGGGTTTCTCCCTTTAGGGGCCGTTCACAAGACAAAGTTTTGACGCGTTTATTAAATACACCACATTATTAACCCACATCTACACCAACGAAGGGTCTTCAAAACCTCATCATTATCTGTGTAACCGTCTGTTTTGGAGTACATCTGTGTCCTTTTATTGCAAGTGAAATACAGAAAGCAGATGGACTGCCAGCGTCTCACTATTTGCACTGTTTACAGTATTTAGAAATGAACGAGATTTATTAACAGAATTCTGACCTGTACCTTTTAGTCTCCTCTTCAGGAGGTGAAATGCTGCTCAACTGGGTTTACCCAATGGAGATTGACATGGCCAGTCTAAAACCTTCCACTTTTCTCCCCCGATAAAGTCCCTTGTTGAGTTGGCAGTGTGTTTTTAGGTCATTGTCTTGCTGCATGATGACGTTCCTTGCAATTAATTTGGATGCGTTTCTCAGTAAATTGGCAGACAAAAATGTTCCTGTAAAATTCTGATGCCAAATGTGCCGTGTTGATCACATCAACATATAAATACCAGGAATTAATTAAGATTAAGAGCTGAAATCGTAAACTCTAAACAAAAATAAATGATTTGGCCTTGCCGTTCCAGTAGTTTCGGCGGGGACTGTAGAAGCAAATAGAAAGTGTCTCAGTTGCTCAAGTCTAGTCTAGGTCTAAGAAACAGGTTTGTCTCCAGCCTGAGTTCATACAGTATGTTTGAACGATGGTTCTCTCTCTCTCTGGATTTCTCTCTGGATCTCACGTCATGTCCTTGTTTCAGATTTCCCTTTCACACTGTTGAATTGCCTTTGTCCACTCTGCTGCACTTGCTCTCTCTTTAAAGGTCTACATTAAGGAGAGCTTGAAGTAGGACTTAGCAATATGATTATAGCCTGTATGCTGGTATTTATTTATTTATTTATTTATTTATTTCTTTCTTTCTTTCTTTCTATCTAATGTTATCGTTTCTATAATACAGCTCTTTCACAGGGCCTTGTCCGGCAAATATATATATTGTCGGTGTGTCAAATTGAAAAATCACACCCATGTCCTGTTTTGATTTCTGACCCATTTGGTGGTTGGACGCTTCTGATTGGTCTAACCTACTGACCTATAGACTGCCGCCTTTTCATTTTAAACAGCATAACGAGCAGGAGATGCAGAATCGAATAACCCTAGCACTCGACAGTCGACCTTGAACTTTGTAAGGCAATCAATTTCGTCCTCAGGGGAGGCCAGAAATACAATCAGTGTTTTAAAATAGGACGAGTGGAGCCGCCGTTGGGAGAAAAACCCTTCTAATTTTAGACTAAAAACATTACATCCTCAAACTAGGACAAGGGAAGTGGCATCAAGCTTCTTCTACACACTGAACTGAAGTCAAACTGATTACTATTTTATCTACACATGTAGCTGGTCTAATAAATATTCTACTCGGGTGGAAAGCCGCCAATGCTCCAGCTGCAGGGTATACGTCAGTGAAACTGAAGAAACCATGTTCGAGCACTTGATGATGAGGAATTAAGGTCTTATGGTACTCCCGTCCAGTAATCTAATATTTATCCCAAAACCACATGCTCTAGATTGACTTAGTCTTTTCATCGTCTTTAAAATTTAAACTCTGACTATATCCCTGAAATAAGCTGGATTCTGGATTATGATTGGTCAGAACGAGTCGATTTACTTTTCTGTAGTATCAGTTCTAGCCGTACTGCAAATCCCAGGTTTCTATTAACGCAGTGCCATTTCTATAGTAACAGGGACTTGTACAGCCGACACTCCACGTAAACAAATTAAACCAATCATGTGTAACCGTTGATACGGTGATCCTTTCTTTAAGGAGTTGTTTATTATTATTTTTAACATTTATGGAAGGAGTCTCCAGTGTCGGAGCTTTGTAACAGTCAGAGGTAAAGCTCCCTATGAAATTTTGTGGCTTTTTTTTTTAGTACGAGTATGTTGACATTAAGATCATCTATAAGCTAGTGCCCTCCAAGGCAATGACGACATTCACATTTAGAAGATACCCACGTGGAAATTATTTTGACACATTGAATTATGCTTTCATGTTTCAAGGCACTTTCACGTGGACTCTAAGTTTATCTCTCCATCTAGCTATCTATCTATCTCCAGGACAGAAGGGTGTACACTCTTTGGTTGTTCAGTAACATGAGAAGCTGCTGTTTGTTTTTCATCTGATCTGTTTCAAGAGAAGGAAAATAGGAGGCCGGTGAGCGATCGACTGTTTTGTAAATAACAGGAACAACTTGTTTTGCAGACGTTCCACAAGACGTTGCAGACGTTCCATAACGGTTATGATCGTGATATATTGTGAACGTTTTTATCTTACTGTAAAAGACATGATTTGTACTTCTCTCTCTCGCTCTCCGTCTCGCTCTCTCTCACTCTGTCTCCCTCCTCCCCATGTACACACTCTTGTCTAGATCTACTCCGAGTTAAACCTCGAGCAGGAGCTCTGTGATGGAGTACTACCAGACCTTAGGCATATGCAAAGACGCCTCTCCGGATGACATAAAGAAAGCGTGAGTAGTGTTGTTTGTTTGTTTGTTTGTTTGTTTTTGCCCCCCCCCAATATATTTAGACACTGTGGACGTTAGAGCGGATCCGGTGGACTAATTATAACTCTGGATAGCCGAGAGGAACGTTTCCACTTGACCACAGAACACTACATGTCCGTTACAAACCGTTTTCCATTCTAACACACTGCTTCGTTTCTATAGTTAGCGAGAGAGGAATCAGGAGCAATTATAAACCCACACTATAGGATAGTCTAGAATTAGTCTCTTTCTTTTTGAAACTTCTCCGGGAGAGCTCATATTCAGCACGGGGAAAAATACAAATAAAATGTTGTGTGTTTTACCATGTGTACAACACTTTTGAATTACAACTTGTGAAGGTGAAATTCTTCTGCCACTGTTGTTTGTTGTTGAACTTTGGTAGAGGTTGATGCTTAGTATCATTACAGTCTAAATTTAGTCATTTGAGAGTGTTATATTTGCGATTTACCAACATATCTGAGGTAAATGTTGAGGTTCTTGACCGTTTAGTGTCATTTTCATTATCGCAGTGTCTTTACATTGCCTTGAACAGCTTTTATTAGTGTTATTTTAGCGATATACCAACGTATCTGAGGCTAATGTTGATATTCCGTATGACTTTGTCACATTTCTGTTTTCGCAGAGTCGATTAAGAACACTGTTGTCACTGTTTTAACCGCTTGGATGGTGAGCTTATCGTCTGTTCGCACATCAGGCACGTTGTGTCTGAGTTAAAACAACGTTTTACTGAACTGATGCTTCATTCTACCGCATTAGCCATCCGCAGTCAGAACTGTGGAAAGTGCTGTGTTGTAGAGAACTTTTGTGGATTATAAAAACGGCCTCATACGTCCCAGAGTGGTCAACTCGCTTCTTTTGTTTTTTGGTGTTTTCTTTTGGGTCTAGAAGTAAATCCCCCCACTATTATGGAGTTTATGCTTTGCTGTGGTGTTGGATTAGCGTTGCTGATTCTGCTCTTTCTGTACATACACACCGAGCAACAGCAGTGCTGAGCCCACCTTGACACCTGACGGCTGGTTAAAGCCGAGGAGTTTTCTAAGATGAATTGGGGTTTTTTTTGGGGTTTTTTTTTTAGTTTTGCGTTTAAAGCTAGTTTTCAAATGCATTGTGCCTGCATAATGTTAAACAATTTTCTCTGGGATCTTAATTAAAGAAGACCTACAAGTAATTTTATAGCTAATACTGTGTGTGGGTGGGTATCGCTCTCTCTCTCTCTCTCTCTCTCTCTCTCTCTCGCTCTTACAGGTACAGAAAATTGGCCTTAAAATGGCATCCAGATAAAAATCCAGACAACAAAGAAGAGGCTGAGAGGAGATTTAAGGAGATCTCTGAAGCTTATGAAGTCCTTTCAGATGGTAAATGTTAGCTTTTACTTCATTACCCACTTAAAAGAGAAGCCAGTACTTTGTGCAGAATTTAAAAACGTGGTTCTTTTAACCTGTACGGGTAGCTCTTATCTCAGAATAGTCTGTTAATACAGCAGACCTGCCAACTTTTACACATTTCGCATAGGAACGTTCGCATTTTATCGTTGGAATACGCTGCCACGAGTTCTCACTTAAAAATCCCCCCATTATAAACCAATCGGCATATGAATATGGAATGATTGGCGGTTGCCCGTCCCCCCCATCCCCTTCCCCCCATTTCACATTAACGATCTTGTGGCTGGTTCTCTAGTATCGGCTAGATTTTTCCCAAGTGAAATGTTCGTTAATGTTAGCTACATCAAACATTTTATAGATTTTATTTCAGATATGTCAAGTATGCAGTTAACATCAGTTAAATGTGTGTGTATATATAAGCACCAAAATTTTGCCCACTGAAAACGTTCTTATGCAGGACACGTTATTCCTCTTCAGGTCTGGCAGGTTGGTATCACTAACTATGTTCTTTTCATGACATTTTCTAGTTCATTTCTTTGGCTGATGTAATAATGCGATTTCCCTTGTGCGACCAATTATCTGTCTTTCTGGCTGGCAGGCTAGCTAGATGGATCTGTCTATATTTAATCTAATTTGTTTAGCCTAACAGTATTATTTAAGCTCTCTGGATAAAATCTACTCCCAGGTGGCATTTCTTCACCTCAATCCCAGCAGCTATCCTGTCAGGTGATGGTTTCGCCAGTGTCTTAAATCTGCTTAGATTGACCCCATTTCAACACTGATTCGGTGTAATTCAGCTGAAGTTTGATTCTGCTTTCTGTACAAGTTTTGTATGGAATTAATGTCTGGTGTTTTTGCAGGCCTGTCAAAAGTTTCCCCAGTGTGTCACAGTTTTGGCTCATCATGTCATAATCCTTGCACGTTTAAAAGTTTCATGTACTGCTTGGATATGAAATATTGGACTATTGAAATATATTCTTTTGAAATATTATATATACAGTACTTATATGTACTCTTGTGCTTCAATTCCAATAAATCAGGGTTTGTCAACTGGCATACCCAGCAAAATATTTCAGCGAACAGGACAAATTCTGCATCAGAGCCGATAAACGTATGAAAAGTTATCCCGCAGTTCAGTGACTTATAGTCTTTAAGCCTCTGCCATCGTCTCGTTGGTGCGAAATCCTCAGAACGAGTGGTTGAATGTTTGCTGTATTTATATGGAATTAACACTAACTCGCAGATGAACTGATATTCGATTGTGGAATGAATCCAGACAATCCCTGTGTTTCTTCAATAGCTTCCTTCATGTTTGAAGAATATTTTAAGAGTATTTCAAGCATACAAATTAGTAACAAGAAGGACTAGACGAATCCTCGTTGACGCCATTGGTGTCGAGGTCTAAACGCCGCTGGTGTTTTAACATGATGCCCGATCGTGGCTTCTGAAGCATTTCCTCTGTTGTGATTTATCCGGTCGCGTGCATTTATGTCAATTATTTGGCTTAAGGCGGCTCATCAAACAAGCGACTAGCTTTAAGACTACCAAGATTACCACCTCTCAGGTCACACGGACCTGCATCAAGACTCTTCTCTGTTCTGGCACCTAAGTGGTGGAGTGAACTTCCCCTAGATGTCTGCACAGCTGAGTCACTGGCAGTGTACAAATGACGCTGAAAGACCGACCTCTTCCTGAAATACTTAAATTAGCACTTTAATTTTAAAAAAGTGTTGTCCTTTCTTACTAAATTACCTCCCCAACCAAGTTTTTAGATTGATGGTATTCTTAGTCCGTGACCTAGTGAACCAGTATCCGGATGTATTTATTGATGGAGGCTTCAAAGCACTTCTGTAGGTCGCTCTGGATAAGAGCGTCTGCCAAATGCCATAAACGAGGAGATATTAGGTTGGTTTCCATCCATGCTCTTTTCCCCATTTTTAACCTCATTTTCTCCCAGTTCGATCAGTTTGCTAATTCGCATCACCTCGCTTTCCCTTATCAAATAACAGCTACCGACTAGGAAAGGTGTGGGCTAGCATGTGCTTCCTCTTACCTATTGAAACACCACATCATCTCAAGCTGCTGCTCATGCTCAGACACAAGGCAGCGTAACACACTCCGAGGAAAGCTTTATCCACCCCCTTCACATACATGAGCTCACCGACGCCCACCATTGGTCAGTGTCACTCTGACTAACAGAAGAGAGTGATATACCAGCTGGCCGGTACAGAGAGCTCTCTTGGATTTCCAGCCGCAGATGATTGTGGTACCTTCAGAATCACCATATCCTGGCGATAGGGTCGACGTTTTGTATACACTTGGGGAAACCAGCCATCCTCCTGTTTTTATACACATTGTGGTTAGTCAAGTTGTGTAATACACCTTCACTGAAAATGCAATAGATTTTTCGTAAATAAAGGTTGAGGTGTGAGTTGAAATCATACTGTTATGAAACAGTTTGCATATATGATCGACTTCCCCAGACTCTGATAGAGAGCAGATACATTTATATCGTGTCTGGTGCATCTTTCTCAAGTCTCTCAAGAGATTAAGGGCGTTGGCTGCTGTTTAAATTATTCCGGGCATTGGTTTGAATAGAATTTGAATAATACAGATGAGGCATTTCTAAAATCTGATATTTACATAGCAAAATTTTGTTTTTAATTCATTTTTGTAAGTTAGTTGCGGTTTTATTTTCACCACCACACTGTTCACTTGTGAATTCTGCCTAGTCTGGAGGTGTTGATTTAATTCTCTAGAACAGCAGCTCTGACAGCAAATCACATGTTTATATCAATGTGCTCGTCCTCATACGTTATCGTTTCTATAGCAACAGTTTATTCGCAGAGTTGTACGGCGAGGCTGCACGTGAATGCATTAAAAAAAAAAAAAAAAAAAAACGTGAAATCATTGACCTGGTGAAGTTCCCTGTAAGAAGATGTTTATGGAAGGACTGGAGTCTCCAGTGTCAGAGCCAAAGCTGTAACTTCAGGACAGAGGCGTTTGCACTTTGTGGTTTCTTGGTAACGTGACGAGCTGCGTTCGTCTCTTCAAGAGAGAGAAAAAGGAGAGGCGGATAAAGGATCAATCGTTTCTAGCTGCTAGAACTAAGTGAGAACAGGAGCTAGTTTGTTTCGTGGACGTTCCACAACATTAAATGCAGCTTTAAATGTATCGAAACATAATGAAGTTTGATTCTTTAATAAATAAAATGTTGAAGTTGTTGGCAAACTGCTGTGGTATAAAAGGAATAAAACACTTGAGACGTGTTGTTATATTAAAAAAAAAAAAAAAACTTCTTGGTGACCGATTATTCTCCGTTCTTACTTAATAACCGGTTACAGATATTGATTTTTATATCTCATGGGATTATGGACAAAAAGTCCCTGAAATTTCCCTCATCTTACACACATCCTGAATATTCAGCCTTTTATTTTCCCATTACAAAGTTGCCTATGAAGTTTTTATATATGGCTATGAGTCATTCTACCGCTGACACTTGCACCTTCAGACCTTAAATATAAATAGACTCTCTCACTATCAGACCGATTTCTTTTTGGATCAGATTTTCTCTTGAGACTCTGTGAGACATTACACTCTCCCGCTTGTGTGCGTGTGTGTGTGTTTCCATCTTAATGCTGCTTGATTTATAGGTAAGTCCAAGGGGGCAGGCAGTCGTTATTAACACTGCTTTAGGTCAAAACCTTCTTTCTAGCTGTTGGAACAGGTTTCTGTGTGTCACTTAGAGTGAAAGCAGATGAACTTCTGATGTTTCTTCACTTGGCAGCAACAGCAAGACTCTGTATTTCATTTCCTGAAGAAATCAGGCTTCCATCTTTTACTATTTTTTTTAAATATGTAAGCAGATGTTTGTATTTGAGTAGTAAAAAGAATGAGCTGTTCAGTGTTTGCACCGAAGTCTGCCTCTTTCGCTTGCTTCTGTTCATTCACTGACAGTCCCTTTCCACAAATAAAGTACACAACCTGGTTCTGCCGGTCAGGAGCGAAGTACTCGGGACTTGGAGGTGGCGTCGTTTTTGTTACATTGACCAGATCAGTTGAGACGTGTAAAGGAATCCAATATTTCAACAATAAATTCATGGTTTTAAAGAAAGACGTAGAGGAAGCTTCATGCCACGACTCCTTGACGCGTTCACAAATAGACGTTGACCGAAGTATAAAGCAGCTCTTACTCTCTCAGGGTGCCCATGTAGTGAAAGTGTTTAGTGCATTTGAATCGAGCAGTCACACCAGGGTGACACACTTGGTTTAGTTTTCCACCAAACCACGCAATGACACTTTTTCCGTGATTCTAACTTGGAAAACAGATTACTTGGCGGATAGGTGTAGAGTTCTTGTGTATGGTGATGTCTTTAAATGTGTATAGATGATTAATGAGTTTGGATGGTGCCACCTTTTTCGCTGTTTATATTGGTTCCATATCGGCGTGTAAAGGTCTGCCTCCTAAATCCCCCCCTCTTTAAAAGGTTTGTGGTTGTTGGGTGGAAATTGGATTTTGGATGAATCACGTTGGTTTGCTTTGTTTTTACAAATAAATGATGTTAAATACTGTGTCAGTCACATGCTTTCCCAGTAACTTTGGTCTGTGGCTTGGATACAAACTTAATTATCAGTATTTACTGAGATGAAGAGTTGCATCTCAATCTTGTCACAAACTCTGAATACTTGTCAGTAAAGTTTTCTGATTTCTCCAAGGATAGGACCCCCTGTGTGGTCCAGGCTCAAAGCCGCCGTGTCACATTTTAACAGCTGTAGTGATTCGTCTCATGACCTTTCTTTACCATACGAGAGGTCAATGCTGGAAAAACCAGACCGGTCAGCGTAAGGCCATACAGTGCGACATTTCTGACTAGAGAAGTGACTGAGGATCAATGTATATTTACTGTGTGATGACTTAATAGAAGGTCATGTGGTGTTCCAGATTGACAGATTCATTTTGACTCTTCTAAAAATGTCATGGGGCTAAAGCAAAGGTCATGGCGTTTTGAGTGGCAGGCTAAGGGAATGTTTACACGACAATGATGTACTGAAAAACGGAAAAGTTTTTCCTTTTGCATTTTTTAAAAAAAGTTTCCCGTATGACAACATCGACAAAACGATCCCCGTTCCCACGGGTCTGCGAAAAACGACTAAAAACGCTGTATTATGCATGAGAGACCAGTAGTTGGCGGCGTCACTTTGTAAAGAAACAATACACGTATGCGCATATAAGCATTCACGTCAACGTGTCCGCCATATTGATCCAGGCAAGACCGCCCGATAAACAAATACGAGTAAACTGGGGAGCTGGGGGTTTTCTGGATAAAAGCACAATAACATTTACATTTCAGTGGTTTTTGATCTACGTGGAGTTCAAAAACAGTTCTAGAATCTCGATTATTAGACTTGGAAAAAAGACTCTGGCTTAATTTTCTTGGTTAATAAATGCTGAGACGTCCCTAATGTAATGTTTTTTTTTCCCCATTGTGGAAATGGATTTTTCTGTCTTCAACCTCATGTTTGAGCTTTTCTTGTGCTCCAGGTCAGAGTTCTGTTAATAAATCTCGTTCATTTTTAAATCCGGAAACAATCGAAATACTGAGACGCTGGCAGTCCGTCTGCTTCCTGCGTTTTATTAGCACTAAAAGCATACAGATTTACTCCAAAACAATTACACAGATAATGATATGGTTTTGAAGACCCTTCGTGGGTGTAGACGTGGGTTAATAATGTGGCGTATGTAATAAACGCGTCTCCGCTGGTCGTAGTAGTGACGCAGTAAATCTACACTCTACTGGAGAAGCACAAACACGGTCCCGTACTTATGACCGTCTTGCGCGTCGTTTTGAAGCACTCGCACATGCCTATGGACTGAACATGGAACACGCATGTGCATGACATCATCGCTTTCACAGATTCTCGGTTTTTGTACATTTACACAGAGACGATAACGGCATTTGAAGTTTCTTAAATGAATAAAAACATGAGTTAAAAATTTGAGTAATATCTTTTATAGACTGTAAGAGATGAGCTTCAATCAATCTCGTAACCATACGGCCCCAGGCTTAAATATCTGTGGTTAGGTTTTCAGTCTTAGGTTCCTGGGCATGTGTTCCTGTTTTTAGATTCCCAGCCTTAATTTCTGGGCTTGGGTTCAATTTCCTGGTCTTCACCCACAGGGCAGTGGTAGCTCAGTGGTTGAGACATTGGACTACTGATCAGAAGGTCATGAGTTTAAATCCCAGCACCACCAAGCTGCAACTGCTGGGCCCTTATCCCTCAACTGCTCAGCTGTATAAATAAAAAAACAAAACCTCTAAATGTAAGTTGCTCTAGATCAGGGCGTCTGCCAACAGTACAAAATTCTAGTAAAACCTTGCGTGTCGGTGTACAGTTTCAATAACTGTTGGGAGTTCAGGTCTCGTCTCTCAGTCCTCTCTTTCAATACTTAAACACGTACGTATGAGTCCACTGGAAGTGTTAAATGTTTCGGTCCCATTTATTTAAAATCACTGTCTGCTTTTGTTTTCAGAAAACAAGCGTAGTTTGTACGACCGATACGGCAAAGACGCTCTGTCCGGAGGTGGAAGAAGAGGTAATGATCCGTTTGATCAACATGAAGCCTTTTCCTTCTTTATGTTGGTTTTACGTGCGTTTGTTTCGTTTTTTTTTCTTTTGTAAAAATAAACTTTCTCTTTCCTTCAGGAGGACATTATGACGACCATTTCGGTGGCGTGTTCACATTCCGTAACCCTGAAGATGTTTTCAGGGAATTCTTTGGCGGCAGGGATCCTTTCGCAGATTTATTCGGTAAGATTCCCGTCGTCTTGAGGAGAGAGTGCATAGCGGATATACAAATAAATACACACGAAGTGATTCATGATTATTTTCCGTCCATGACGTTGATCAATATGTGGGTTTTATTCGTTCAGTCTAGCCAATCTGAAAACCATCAATATGAAAATCATCACCGCTGATGAAATAAAAGTTGGGTACATTTGGATGGATATAAATATAGTGTTTTAAGTGGTTTAAGAAAAAAAAAAAAGCTATTTAAATTTGCATATGCAAATTATTATTTAGATTTTTTTATGGGATGATTCCATCGTGAAGTTATGATTGTTTAGTGATATTTTTACCCAGAAACTGCGATGATGCTAACTGTAGTATCGAAGATATCATATCGATATTATGTATGTATGTATATATATGTATATATATATATATATATATATATATATATATATACACAGTGGTGTGAAAAAGTGTTTGCCCCTTCCTCATTTCCTGTTCCTTTGCATGTTTGTCACACTTAAGTTGTTTCGGAACATCAAACCAATTTAAACAATAGTCAAGGACAACACAAGTAAACACAAAATGCAATTTGTAAATGAAGGTGTTTATTATTAAAGGTGAAAAAAATCCAAACCATCATGGCCCCTGTGTGAAAAAGTGATTGCCCCCTAAACCTAATAACTGGTTGGGCCACCCTTAGCAGCAACAACTGCATCCAAGCGTTTGCGATAACGTGCAATGAGGCTTTTACAGCGTCCTGGAGGAATTTTGGCCCCCTCATCTTTGCAGAATTGTCCTAATTCAGTTACATTAGAGGGTTTTCGAGCATGAACGGCCTTTTTAAGGTCATACCACAACATCTAACGCAGTTCAGGTCAGGACTTTGGCTAGGCCACTCCAAAGTCTTCATTTTGTTTTTCTTCAGCCATTCGGTGGTGGACTTGCTGGTGTGTTTAGGATCATTGTCCTGCTGCAGAACCCAAGTTCGTTTCAGCTTGAGTAACGAACAGATGGTCGGACATTCTCCTTCAGGATCTCTTGGTAGACAGCAGAATTCATAGTTCCTTTTATCACAGCAAGTCTTCCAGGTCCTGAAGCAGCAAACAGCCCCAGACCATCACACTACCACCACCATATTTTACTGTTGGTATAATGTTCTTTTTATGAAATGCAGTGTTCCTTCTACGCCAGATATACTTGGACACACACCTTCCAAAGAGTTCCACTTTTGTCTCATCGGTCCACAGAATGTTGTCCCAAAAGTCTTGGGGATCATCAAGATGTGTTGTGGAAGAAATTGAGATGAGCTTTGATGTTCTTTTTGCTCAGCAGTGGTTTTCTCCTTGGAACTCTGCCATGCAGGCCATTTTTGACCAGTCTTTTCCTGATGGTGGAGGCATGAACGCTGACCTTAACTGAGGCAAGTGAGGCCTGCAGTTCTTTGGATGTTGTTGTGGGGTCTTTTGTGACCTCTTGGATGAGGCGCTCGCCGCTCTGTTGGGGTAATTTTTGGGCGGCCGCCACTCCTGGAAGGTTCACCACTGTTCCATGTCTTCGCCATTTGTGGATAATGGCTCTCACTGTGGTTCGCTGGATTCCCAAAGCTTTGGAAATGGCTTTATAACCCTTTCCAGACTGATAGATCTCAATTACTTTCTTTCTCAATTGTTCCTGAATTTCTTTGGGTCTCGGCATGATGTGTAGCTTTTAAGGATCTTCTGGTGGACCTTACTGTGTCAAGCAGCTCCTATTTAAGTGATGCCTTGATTGTGAACAGGTGTGGCAATAATCAGGCCTGGGTGTGGCTAGAGAAATTGAACTCAGGTGTGGACAACCACATTTATAGTATGTTTTAACAAGGGGGGCAATCACTTTTTCACACAGGGCCATGATGGTTTGGATTTTTTTTCACCTTTAATAATAAACACCTTCATTTACAAATTGCATTTTGTGTTTACTTGTGTTGTCCTTGACTATTGTTTAAATTGGTTTGATGTTCCGAAACACTTAAGTGTGACAAACATGCAAAGGAACAGGAAATGAGGAAGGGGGCAAACACTTTTTCACACCACTGTATATATATATATATATATATATATATATATATACATAAAATATATATTCGTCTATATATATATTCGTATATTGAAGATGTATCTAATGCAGCGTTATTATTATTATTATTATTTTTTTTTTATCATATTTATACAGTGAGCAAAATTACTCTGTTCTCATCAGTACTACATGCAGGAGTGCTAACAATTGTGACCTCTACTTTTGTTAATAATATTGAAGATTGAAGTCTTTAGAATAAATGTACTTCAATATTTTAGTGCAAGATTAATCTAATTAACGATGAAACATTTTTTTTTTTTCTATAGCTTTATTTATTTATTTATTAAGGGTGCCAATAATTCTGAACTTTTCCGAATGCAGCCTCGCTATATCCAGCTCTGTGTATTGAAAGTTAAAAGGTCCAAGAGTATTAATGGTTTGAACCTCCAGCTTTCCGGTCGCTGGCGTGGAGGTTAAACCTCTGAGCTTCTCACAGTCCTGTAGGTCTGCACGGGTCCCTGTGAGATGTTCGTACGTGACGTAGGTGATGCAAGAGAAAATATTTGTTCTTCGTGTCTTTCCGCTTGCTGGGAAAGTGCGGTGAGAACGTGCTTTTAGTAATTGGATGTTTTAGTAAATATTCCAAACATCTGAGGACTGAAAAACCGGACCATTTTTGGTTGAACCTAAAGCAGCAGGCTCACCGGGGGAGGGGAAAAGGGAAGACTGGCTTTTCTTTTTCTTTCTTTCTTTTTTTTTTAAGCGATAACTGTTCGAGCGTACGCCGATGTTGAAATGTCCCACACAGAGTGTGTGTGAAGGATGGACGGTTCTGTACTTGGGGTCGTTTATAGTCAAATGAGAGAAAATATCACGTGGGACCTTAACAGTGTTATGAAATCGCATTTAAACATTTGACATTCGTCTTGAGAGTACTGATGCGCGCACGCACACACACGCGCACACACACACACACCCGCAGGCATGTGGTTTATTCCATTCCTTCCACCCAAATCATCACAACACAGAAGTAAACACACCCTTCTTGTCTTTCAGCACATACATACCTTGAACTCGTGCTGATTTCAGACGCACATACACGCCAGTCCTACATTTCACCAGAACACATATCAATGAAACACACACGCGCTCTCCCTCTCTGTCTGTCTGTCTCTCTCTCTCTCTGTCTGTCTCCCTCTGTCTCTGTCTGTCTGTCTCTCTCTCTCTCTGTCTGTCTCTCTCTGTCTCTGTCTGTCTGTCTCTGTCTTTCTCTGTCTCTGTTTGTTTGTCTCTCTCTCTCTGTCTCCCTCTGTCTGTCTCTCCCTGTCTGTCTTTTTTTCTGTCTCTGTTTTTCTGTCTCTCTCTGTGTGTCTCCAAATTTCTGTCTCTCTCTATCTGTCTGTTTTTCTGTCTCTCTCTCTGTCTCCAATTTTCTGTCTCTGTCTTTCTCTGTCTCTGTTTTTCTGTCTCTCCTTGTCTGTCTGTTTTTCTGTCTCTCTCTCTGTTTTTCTGTCTCTCTCTCTCTCTCTCTGTTTTCTGTCTCTCTCTGTCTGTCTGTTTTTCTGTCTTTCTCTCTCTCTCTGTTTTTCTGTCTCTCTCTGTCTGTCTGTTTTTCTGTCTCTCTCTCTGTTTTTCTGTCTCTCTCTCTGTTTTCTGTCTCTCTCTCTGTTTTTCTGTCTCTCTCTGTCTGTCTGTTTTTCTGTCTTTCTCTCTCTCTGTTTTTCTGTCTCTCTCTGTCTGTCTGTTTTTCTGTCTCTCTCTCTGTTTTTCTGTCTCTCTCTCTGTTTTTCTGTCTCTCTCTCTGTTTTTCTGTCTCTCTCTGTCTGTCTGTTTTTCTGTCTTTCTCTCTCTCTGTTTTTCTGTCTCTCTCTGTCTGTCTGTTTTTCTGTCTCTCTTTGTCTCTGTCTCTCTCTCGTTGGTTCGGGCCCTTGTGTTTTATACAGGAGCTATTTGAGAAAGCATTCCTGTCGGGTGATGCAGAGTCTCTTCTTAGCCGTGTGGAAGTGCCCTTGCCATATTTAGCGTGTCTGGGTGCGTTAAACACATGCCGTTATATCAACTGTTCATCACAGCCTCTGGAACATGAAAACACCAAAGGCCACGATGTACAGCGGCGAAGAGCGTCTTCTCTAACGGTTCGCTTGAGCTTTGTTATAGAGAGAGAGCCTCTCTCTATCTCTTTATATATATATATATATATATATATATATATATATATATATATATATATATATATATATATATATATATATATA
Source organism: Ameiurus melas (assembly GCA_012411365.1). Classification (NCBI taxonomy): domain Eukaryota; kingdom Metazoa; phylum Chordata; class Actinopteri; order Siluriformes; family Ictaluridae; genus Ameiurus; species Ameiurus melas. The sequence continues at coordinate 3,399,952 of CM022756.1, forward strand.
TATATATATATATATATATATATATATAAATAAAAAAAATAAAAAAGCTTGTCACAGAAGTGTAAACTTGTCTGTCCTGAAAATGTCAGAAAACGTACAAAAAGTTTACAGCTTGACACCGGAGACTCCTTCTGTAAATGTTGAATAAATGTCTCCTCACGGAAAACCTCACCGTTTCAACGGTTTTGAGATGCTGCAAATATAAACCTGCGCTACGGTCATAGAATACTTTTGAATACCTTCTGACCAATCACGCTCCAGAATTCAATAGCGCAAACAAAAAGTATTCCGGCCACACCAGGAGCGTCAGCGGTGGGCTTTGTTAAGTACGTGATGAGGGGGTTGAAAATGTTTGCCTCACCAATGACATCATCACTAAATGGTTTTTAAGGACGTGACGTGCAAACCTGAGGAAACCAATAAAGTCGTTTACCCGTTTCTCTGTTGTGTTTTAGGAGACGACCCGTTCGACGATTTCTTCGGGTTTGGTGGCGGCCGGCGGCAGAGAGGTGTGAGGAGTCCCTTCTTCCCTGCGTTTGGGGGGTTCCCTCCATTCGGGGGCGGCTTCTCAGGCTTCGACTCAGGTTTGTGAGTGTGTAGGTCCATAAAGATGACCCGAGGTCAGCCTGACGCCATGATGAAAGTAACCTAGGTGCGGTAACGGATGTGAAAGATTTTACATTAAATTCGCGGGAGAATCTAGGCAAAGAGTCATTTTAGGGGAAAGGGAGAGTAATTTGTCCAGCATAACAGTTTGGATGTGCTGTAGGGGTGCCAATAATATTTTGTTGGGGTCTTCGCAGAAATTATTGGCACTCCAGTGCACGCAATCACATAGTCATACTTGAAAAAGGAATCTGTTTTTCTTAAAACTCTAAAGAGAACCTATTTTCGCCGCTAGGAAATAAAGAACACAATGGGTTTCCCCACTGTGACGGTTTTTACACGTGCGAAACGTCTGATTTATACCTCACGGAAACAGCTGCTTGTTAGATTGGTGTTTAAGGAAAATAGTTATTTTCTAGGGATGACAACTTCTTCTTTCGTGTTATTGGGGGCGCCAATAATTTTTTTTAAATTTCCGGCATTTTCTCACAAAAAGGGCAAAAGGCGTCTTGCTGTATTTATTGTAGAAACGTCTTCGCTTTCATTTTCAGTCATTTTCTCCATCCGATTGTTGAGGTGGGAGAAAAAAAAACACGGATGAATCTAATCGACTGAGTCGAAATGGTGTGATATTCTCTGTTCAGGTTTCGCGTCGCTCGGGGGCCCGATGGGTGGAGGAAACTTCGCCTCTTTCTCCTCGACATCCTTCGGAGGCGGCGGTGGTGGAGGAGGAGGAGGAGGAGGAGGCGGGATGGGAAACTTCCGCTCGGTCTCCACCTCCACCAAATTCATCAACGGTAGAAGGATCACCACCAAACGGTACTGAACACCTTACACTGTGCACTAACCAAGCCTGACGTACACGTAGGTATGAAGTATGTTCATGAGTGTGTGTGTGTGTAGCATCGTGGAGAACGGTCAGGAGCGGGTGGAGGTCGAGGAAGACGGCCAGCTGAAGTCTCTCACGGTCAATGGTAGGGAGCAGCTCCTGCGAATCAACATGTGACCATTCCAGCAAAAAAAAAAAAAAAACAAAAATGTGAAACAATTAAAAAAAAAAAAAAGCCAGACCAAAAAAAAAAAAATATTTTCCAAAACACAATTCTTTTTCTCCCTCTCTGTAGTTCATTCCACCAACATGTGTAACATGCTAGCTCACGGAACATTGTTCCAAGATGTTTTTTATATATATATTAATATATGAAACATATCTTCATCTTTGTTCATTCTGCTGAACCAGGCAACATTACACCAATCACCATGTACATTCCTATGTCTAATTTATTATTATTATTATTATTATTATTATTATTATTATTAGCTGTGTGTTGGCTGTTTTTTTTTTTTTTTTTTTTTTTTTTTTTTCTTCCTTTGGTTCACTGCTGCATGGTTTACCGGCGATGCGGCTCCTCGTGTAGTTCTCCTTGTGATTGCTGCATAACCTCCAGCTCTGACACTTTGTTACTAATTATTAATATATCATTAACATCAACATATGGTTCATATAAATATATATGTGCATAGGAATTTTGTGCAAATTAAAGCTTTCTGGTTCAATAAAGTGTGTTTTCACCTCGCTTTGTGGACCTTGCACTCGCGCTTTGTGTGTGTTTTGATTTCACCAATAATTACACTGTGTGTGTGTGTGTGTGTGTTTCACTTGGCTGTTTTCTACATCACGAGTGTGTTTCGCCAAAACGCTGACGGAATATCAAACCCCACTCTGCGCTAATCTCTCGCTAATTCTTCCAACACGCCTCTAACACACCGACGAGTCTCGGCCGAGTTGTGAATTTACTCTTCAGATCGCAGAACTTGACTTCGCAGAACGTTTCAAGACGTCGGATGTCTGAGGAAATCATGGGAAGAAAATCGGTTACATATAAAGCGACGTAGCGTATTCGATTACACCATGACACAGCGGGATTCTGGATTCTGATCGGTCAGGAGGTGTCGATTAATTTTCTGTAACCGTGGCGCCGACAGTGGTTACCGTGGTTCTTAAATGTTATTATAATGGTTATATCTGCATGTAAAGTTATGTTGCTATGTAGTGGGGAAAGGAACATTAGTTTAATGGAGGCGGGTTTGATCTCTTGCCCCACATTGTGACCTGTGTGTGTGTGTGTGTGTGTGTTTGTGGTTTGGCATGTGGTGTGTTACGACACGCTGGGAGTTGTTGGATGAGAAGCTCGGCCCGGTGGGAATTGCACTCAGCTGTTTAGAACTGCGGCTACAGGAATTCAACACTCGCTCCAGAGCAGAAACATCTTAAATGCAACGCTGTAGCAGTGTGCTGGAGCTAGCAGCAAAATGCTACGATAAATCCACCTGGTGTGTGTGTGTGTGTGTGTGTGTGTTTTATAATGTGGTCTTTTCAGAGAGGATTAATAGCATCACAGTCATGCTGGCTGTAAATCAGTGATTTCCACTCGCATGGCTACAATCTGCACATCTGTGAAATTCACCACAGTTCCAACCTTTTTCAGTGCAGAGTGGGCGGGGCTAATCTTGGGTAAAGCTTGTGGAAGCTCCAGTCTCACCAGTCAAAAGGCTGACGTTCTGAAAATTTGTCTCTTCCAGTCAGTAAGGTAGCTTAGCGTGTGAAAGATACCCTGGTGAGTGAGAGAAAGCTGACCTAATCTAAAAAGTGAAAGCAAACCTAGTGTGTGGAAGCTAACTGAGTGAGCAAAAACGAGCCTAGTGTGTGAAAGATCGCCTTTTTGACTGAGAGAACGCTGACCTAGAGTGCGAAAGATCGCTTTGTCAACAAAAGCTGACTTAGCAAGTGAACACGAACTGGGGAGATAAGAACTAGGCTATAGTGTCTGAGAAATCTAGACTAGAAAGTAATACCTAACCTGGCAGATAAAAGCTGGATTATTATGAAAAAGCTAACATGGTGAATGAACGCTAACCTCCCAGCTGAAAAACAAACAAGCAAAAAATCCTTCATAGAATTTCTAATGGTTATAATGGGAATTGTATTGGTTTTAATGGAAACTAATGGTCCATACTGGTAATTTGTTCTCTTGATGGCATGTAGTGTCCACTGGATACCATTAACGAGCAATAATGGTAATGATTATAATGGTATTTTGAGTGGAAACCATTTGAATTTCTGTGATTTCTATAGATTTATTTTTTTTTTTTCAGCAGGACTGCTCAGATTTTAAAAAATCTAGCTTAAAGTTTGCGATCTAGCCTAGAAAGCAGTACCTAACTTGGTAGATAAAAACTAGTTTAATGAAAAATAAACTAACTTGGCGGTTGAGAAAGATAACGGCACAAGCAAAAGCTTACCTAACGAGTAAAAGCTAGCTTAGAGAGCGGAAGCTAACCGAGCAAGTGAAAACCTAATGAATGCACTCATACCTGCCCTGCTAGACAGCTAAAGGTATGGGAACGCTTTAGCAAAAAGCTTCACGTGCAACAAGTGACGTCTCGGTGTGATGGAACTGTGAAGAAGTAGGTGATCATCAACACTCTTAACATCTAACACATTGTCTTTAAACAGAGCTAAGATGAGTTAGAAATATTTTCCAGATTGTAACATGAGCCGCTCGCTCCAACTCACTACCGTTAGACGTGTCTCTGCAGGTCGCTTCGTTCTGCTGATAAAATTCTTCTTCCATAATCCCTGAGAGGAGTGAGCTCTACACCGAACTCTGATTGACTCACACAGCTGCTCTGAGGAATGCAGGAAATATCACTCTGTTTATCTTTTCAAGTTCTAGCACATTTCTGGGACGTGTGTGTGTGTGTGTATGTGAGAGTATTTACATATAGTAAGAAGAACATGTGAGCTGCTGGGTGTTGTATTAGCCATGCTTAGTTTATAGTTCTCTCTATCAATCTATCTACAGCCAGGTCCATAAATATTTGGACACTGACAAAGTCAGGGTTATTTAGCTGTCTACCACAATATATTGTTGACATTTTGGATTTTTATATGTTTACATACACAGATCAGCGGTTACATTAAAACCACCTGCCTAATATTATGTAGGTCCTCCTTGCGCCACAAAAACAGCTCCGAGACATTGAGGCATGTACTCCACAATACGTCTGTAAATGTGCTGTGATTTCTGGCACTATGACATTAGCAGCAGATCCTTTTAAAGTCCTGTAAGTTGTGCGGTCGGACCGCCATGGATCAGACTTGGTTGGCCAGCATGTCCCACAGATGCTCCATCGGATTGAGATCTGGGGAATTTGGAGGCTGAGTCAATACTTTGAAGTCTTTGTCATGTTCCTCAAACCGTTCCTGAACAGTTTTTGCAGTTTCAGCATTATCCTGCTGAAAGAGGACACTGATATTAGCGAACACTGTTGCCTTGAAGGGGTTTACTTGGTGTGCAACAATGTTTAAGTAAGTGGTACGTGTCAAAGTAACATCTACATGGATGCCAGGATCCAAGGTTTCCCAGCAGGACATTGCCCAATGCATCACACTGCCTCCACCGGCTTGCCTTCTTCCCATAGTGCATCCTGGTGCCATCTCTTTCACAGGAAAGCGATGTACACATACCCATTCTCCACAAGATGTAAAAGAAAACCTGATTCATCAGACAAGGCTCACGTGCCCATTATTGGTTCTTTCAGTGGTGGACAACGGTCAGCATGGGCACTCTGGTCTGCAGCTATGCAGCCCCATACGCAGCAAGCTGTGATGCACGGACTCCTTTCTATCATAAACAGCATGAACTTTTTCAGCAATTTGTGCTATTTTAGCGGTTCTGTTGGCTCGGACCAGACGGGCTAGACGTCACAAGACGTAATTTTTTAAAGATGCTCTGACCCATCGTCTCATCACAATTTGACCCTTGTCAACTTCTGACTGTGTCACAATCAACAATCAAGAGAAGACTTCACCAGAGTAGATAAAAAATGTTCACCACAAGATCTCAAAAGTGTAATATGTCAAATTAGTTGACACACAGCAGAGACAATGGGTTAACTACTGATTGGCTAGGCAGAAAGGCATTTTTGTAGAAGACAGGAATCATAACAGTCTAAGAGAGGAACAACTCCATATATGGTATTTATCTGCCATAATTGGTTGACACGGGTTTCATGCATTGGCTGGAAAGTTAACAATGGGAGAAGAGTGTGACCTAAAGTTAACTTATCAATGCCCTCTTAGGTCCCAACAGAGCCTGCATACATCCGTCCTTTGAGTAACACATAAGCTGTGAGGAACCCCCCCAGGGATCCATGAGCCTACAACAGTTGCCCAAAAAGGCAGTGCCATTTTCAGGGCCATGGAACCTATTGATTCATCAGTAACCAAGTGCAGACAGTGTAAGATACATAGACCAATAAGACAAAGTAAAAGGAGCTAACCATCCATAAAGTGCAACAATCCCCAAGATTGCCCATCATGCTCCTCGGGGTATATCTGATGATTAATTATTTTAAAAAATTCTAATGCTTCAGAGATGTTAACATGCACATCATCACTGGGTGGCACCTAGATGCAACACTGATCCCCAACCGTAGCACAAACACCTCTTTCTTTAGCAAGAGGTATATCAAGGGCCATACGGTTCTGTACAGTGGTGAGGCGAATGGCAGTTTGTTCTTGTTTGATTGCTTTGATGGATAAAGTGGTAGCAATAGCAAATGTGGCTAATCTGTAGTGAGTGATTTCAATCAGATTCCAGGTCTGAGTAACGCCATGTCGAGGAAAAAAATGTATCCCAGAACTTACCCCCTTTATATTTTATCTGATGTTCAGCAGGGGGAAACTGTCCTTGTTATTAAAATTTAGTGAGTTCCTATTCCCGACAAGCGGATTGGAGAGTATAATAAAATATGATTCCTTAAGAGTGCAAGAGCACAAATGCCAGTCCAATTAGCGGGAAGGTAGAAATAGCCCTGGAAACCACATATCCAATATTCTGGCAGCTGGAAGTATATTCTCCTAGAAAAAGCATGATGAGACTGGTAGGGCACCTATGTCCTTCCCCACTGTCTGACGAACACATACTGGGTAAGGATTATGAGGCTTGCTCACAGTGATATGAGCTGGGGTGGTCCAACATTACGGGAAAGCGAACCATTGGTATATGACAATGCCTTGTGAAAGAACGAGGAGTGATTGGCATTCAAAGAACAATTGTTGAGAAAATGCCCCATTCGTCATCGATAGAGATTAACTCGTGCCATTTTGGTGAGACTCGAACCAATGGAATGCAAGAAAAAAGGGTTATATAGCAGTGAGTTTAGATGTTATGCTGGCGAGAGGTCACTGAGACAGACTCTGTTTGTCCTCCTATTTCAAAATTCTGTGAAAATAGGGCTTTATTAATAGTTTATTAACAGGTACTTCCAATTGCTTCCATAGAACACCTTGGAATATGGATTCAATTCAATTTTAGCGCTTTTAACAATGGACATTGTCTCAATTCAGCTTTACAGAAATATATAAACACAGGTTACAGTTCTTAAGAGTGTGAATTTATCCCTGTTGTGTGCGCTGGATTCAACGGTGATGAGGAAAAACTCCCTAAGATGATATGAGGAAGAAACCTAGAGAGGAACCAGACTCAGAAGGGAACCCGTCCTCATTTGGGTAACACCGGATAGTGTGAAAGTAGAAGAAAGTTCATTAAGGTTTCTACGTGAAGTGTTTGTTGAACTAGTCCACTGTTCACTAAAGGAAACCTGCATGCAAAATTATATGTAGTAATTGCAGGACCCAAGACCATCGCAGCAACCGTAGTCCCAGCACCATAGCGCAACGGTTCATGTGGAAAAATGAACATTTATGCAACACATGTACTACAGTTGGGATACATGAGATATCTACTTCAAGGCAGGACAAACAAATGAAAATTATTCTTACCTCTCAGTTAGAAACTGTTAGAAATGTGACCTTTGGGTTGAGCTCTTTATGAAAAGACAAAGTGAAATCTTGAAGTGCTTGGGAGCGTTGCTAAATAACGCACAAAATTCAGAGTGTATATATACACTCTTGTTCATATATATATACTTTGCTACACTTTGCTACAATGTAAAGTAGTGAGTGTACAGCTTGTGTAACAGTGTGTGTATATATATATATATATATATATATATATATATATGTTGTCACATGAAAAGATATCATCAAATATTTACACAAATGTGAGGGGTGTACTCACTTTTGTGAGATATCTGTAACTGTATATATCGAACAACTCCGTATCTGGTATTCAAATGCGTCCAAATGGTATTCGAAAGACATACATGTGCGCAAATGGTGAGGGACTTTATCTGCCCATAACTTCTTGAGACAGGTTTCGTGCATTTGCGGGAAATTTAACAATGAGAGAAGAGTATAAGCTAAAGTAAAATGACCAGTGTGTATGGTTGCCTGTTCCTTTGTATTTACTGATGTGTCTGTTGACAAATTCAGTGGGCTGAATTCTGAAGTATACTGGGCTTTATTTCTGCTCACATTCAGACAATTACTTCAAAACTCATTGGAGGGTGCTTGAGATTGCAGATGGACAATGACCTGAAGCATACTTCAAAACCAGGGTAAAGCTTAATTTATGGCAGAGAAGTGGAATATTTGGCACCTGGGCCCAATCCAACTGAGCTGCATTTCTCTTATCCACCATTAGGCCTTATACTCTTACATGCCCCAAGAAAGACCTGGCAGAGCTTCACCAGGGAATAAACCCAGCATCTGCTGATGTCTGTGGGTTACAGACTTCAAGCAGTCACTGACTGAAATTGATTTGGATCCATGTATTTAAAATGAATTTTCAATTTATGATGTAAGTAAAGCTGTAATTCTGTGATTTTAGCTTATATTCATTATTTCATTACTCCAATATACTGTGGTACACGGCTAAAATAACTATAACGGCATCTATATATCTATGTCTGTCTGTCAAACAGTATGTAGGGATTTTAAACATTAAAAAAAGGATTGAACTTCATAGTATTCATCGTAAAGTTTGCAATCGATCCCTTTAAAAAAAATAATTCAATGCTTAATTCCAAATGGTTTGAATTGAGGTTTTATTACTCAAGGTATTATTTCCTGTATTTTGGCTCCACCTGCAGGTCAGATCCATCACACACACACACACACACACACACACACACACACACACACACACACACACCCGTTTATATACTCTATAACAGGGTTTCCTTTTTAAACTGTACCTGTCTTTTTCAGAGGAAACAAACAAAAATAAATAAAACACTTTCTTAATGATCATAAATGATCATTTTAGCATAATTTCTGCTACAGTCCACAGGGTGTAGAAGCTGTTATTCCGTAAGGTGCAGTTTCCTATTGGACACTACATACACATGGCCCTTAGGGTATATAATCCAAAATAAAGATATAATTTACACTAATAACTAGCAGCTAGTAGCTTCTATGTTCCAGTTTGCTAAAGCTGAGATTTAAAAAGAGTCCTTATATATATATATATATATATATATATATATATATATATATATATATATATATATATATATATATATATATATATATATATATATATATATATATATATATATATATCATTTTTTCAGTATCTCACAAAAGTGAGTACACCCCTCACATGTGTGTAAATATTTGATGATATCTTTTCATGTGACAGCACTGAAGAAATGACACTTTGCTACAATGTAAAGTAGTGAGTGTACAGCTTGTGTAACAGTGTCAATTTACTGTCCCCTCAAAATAACTCAACACACAGACATTAATGTCTAAACCGCTGGCAACAAAAGTGAGTACACCCCTAAGTGAAAATGTCCAAATTGGGCCCAATTAGCCATTTTCCCTCCCCGGTGTCATGTGACTTGTTAGTGTTACAAGGTCTCAGGTGTGAATGGGGAGCAGCTGTGTTAAATTTGGTGTCATCGCTCTCACACTCCCTCATACTGGTCGCCGGAAGTTCAACATGGCACCTCATGGCAAGGAACTCTCTTGCTGTAAGAATTGCTGTTGTCACATGAAAAATATATCATCAAATATTTACAAAAATGTGAGTGGGTCTCAGTTTTGTGAGATACTGTAGATAATGTGTTATATGTATATGTGTATATGTGTATATATATATGTACATAGAGTTTGTGCTTATATCTATACATATTTATACATCCTGCATATACTCTGTATATATCCCTGTAGTGTTCACCTTACTATCTCTTTTAACTCTTCTTTCTTTTCTTTTGTCTTTTTTTTTTTTTATTTGACTGCTGCTGTGACACCCTAATTTCTCCATCTGGGGATTAATAAAGTATTGTATTGTATTATCTTATATTTTCCTAAAATATAAAACAAGAGCATTCAACTTACTGTCCTTGAGTGTAGAACTACGCATGAAAGGGTTAACAATATATATATATATATATATATATACGAATAAACCTTAATGTTCATGAAAATAACTTAATCGGTACCAATAATGAAAATACATCACTATATTATCTGTGATGCGTTTGCTTATTTGGATTGAATTAAATCGTGCTCAATACTGTATATTTTCCTAATAAATACATGTACATCTGTTCTAGTGCTGTGTATTTATCTACACTCTTAGTGCTCTAGCACTGTAAAGGGTTCTGGGTTTGTCCCTCTTGGGGGAGAACCTTACAACATGGGGTATATGGTTTTTATCGGAGATAGAACCTCTTACACTTGCAACTATTTGTTCTTAACTGAGTGGTAACGGAGGCTGGATATGAAATAGCAGCTTCAATATGAGATAGTCGTGTGTATGTGTGTGTGTGTGTCCAGGACTGTTCCTCATTAAACATACACAGTCTAGGTAATTGGTATAAACACCCTCGTTCCCACTCTGTACACACACACACACACACACACACACACGCGCGCACGCAAACTTCCGTGGTGTTAAAATACCAGTGTTGTTTATAGGCTCATTCTCACCAAGTGCCACTTTTAAAGTTCACTTCCTGACTCTAAACACCGAGTCTAATTAAAAGCCGAGCTCTATGCATTATTGATGAACACCCGGACGTCTAAAGTGCACACACTCTTTCACCCAGGTTTTCCTGAGCCTTGGCTCGTTGGGAAAAGGTCAGGCGTCCCGTCGTGCGATCTTCAAACCTTTATTTAGCTTAAATGCAGGTTTCATCTCGCTCCCTTCTTCCCCATGCACGCAGGTGATGAGTTTATTCTGTGCTTCTTCCAGTGAGAAATAATCCGCTACATTAAAGCGTCCATCTGTTATTTATTATTTGCACTATTAGAGCTGCTCAAGTCAGTTCTGTTATATTTGTATAGATGGTGCCTTTTAGCCTTAGTGCTTTACACTGTTTCTCACACACCTGAATATATACTGTACATGTTCATACACACACACCCCAAAGCACTAGCTTCCCATCGGGAGCAACGTGGGCTTCAGTGTCTTGCCCAAGGACACCTCCAAACCTGCAATTAGTGGACAAGCCGCTCTACCACCTGAGCCACATCCACCATATAGATTTTACACTGGACAGACCAGAGGTTATGAATTAAATAGATATACGCTGAAAAAAATGACCGCACATGTAAATCTCTTGAATATCTATTATGTCTTCTTATGAGATTATGATACAGGAAATATTCAACTGGCTTTCACTCATTTCAAGCTTTATATTTTCGCATTCACTTGGCAGATTATTTGATGTTTTTTCTAGATATAAGTTAACGCTTAAAGCTAGAAACATTTTCTGCCAATAGAACAGGAAGACTCGTTCTGTCTAGAAATGGGTTCAATCAACTTTTTTTTTATTTTTTATTTATTACTTATAACAGGATTTAAGATCTTTCCTCTTGAAAATGTAAAGTTTTGCAGTTGATGGATGGATGGATGGATGGATGGATGGATGGATGGATGGATGACTGGATGGATGGATGGATGGATGGATGACGGGTGGATGGATGGATGGATTGGATGGAGGATTGGATATGGATGGATGGATAGGATTGATGGATTGGATGATGATGGAGGAGATGATTGGGTGGGAGGAAGTGGATGGATTGATGGATGGATGGATGGATGGATGTGGATGGATGATGGATGGATGGGATGGATATTGATGGATTGGATGGGGGAGAGATGGATGGATGTGATAGTGATGGATGGATGATGGATGGATGATGGTGGATGGATGGATGGATGGATTTGATGGGTGATGGATGGATGGATGGATGGATGACTGGGTGGATGGATGGATTTGGATGGGATGGATGACTGGTGGTGATGGGGTGGATAGATGGATGGATTGACGATGGTGGATGGATGGATGGATGGATGACTGGGTGGATGGATGGATGGATGGA